>LR738553.1:27881339-28066339 GCA_902685375.1 Neostethus bicornis
AACCATCAGCCGCCAATGTGTCCAATACTGTTAATACTGTTACCAACTAGTAAAATCTGTGCCATACCTATCACCTAAAAATTCCACTAAGTGGTGGTGTTACACTACACAGTGTTCACACAGAGAGAAAGGGATGTAATTATAAATGCTTTGTGCTACACTTCCATCTGGTGGTGATAAATCAATACTGCAACAAGTTCAAAATAATTTCAATCTGGTTTAATTTTATTTTGAAAGGGCTATTGTAATTACCCTGTATTGGTGGTAGAAATACCTGATCTCTCTTCTGGTATTCGGTCCGTGGTGGTCTGTCCCCAGCTGCAACCCCCTCTTACACAGCGGTGCTTTATTCATGCAGCCCTCCATGACTGAATGAACCCTGGTTCACACCCAGACTAAGACAGATCAGGAGGGAAAAGGAAGCAGCTCACAGAGCCAATGACAGAGAGAGCTACAAAGGCGCTAAGTACCGGTTCTCGAGAGAGGTACAGCAGGCGAGATCCAGGTACATTAAACGTCTGAAGGAGCAATTCTCTGTCAATGACACCGCCTCTGTCTGGAGATCACTTCGGCAAATTACAAACTATAAGCCGAAAGCCCCACATGCTGCTGATGACTTACAACTGGCAGAGAAACTCAACACCTTCTATGCCAGGTTTGATGTCTCACTCTCCTCCCCCCTCACTGATCAACAACCTTCAGACACTTTGAAGCCACTCCCATCCCCCACCCAATTAACAACAGAGGTCACTCCAGCTGACCAGCCCTCCCCCTCCACTGCTTTCTTGGTGACAAAACAGGATGTGCTCAAGCTCTTCCGCAAGCAAAACCCTCGGAAAGCTTCGGGCCCAGATGGTGTCTCCCCTGCCACCCTGAAACACTGTGCTGAGGAACTGTCTCCAGTTTTCACAGACATTTTCAACACCTCGCTGAAGACATGCCACGTTCCAGCCTGCTTCAAGCGGTCCACCATCGTTCCTGTTCCCAAGAAGCCCCGTATCACTGGACTTAATGACTACAGGCCTGTGGCGCTTACGTCTGTAGTCATGAAGTCATTCGAACGCCTGGTCCTCCCTCATCTCAAGCACTTCACCTCTCCCTCTCTGGACCCTCTGCAGTTTGCCTACAGAGCCAACAGGTCTGTAGACGACGCTATCAACCTGGCCCTCCACTTCACCCTGCAGCACCTGGACTCCCCGGGAACCTATGCCAGGATCCTGTTTGTGGACTTCAGCTCTGCATTCAACACCATCCTCCCTACCCTGCTTCAGGACAAGCTCTCTCAGCTCAACATGCCTGACTCCACTTGCAGGTGGATTACTGACTTCCTAACAGACCGGAGGCAGTGCGTGCGGCTGGGGAAGAATGTCTCCACCTCTCGGACTATCAACACAGGATCTCCACAGGGCTGTGTCCTCTCTCCCCTGCTCTTCTCCCTGTACACCAACTCCTGCACTTCCAGCCATGACTCTGTCAAACTGATCAAGTTTGCAGATGACACCACACTCATTGGGCTCATCTCTGATGGCGATGAGTCGGCCTACAGGATGGAGGTAGACCAGCTGGTGTCCTGGTGCAGCAACAACAGCCTGGAGCTCAACGCTCAGAAGACAGTGGAGATGATCGTGGACTTTAGGAAAGTCACAGCTCCCATTACCCCCCTTGCACTGACAGACTTCTCCATCACCACTGTAGACTCTTTCCGCTTCCTCGGCACTACCATCACACAGGACCTAAAGTGGGAGCCATCCATCAGCTCCCTGATCAAAAAGGCCCAGCAGAGGATGTACTTTCTGCGGCAGTTGAAGAAAGCCAAGCTGCCCGCCCAGATGTTGGTGCAGTTTTACACAGCCATCATCGAGTCTGTCCTCACCTCCTCCATCACCGTGTGGTACACTGGAGCCACAGCAAGGGACAAACACAGACTGCAGCGCATTGTGCGCTCCGCAGAGAAGGTGATCGGCTGCAGCCTTCCATCTCTCGAAGACCTGTACGTCTCCAGGACTCGGGGGCGTGCAGGTCGGATAGTAGCTGACCCTTCCCACCCTGGACATGGACTTTTTGAGCGACTCCCCTCGGGCAGGAGGCTCCGGTCCATTCGGACCAGAACGTCCCGCCACAAAAACAGCTTCTTCCCTTCTGCCGTTGGACTTATGAACTCTTTATAACCTGGATCCCCACATCTCTTAGTCACCTCCCTCTTGTCACTTCACTATCTTTATTATTTTCTATTATTTTCTATGACATTGCACTACTTTTCTTTTTCTTCTGAGCACTCTTAGTTTTGTAAAAATTATTATTATTTTTATTTATTTTATTTTTATTATTTTTATTTTATATGTTTGCACACCAGTACCAGAACAAGTTCCTAGTCTCTGATGTTTTTCACTGACATGGCAATAAAAGCATTCTGATTCTGATTCTGATTCATATTCTGGTTCCTCACCCTGCTATTCCGGGCTCATACCTCTGGTCCTTCGTCCTACTGAGCTCATACCCCTGGCTCCTGGTGCACTTTGGCTTCCTACCGAGCTTCTCCGTTCTGGCACCTCATCGTCCTGCCAAGCTCCAGCCTTCTGGTCACGTATCGCCCAGTTGAGCTCCAACTCTTTGGTCACTCGTTTGGTTCTCCATTTTAAAAATAAACAATGCATCTGAGTAGTACTTAACCACCTTCATGATGGGTCTCCTCCCAGTGGGCGTTCAGGATGCTCGAACCACCTCATCTGGCTTCTCTCAAACAGGACGAGCAACGAATCTACTCCGAGCTCCTCTTGGATGGCAGAGCTCCTCACCCTATCTCTGAGTGAGAGCTTCGCCACCCAGCAGAGGCAGATCATTTGGCCGCTTGTATCCGTGATCTTGTTCTTTCTGTCACCACCCACACTGGTTACCATGGTTGAGGGTAGGAACGTAGATCCTGGTTACCATGGTGAGGGTAGGAACGTAGATACTGGTTACCATGGTGAGGGTAGAAACATAGATCCTGGTTACCATGGTGAGGGTAGGAACGTATATCCTTGTTACCATGGTGAGGGTAGGAACGTAGATGCTGGTTACCATGGTGAGGGTAGGAACGTAGATCCTGGTTACCATGGTGAGGGTAGGAACGTAGATGCTGGTTACCATGGTGAGGGTAGGAACGTAGATCTCGGTTACCATGGTGAGGGTAGGAATGTAGATCCTGGTTACCATGGTGAGGGTAGGAACGTAGATCCTGGTTACCATGGTGAGGGTAGAAACGTAGATCCTGGTTACCGTGGTGAGTGTAGGAACGTAGATCCTGGTTACCATGGTGAGGGCAGGGACGTAGATCCTGGTTACCATGGTGAGGGTAGAAACATAGATCCTGGTTACCATGGTGAGTGTAGGAACGTAGATCCTGGGTACTACGGTGAGGGTAGGAACGTAGATCCTGGTTACCATGGTGAGGGTAGGAACGTAAATCCAGGTTACCACGGTGATGGTCGGAACGTAGATCCTGGTTACCATGGTGAGGGTAGGAACGTAGATCCTGGTTACCATGGTGAGGGTAGGAACGTAGATCCTGGTTACCATGGTGAGTGTAGGTATGTAGATCCAGGTTACCATGGTGATAGTAGGAACATAGATCCAGGTTACCATGGAGAGTATGAACAAGACCCAGAGATACTTAAACTCATCCGCTTGTTGCAGGACCCATCCTTGACCAGCAGAGTGCATGCCACCCTTTGTTTTCAGGGTCTCAGATTTGCTGGCACGGATTCCCAAACTGATTATTCTGATTAAAAAAAATGAGGAATGAAGATATTTTCATGCAAAGAAGTTTTATTTGTGAACAGTCCGCAGTACTATATAATAGCACACACTTTGTCTCCGATCACCGCTAATGATCACAGACAAATGCTGCGCCGCCTAAAGCTTCTCCATTTGAATCCAAAAATATCTGCTTCTCTTTTTAAATATGGACCTTTCAAAATAAAATATTGTATGAAATATAACCGCTGTTTATCTGATAGACTATATAGTACCAAATACACCTGTGGTTCATTTTTATGCATCGCATGCGCACAAAAAAAGGTGGAGAAAAAAAAAGCTGTACACACTCTGTATGAAAATATAGAATATACGCACCGCTCTCCCGGTGAGGAGACAGTACGAAACCAGGACTTTCCCCGAGGCCCGAAACCGGGCAGGAATGGGACACACAACCAGGTTAGAGCTGCTCTACAACTCACACATACACACAGATATATAGGCCTACATATACCCACACACGGATACAAACACAGACACACACACAGTTGCAGGCCGAGCTGAACGTTTCTAAGTTTCCTCTTCCGGTTAATCTGTGATGCATAGCGTAAAGTTAGGTTTGGTTTATTATTGGTTCGTATTGCTTCTCTACGCACTGGAAAGGGTGACCAGTTATACCCAGGAAACTAGTTTACCATCACCCTACTGTGATTGGGCAGCAGATACTTATGCAGCATTGCCTCTAAGCTTATTATTATTATTATTATTGCCATGGCAACCTCAACAGCTTCAGACGGAGACGGGACATCGACGGAGACAAGGAGTATCGATAGCTAGGGCTGTGGGTTACACTTGTAGCTACACGTATGGACCCAGAGTCATGGTAGCTACACATACGTACAGAGAAGGACAGAGGCTTGTCTAGGCTTGGGCAAACTACGGCTCGCGGGTCACATGCGGCCCGTTAAATGTTTTATTCCAGCCTGAAAAACTTGAAAAAAATTAAGTAAATAAACCATATTAATGTAATTCTGATGTTTCATCACTATTACTAGATGGCGCCAAGGATACAACAACACTGCTCCCATTAAGTATATTCTGATTAAAATAAGTGTCTTTGTGATGCCCACGCTGCTGAAATAAACAGTGTGCACAAATATTGAAAGCCATCGGGCACAATACGCCATTCTATCGGTCTAATCTAGAGGTTACCAAACCATGCCATCCATCTGATCCTGTTCCGGCCCCCTTTGTCAAATGATAGAACTCAATGCGGCCCGCGAATCTAAAAGTTTGCCCACCTCTGGGCTAGTCATACAGACGGGAGTGACGGTGATATGCTAATGTAGCTACAAGGAGTGACGGTAGCCATATGTACGTACAAATAACGACGGAAGCCAAACATTTAACCTCAACAGCTTCATCTACACGTACGTACAAATGACGACAAAAGCTCGACATTCGAACACGAACCAACGATGGCTACACGTACCTACATAAAGTGACTTCATCAACACATACATACAGGAAGCGATGATGGCTAGATGTACGTACGACTCGCGACAAAAGCTACACATACGTACAATGAACGACAGCGACTAGTCGTAGCTTCAAGACGTAACGATTCGATACTTAGGAAGCATAGTAGCTACGCATACGTAAGAGGGACGGGCATAGCACACATATGAGACTGGCAGTAGCTACACATGTACGAGAAGCCATGGTAGCTAAGTGTATGTACAAGGAGTGACAATGCCAACGTATACCTACAATGACTGGACCTCCATGTACGTTCTAAAAGTGTTTGCAGCTAGTCTAAGCGCTTGGATCGTCCTCAGCTCCTCCCACGAATCAGAGGCGTCGGTATTTATAGGTATGAATGGAAACACTTTGAAAGTATCCTTTCCTAGCCACGTTACATTCTGTCCTGTCGTCTTCTGCTTATCCGGAGCCAGGTCAGTCAAGGACGGGATGCCCAGGCTTCTCACCCAGGCTAGATCCTCCAGCTCACCCGGAAGGATCCCTTCTGGTTCCACGGCCAGCTGGGAGTCTTTCCAGTGGGTCCGGGGTCAACCTCTTTGCCTCCTCCCGGTGGGATGTACCCGAAAATCCTCACCATCCTGACCATCTGGCTTCTCTCAACCTGGACGAGCAACGGCTCCTCGCCACGTGTAAGGGTAGCTTTGGGGAGCATCTGTGGCTACGTGTACGTATGTGAAGCAACAGTAGCTGAATGTACGGGAAGCGGGCGCATCGGTAGCTACCCGTATGTACGGTAAGCACTCATAGCTATTTGCCCGAGAAGAATTGGACTTAAGACTAGCCAATGGGAAGGGCCAGTACCCATTTGTACGTATGGGTAACATTGGTAGTGGCACGGACATGTTCTACGGAGACCAGGACTTGTAACCAAGCAACAGACTTTTCACCAAAAGTATTTGTTCAGACGTTTAAAATCTAATTTTAAGATGAGATCCTGGTTACCATGGTTACCCAACGTTCTTTACTCACCATGGTAACCAGGATCTACATTCCTACCCTCACCATGGTAACCAGGATCTATGTTTCTACCCTCACCATGGTAACCAGGATCTACGATCCTACCCTCACCATGGTAACCAGGATCTATGTTTCTACCCTCACCATGGTAACCAGGTTCTACGTTCCTACCCTCACCATGGTAACCAGGATCTACGTTCCTGCCCTCATCATGGTAACCAGGATCTACGTTCCTACCCTCACCATGGTAACCAGGATCTACATTCCTACCCTCACCATGGTAACCAGGATCTACGTTCCTACCCTCACCATGGTAACCAAGATCTACGTTCCTACCCTCACCATGGTAACCAGGATCTACGTTTCCACCCTCACCATGGTAACCAGGATCTACGTTTCTACCCTCACCATGGTAACCAGGATCTACGTTCCTACCCTCACCATGGTAACCAGGATCTACGCTCCTACCCTCACCATGGTAACCAGGATCTACGTTTCTACCCTCACCATGGTAACCAGGATCTACGTTTCTACCCTCACCATGATAACCAGGATCTACGTTTCTACCCTCACCATGGTAACCAGGATCTACGTTTCTACCCTCACCATGGTAACCAGGATCTACGTTTCTACCCTCACCATGGTAACCAGGATCTACGTTTCTACCCTCACCATGATAACCAGGATCTACGTTTCTACCCTCACCATGGTAACCAGGATCTACGTTCCTACCCTCACCATGGTAACCATGATCTATGTTTCTACCCTCACCGTGGTAACCGGGATCTACTTTCTGGAGAGACTATGTCTCACAGCTGGACAGAAAACACCTCAGGATCCTCCCGAGTGAACTGGAGGATGCAGCTGGATGAGAGAAGCCTGGGCTTCCCGTCTGAGGCTGTTGCCCCTGGCAACCTGGCCGTGGATAAACAGAAGACAAACTGTATGAGCAAATACTTCTGGCTGAAAAGTCTGAACTTGACCCCTCGTATTAACGAGCCAGGTTTCAGATCACGGGGCAGAACTTGGCGTGTGGGTACCGATCTGCTTGGTGGTGGAGGCCTCTTCCTTCCTGTATTGCTCTAGTCGGGGACCACAGTGTTTCTGCTTCTCTACAACACGTTTAAAATACAGAGAAGCATATCTTATAAACCTACGTATGAAAATATACATTTTAAAGGATTACATCATCTTTTTCTGTTGATATAAACTCTGTATGTTACATTTGGTGTTCATCCCGGGCTTCTTCCTGTCGTAGAAGAGAAGCAGTTAAACATTCATGTTTCCCACGCGACGGAGGAGATGGAGGAGAAGGAGCACCACGCTTAGCACCGGGGGTGGTCAGGGCATCGTGGATCCCCGCTGGCTGAGGTAAAAGGCAGTGAAGAGAGGTCACACCCGCTCCACTCGGCTGGGGTCGTACGATTCTGAGAGGAAGACAAATTCAGACACGTTAAAAAGAAAAAAATAGGACTACAACTCCCAAAAGGAAGGAACTACAACTCCCATCAGGAAGGACCCACCTGAGGCAGAGAGCATCTCCTCGTCCTCCATGTTGCTCAGACCAGGGAAGCTGTGGCTGTGCGGGAGCGTGATTTCTCTCTTTGGAACACTGCGAGGTTTGGGAAGCAGCGGAGGTTTCTGAAGCCTCCTCTGATTTTTTAACCTGGACGTCATTCCTCCTCCTGAACGTTCACCCGACTCCGGTTTGATCACCGCCGACGTTTTCTCCTTCTTCACGCCTCTGAGGTTTTCACTCTGGTTAATCTCAGGAGTGAAAGATTTAAACTCTTCTGTCCTCCTTCCATCTCTTTGATCCTCTTCTCTTCGTCCTTCTTGGGGTCCCTCTTCTTCTACTGTTCGTCCATCTCGTTGTACCTCCTCCTCTTCTGTCCTCCTACCATGTCTGTTCTCCTCTTCTCTTCGTCCTTCTCGGTGTCCCTCCTCCTCCTCTTCTGTCCTCCTTCCATCTCTCTGCTCCTCTTTTTTTCGTCCTTCTCGGTGTCCCTCCTCCTCTTCTGTCCTCCTTCCATCTCTCTGCTCCTCTTCTTTTCGTCCTTCTTGGTGTCCCTCCTCCTCCTCTTCTGTCCTCCTTCCATGTCTTTGTTCCTCTTCTCTTCTTCCCTCTCCGTGTCCCTCCTCCTCTTGTCCTGCTTCTCGATCATCGCTTCCTTTCCTGAGCTCCTTTACTTCTTTGGAACTAGTTTCTGGGCTTCGGTTGCCTCCATCTTGGATCAGGGGGCTCTGATCTTCCCGGCCGGTCGTTTCTGGGCTTCTGTTGCCTCCATCTGGTACCAGGGATTGCTGATCTTCCCGGCCGGTCGTTTCTGGGCTTCTGTTGCCTCCATCTTGGATCAGGGACTGCTGATCATGCTGGCTGGTCGTTCTGATAACAGTAGACTCAGCTGAAGACGTACCGGACTGAACGCTGGCATCTGATTGGACTTCATTCCTCTCTTTCTCCTCCTGGTTGCTAAGCACCAGCTCGGCGTCAGGTGGCACAGACAGAGGAGGTGTACCCTGTATGTCTCCTCCGTCAGCGGAGGTGCTGATGTGCTTTATTTCATCTCCTTTCGTCTCATCCACTCCTGGATTCTCTACTCCATCTTCTTCCTGTACTTCCTCGGACTCTCCGATCACTTGCTCCGGATCACCGGGGTCTCCAGTCTCCACTAGGGCTTCCACTGGAACCGATATGCCAAGGATCCTCGCTGCCCGTTCTTCTATCGACTCATTTTCGGGGATTCCTTGCCCGTATTTGACTTCGTATAAGTTACTGAGGTCCTGCAAAGCGGGCATCTTCTCCTTACGCAGTAGACCCTCTATGTGTTTCTCAGCCTCGGTCGGGGGTTCCTCACAGTTCAGAGGTTCAGACAGACTCTGGACTCTGGGCACAGACAGAATTTCTGGTGAAGCTTTTGGCTCCTGCTTGGGTTTTTTATGGTGGTACTCCTCCCAGATCGCCCTGGCTACGCCAACCGGTGTGTTTGGGACGGAAAGCGAGCGCTGCATTGGTTCTCCGGGACGTCCTGGAGTTTCCGTGTAGACGGTCAGACCCACGTCTCTCAGTAAGGACTCCTGAGGAACAGGTATGTCCAGCTGGGTGGATGGAAGAGCTGGGACCGGACGGCTGGTGTTTTCTGCTTCAAAAGCAAAGGATTTTGTTCGTTTTTTTAAGTTGCTTGTTTTCGCCATGTGCATCGGAGGGAGGCTTATCGCGTCCCGACCCGGTTCTGGACCCATCGAGCGCCCGCCGGATTTAAACCCAGTCCGTCTCTTTTTCAACCCGTCCAGATCGTCCAAACACCGAGCCAGATGGCGCCTCTTGATGATGGTATCTTCCATTTCCTTGTTGATGGTCTCCAGCTCACCGATGACATCACACGGTCGTCGATTCACTGGTTTTAAAAGAAACTGACCAAAGGCTTCTTGTTCGGAATTTTCGGCGGGAATCGTTTTGCGAGGAGAAGACGGGCACTGCTGGGAGGCGGGGTCGGGGTCCTGGGCGGACGGCGGGCTGAGACTAGGACGGGAGAATGCGCTGTTACAAGAAGGAAGGAGGTTTTTCTGGCCTGCCATGGGATACCCGTACGGAGGGCTGTTGTCTGTTCCCACACCGCTGTCCGTGGTGTTCGGGGCATTTCGGGTAGAATCCCCGTGGCTAACAGTCAGAGGCGAGCCCGTCTGAGTCTCCTGATTTCGATACTGGTTACCAGGCCATGAGCTGGCATACCGCAGCTCCTTTTCTTGCTTCGCTTGGAGCGCCCACGCGTCTATGATCTCCTTCCGAAGTGGCGCTCTCTTGTAGTTACTCATAGTGCTGCTGTGAAAGTGGGAGTACTTGATGGGCATCTCGTTGACAGACTTGCTGCGGAAGTTGGGGCTCTCTCTGAGACCCACGGCGAACGTGTTGCTGACCGTCAGGCTGGTCACCGCCTCGTTGTTGTTGGCGTCCGCCGATAAGCTCTTGGTGAAGTTGGCTGGCGTGCGTACAGGAACGGAAACGAGACAGAAGATGGTCTCGCTCACCCGCCTCTTGCTGTTTCGGACGCTCTCTGGTCTCGAATCGGGTGCGATTTTCTTCACCTGGGTGATGGTTTCAGCAAAGACCTGACCGGGTACTTGATGGGCAGAGGTTCTGATCACTGGCGCCTGGAAGGCTGAAGAGGGCGACAGAGGGGAGATCTTGGGATGCCTGACGTTGCAGTTTTGGTCGGGCGCTGGCGAGTTATCCACAGTCTGTTTGTGCAAATTGTTATGCCACCTTTTATTGTCGTAACCAGAGGACATCTGGTTGGCTTCATCTGCCAGTTTGGCGGTGATGAACGGCCCTAGTGGCGGGGGCAGAAAGGCACTGTTGTCGGGCGCGGGTTCCGACATGGTGACACTGGGAAGCTCGTTACAGATGTGACGGATCTTGTCGGCGTCCGTTAGGGAGTTGCCTCCCAGGGCCGAGGAAAAGTGACGGATGCGGGTATCATCGAACGGGATGCACTGCACGCTCCCTGGCGGATACACCGGGTAAAGCTGCTTCTGACTGCTTCTCTCTCTGTGGGCATCGGGCCAGGAACAGGTTGGGTATCTGATGAACCAGTGAGATCCATTTGGAGTCATCTGCTGATATAAGTCTCCTCTGTACCTGAGAAACAAAAAGAAGGGCATCAGTGACTCAGGAGGGATGGCATCACTTGATAATGATTAGTGACATGGTTTCATTTGTGTGCCAAGGTGTTTGTTTACATTTGAAATTAGAGCCGTTGCCAACCCGAACCCTGCCACTGAGTCTCCTCCTGGTTGGGCGTGCCCGAAACACCTGACCAGCGTGGCTTTCGGGAGGCATCTCAACCAAATACCTGAACCACCTCATCTGGGTTGCCATTGCTCGGAGGAGTAATGGCTCTTCTTCGAGCTCCTCCCATATGGCAGAGCTCCGCCCTCTATCTGTGAGTGAGAGCCTAGCCATCCTGTTGAGGATAGGAATGTAGATCCTGGTTACCATGGTGAAGGTAGGAACGTAGATCCTGGTTACCATGGTGAGGGTAGGAATGTAGATCCTGGTTACCATGGTGAGGGTAGAAACGTAGATCCTGGTTACCATGGTGAGGGTAGGAATGTAGATCCTGGTTACCACGGTGAGAGTAGGAACGTAGATGTTTGTTACCATGGTGAGGATAGGAATGTAGATCCTGGTTACCATGGTGAGTGTAGGAACATAGATCCTGGTTACCATGGTGATGGTAGGAATGTAGATCCTGGTTACCATGGTGAAGATAGGAATGTAGATCCTGGTTACCATGGTGAGGGTAGTAACGTAGATCCTGGTTACCATGGTGAGGGTAGGAACGTAGATCCTGGTTACCATGGTGAGGGTAGGAACGTAGAGCCTGGTTACCATGGCGAGGGTAGGAATGTAGATCCTGGTTACCATGGTGAGGGTAGGAATGTAGATCCTGGTTACCACGGTGAGAGTAGGAACGTAGATGTTTGTTACCGTGGTGAGGATAGGAATGTAGATCCTGGTTACCGTGGTGAGTGTAGGAACATCCTGGTTACCATGGTGAGGGTAGGAATGTAGATCCTGGTTACCATGGTGAAGATAGGAATGTAGATCCTGGTTACCATGGTGAGGGTAGTAACGTAGATCCTGGTTACCATGGTGAGGGTAGGAACGTAGATCCTGGTTACCATGGTGAGGGTAGGAACGTAGAGCCTGGTTACCATGGCGAGGGTAGGAACATAGATCCTGGTTACCATGGTGAAGGTAGGAACGTAGATCCTGGTTACCATGGTGAGGATAGGAACATAGATCCTGGTTACCATGGTGAGGGTAGGAACGTGGATCCTGGTTACCATGGTGAGGGTAGGAACGTGGATCCTGGTTACCATGGGGAGGGTAGGAATGTAGATCCAGGTTACCATGGTGAGGGTAGGAACGTAGATCCTGGTTACCATGGTGAGAGTAGGAACATAGATCCTGGTTACCATGGTGACGGTAGGAACATAGATCCTGGTTACCATGGTGATGGTAGGAACGTGGATCCTGGTTACCATGGTGAATGAATTAGTGGGTAAAGTAAATAAATATTTCACTGGTAATAAATAATGATGGGTACCTGTAATCCACTGCGATTTGCCCGTAGCCTCGGTGGTTGCCCGGTATCATAGGAGCTCGTTTATAAGATGGAGGGGGGATGTACAGCGGGGGGGCAGAGTCCTGTGCATAGCAGTCCATATGGGGGTCTCTAACGACAGGAAGTGGGGTTCTATCCCTGGCATGAGGAAGCACAGACTCTCTGCCCGACAACACCTCACAGCTTCCTCTGATCTGCTGGTGCATCTCGTAGGACGGGGGTCGAGGAGGCCTGGTGAAGCGGGGCTTTGGTGTCACAGAGAGCTGGTTGGCGCTGGCCGGCCTGCCATTCTCCGGCCAGCGAGGGGCATGGTGGAGGCGGTGCTGTACGAAGGGGTGGCCGTTCATTCGCCTGTGCAGGTCCTGGCTGGACAAAGCAAAGTTGACGTACTGCAGACTCTCGGGTGGCAGCATGCGGGGCAGGGATTGGGATTTAATCTGAGTCCGAGGTTGGATCAGAACGCCCTCTGGCGTTCGGGTGAGAAGCCGCTGCTGTTCCTGAGTCCAGTGCTCCACCTCCCGCTGAGACAGCGGCTGGCTAAAGCTAACAGCTGGATGCCAATCATCGATCCCCACGCTCTGGCACTTCCTCCATTGATCTCTCTCTCTGCACCGCGCTCCCACCTGACCCTGAGCCTGGGCAGAACCCTGCACCTGGCCTTGGGCTTTGGCTTGGCCCTGGGCTTTGACATGTGCCACCCAGCGCTGCCTCTCCTGAGGGTCTTCTACCAGGAGCTCCTGGCTCCTAGCCTGTTGGGGTCCTTCTTGGTTCATTGTGGGTGATAAGCATGTTTGCCCTCCAGCGTACGGGTTGGCATAATCCAGGAGAACACTGAAGTCTTGTCCTCTCCTCCTCCAGTAGGAAACATCTTTGGACTGAGGAGCTTTGGCACCATCGCAGTACCTGTGGGCAGACGGGCAGAAGTTAGTTTTTGTTCTACTGATCGAAACAAAGAAGATTTCCTCCTTAACAGGGCGAGACAGAGCCTTTAAAGGTGGCAAGAGGCACCCAAGCAGGTTGCCAATCTGTTGTGGGGCCACACACACAACAATTCACACACACACACACAGGTCCCGAGGTCCAGGGTTAGCATGGTGAGGGTAGAAACGTAGATCCTGGTTACCATGGTGAGGGTAGAAACGTAGATCCTGGTTACCATGGTGAGGGTAGGAACATAGATCCAGGTTACCATGGTGAGGGTAGGAACGTAGATCCTGGTTACCATGGTGAGAGTAGGAACATAGATCCTGGTTACCATGGTGACGGTAGGAACATAGATCCTGGTTACCATGGTGAGGGTAGGAACATAAATCCTGGTTACCATGGTGAGGGTAGGAACGTAGATCCTGGTTACCATGGTGAGGGTAGGAATGTAGATCCTGGTTGTCATGGTGAGGGTAGGAATGTAGATCCTGGTTGTCATGGTGAGGGTAGGAATGTAGATCCTGGTTACCATGGTGAGAATAGGGTATCCTATATTTACTCTATTTTTTTCACAATTACCATCATATAGACGGGTTCGGATGCCACTCTGAACCCTGCCCGGGGTATAAAGCGTTAAACTGGCAGCGCAGCAGCTCCATGAAAATTATTCATCAAGAACTTTGATTTTCCATCTTTAATGAAGTCGCTCGTTTCCCTCGAGTTTTTACTTCCTTTCTTCTCCTCGTCTTTCTCTCCCTCTCTGCATGAGTCAGGGAGGCAGTGAGGGGGTGAAGAGGGGGAAAAGTGGGTGAGGGTACCACCTCCTCCATCATCCATAATTCAGCAGCCGTACAGGAAATGCTGAAATATGTAAATGAAGCTAAATTTAGCCAAGCTGGCGTTATGTAACGGATCCCTCCACCGCTGCCATCAGTTCTACTTCTAAATAATCAGCAGGTCCGAGGAGAGGAGGGTATGTCCTCGCCCACCTCACCCCCCACCTCACCCACTCTCCTGCACCCAATGACCTTCAGCTCATCACAGCTCCTCCTTGTTTCTCTGCTGCCACGTTTTACTCGTCATACTGAACCCAGAGGCAGACCCCGTGCCCACTGGAGAGACTATGTCTCACAGCTGGCCTGGGAGGATAGGAACGTAGATCCTGGTTACCTTGGTGAGGGTAGGAACGTAGATCCTGGTTACCTTGGTGAGGGTAGGAACGTAGATCCTGGTTACCATGGTGAGGGTAGGAACATAGATCCTGGTTACCATGGTGAGGGTAGGAACGTAGATCCTGGTTACCATGGTGAGGGTAGGAACATAGATCCTGGTTACCATGGTGAGGGTAGGAACGTAGATCCTGGTTACCATGGTGAGGGTAGGAACGTAGATCCTGGTTACCATGGTGAGGGTAGGAACGTAGATCCCGATCGCCGGGCCACACACACTCATTCCAAGGGGCAATTTTATGGCTGCCAATTAACCAAATGTTGGTGTGGGAGGAAACCAGAGAAAACCCATACAAACAAGGCAGAACATGCAAACTTCACGCAGAAAGCCCAGTGTTTCATCCACATAAACACAAGGAACCTGGTCTTACCCGCCGTCGCCCAGGTTCTCTCTCCTCGGAAGACTTCCCCCTCTGTTGTCATGGTTACTCTCCTGGCACTCCCTGCTGGATCCAAACGGAATCACGGACCTCCTCTCATACCCGTTTACCGGGCCTGCCCGGCTCTCCAGGTGCGCCCGGTGCTTGCTGTAGGACGGAGGCGAGGACGGCGGAGGCTGGCGGGTCGCTGGTGGCAGGTCTGCTGTGGGGGAGATGGTGTGCTTGGGCAGCTTGTATCCATGTGAGATGAGGAGGTCCTCCACGCTGTACATGGTGGGCGGGTCGATGGTCCTCTGCCAATCACAGCTGCGTCTGCGATGACATCACTGCGAACACAGAAACCGTCAGGAGTTCAACCAACTTGATCTCCATCCCGTCCCAACCTAGCCTCTAGAACGCCATTTAAATCTGAATTTGGTGGGTTTTTGCAATTTTTTTGGCTATTTTTGGGGTTTTTTTTGCAACTTTATTGAGAAAAAAGTGTCTTTTTTAAGAAAAAAAAAAGTCTTTTTGTGACTTTTTCAAGAAAAAACGGTCTTTTAACATCAAAAGTTAAAAAAAAAAAAAAAAAAAAAAAAAGCAAACAAAATTGTTTTTCCTCAAAACCAACCTCATTGGTTGGTGATGATCAGTCTGGATCTGGTGTGTGATTGGTTGGTGATGATCAGTCTGGATCTGGTGTGTGATTGGTTGGTGATGGTCAGTCTGGATCTGGTGTGTGATTGGTTGGTGATGGTCAGTCTGGATCTGGTGTGTGTGTGATTGGTCGGTGATGGTCAGTCTGGATCTGGTGTGTGTGTGATTGGTTGGTGATGGTCAGTCTGGATCTGGTGTGTGTGTGATTGGTTGGTGATGGTCAGTCTGGATCTGGTGTGTGTGTGATTGGTTGGTGATGGTCAGTCTGGATCTGGTGTGTGTGATTGGTTGGTGATGGTCAGTCTGGATCTGTCCTGTGATTGGTTGGTGATGGTCAGTCTGGATCTGGTGTGTGTGATTGCTTGGTGATGATCAGTCTGGATCTGGTGTGTGATTGGTTGGTGATGGTCAGTCTGGATCTGTCCTGTGATTGGTTGGTGATGGTCAGTCTGGATCTGGTGTGTGTGATTGGTTGGTGATGATCAGTCTGGATCTGGTGTGTGATTGGTTGGTGATGGTCAGTCTGGATCTGGTGTGTGTGTGATTGGTTGGTGATGATCAGTCTGGATCTGGTGTGTGATTGGTTGGTGATGGTCAGTCTGGATCTGGTGTGTGTGTGATTGGTTGGTGGTGGTCAGTCTGGATCTGGTGTGTGATTGGTTGGTGATGGTCAGTCTGGATCTGGTGTGTGATTGGTTGGTGATGGTCAGTCTGGATCTGGTGTGTGTGTGATTGGTTGGTGATGGTCAGTCTGGATCTGGTGTGTGTGTGATTGATTGGTGATGATCAGTCTGGATCTGGTGTGTGATTGGTTGGTGATGGTCAGTCTGGATCTGGTGTGTGTGATTGGTTGGTGATGATCAGTCTGGATCTGGTGTGTGATTGGTTGGTGATGGTCAGTCTGGATCTGGTGTGTGTGTGATTGGTTGGTGGTGGTCAGTCTGGATCTGGTGTGTGATTGGTTGGTGATGGTCAGTCTGGATCTGGTGTGTGATTGGTTGGTGATGATCAGTCTGGATCTGGTGTGTGTGTGATTGGTTGGTGATGGTCAGTCTGGATCTGGTGTGTGATTGGTTGGTGATGATCAGTCTGGATCTGGTGTGTGATTGGTTGGTGATGATCAGTCTGGATCTGGTGTGTGTGTGATTGGTTGGTGGTGGTTAGTCTGGATCTGGTGTGTGATTGGTTGGTGATGGTCAGTCTGGATTTGGTGTTTTTTTTGCCATTTTCTGGGTGATTTTTTTGGGGTGATTTTTCGACTTTTTTGAGGAAAAAGTGTCTTTTTTACTGTCAAAAAAGTCATGAAAATTTGACAAAAACTCGCGTCGTATAAATGGCATGGAGAATGAATGTCTCTAAAGTCCCAGGGGCACAAAGCTCAATGCCTGTGAACCAATGTTTTATAGAGTCCCAGAGGCACGAATCTCTGGGGCCTTCGGCCATTAGCGTGAAGGGAGGGTGGCTTAAGGGTGGGTGCCCGGGTTCGGACGGAGAGCCTGGGCCCAGAGGTCCATCCACGTCAGCGGGCAGCTGTGATGGATATATATGCCAAGCGAGTAGAAAACCCATCTGAGCAGATTTTCCTGGAGGTTTAGAGACGGTAAAAAGAAGCGACCCGCTCGGTCAACATGTCCTCCACATGGAGAGCGTGCTGACACGTGTGCAGGGAGACACCGCGGCTGCTCCACGTGCACATTAACCACCTCAGTGGACAGGACTGAGTCACAGAGAGAATTATTTAAATCAAACCATGAGGAAAAACAGAAACTCTGACCTTCATCCTTCATTTAAACAGTGTTTTGTTACAAATCAATTAGTTAAAATAGTGAGAAAATAATTACTTCCTGTAATTAGACCCTCATTCTTGGTGAAAAACTTTCAAAATAAAACAGCAGGTAGGAGAAAAATCATAACAAGCATCACGTGAACGCTTAAAAAATTAGTTTTACGGATTAAGGACAGGACCCCGGACCCGCTGGAGAGACTATGTCTTACAGCTGGCCGGGGCAAGACTTGGGATCCTTCCGGGTGAGCTGGAGGATGCGGCCGAGCTGAGAGAGGCCTGGGCTTCCCGTTTGAGGCTGTTGCCCCCGCGACCCGACCCCGGAACAAGCGGAAGATGACGGAACGAATTAGGACAGGAAAAAAAAAGAGGAAGAACTAAATCTCCCATCAAGAAGGACTACATCTCCCAACAGGAAGGACTACATCTCCCAACAGGAAGAACTACATCTCCCAAGAGGAAAGACTACATCTCCCAACAGGAAGGACTACATCTCCCAACAGGAAGAACTACATCTCCCAGCAGGAAGGACTCTGTTATCAAACATGTTGAGCAGCAGTAAAATTAAGAAAAACAGTCTCTTTTTTTGTGTTTTTTTTGGGAGTAAAAAGTTTGCCGGGGGCGGGTTTCATACGCAGACGTACCAACTGACAGGAAGAAACTAATGACAGCAGCTCAGCTCTGATGTGGAAATGAAAGCAGGATGAGATCAGAGGTGTGAGGGAGTCTCAGCGGGGTTTTCAGAGAAGTGGGTGGGTAGAGGGCGCTTTGATTTCTGCCAGCAGATCACAGCAAACAGACCATAATAAGCTCTAATTATCCTGAACCGGTTGGCAAAGTTCAGGCATCTAATGAGGCGGAGATTATCGGAGGGAGACGTACCCGTAAGACCAGTAATACTAATCTAAACAGACCAGGGTATGGGTTTCGTTCTGATGGACATGGTGCCCGCTGGCAGAAGACATGAGGGACGCAGGACTAGAATACCAAGCATTAGACAGGTTCCATTCTGTCGTCTTCCACTTATCCGGGTCAAGCGGGCAACAGCATCAGCCTGGTTACCACAGTGACGGTAGGAAGGTAGATCCTGGTTACCATGGTGAGGGTAAGAACGTAGATCCTGGTTACCATGGTGAGGGTAGGAACATAGATCCTGGTTACCATGGTGAGGGTAGGAACGTAGATCCTGGTTACCATGATGAGGGTAGGAACGTAGACTCTGGTTACCATGGTGAGGGTAGGAACGTAGATCCTGGTTACCATGGTGAGGGTAGGAACGTAGATCCTGGTTACCATGGTGAGGGTAGGAACGTAGATCCTGGTTACCATGGTGAGGATGGGAATGTAGATCCTGGTTACCATGGTGAGGGTAGGAACATAGATCCTGGTTACCATGGTGAGGGTAGGAACGTAGATCCTGGTTACCATGGTGAGGATGGGAATGTAGATCCTGGTTACCATGGTGAGGGTAAGAACGTAGATCCTGGTTACCATGGTGAGGGTAGGAACGTAAATCCTAGTTATCAAGGTGAGGGTAGGAACGTAGGTCCTGGTTACCATGGTGAGGATAGGAACGTAGGTCCTGGTTACCACGGTGAGGATAGGAACGTAGATCCTGGTTACCATGGTGAGGGTAGGAACGTGGGTCCTGGTTACCATGGTGAGGGTAGGAACGTAGATCCTGGTTACCATGGTGAGGGTAGGAACGTAGATCCTGGTTACCATGGTGAGGGTAGGAACGTAGATCCTGGTTACCATGGTGAGGGTAGGAACATAGATCCTGGTTACCATGGTGAGGGTAGGAACGTAGATCCTGGTTACCATGGTGAGGGTAGGAACGTAGATCCTGGTTACCATGGTGAGGGTAGGAACATAGATCCTGGTTACCATGGTGAGGGCTGGAACGTTGATTAACTGGTAAATCCAGAGCTTTACTTTACGACTCAGCCCTTCCTTCACCACGACGGACTGCAGCATCCTGATTATTGTAGATGCTGCACCGATCTCCCACTCCATTCTCCCTCCCACTGTGAACATGACCTACAGATACTTAAACTCCTTCACTTGTGGCAGAACTTTGTCCCCGACTTGCAGGGGGCATTCTATCTTTTCCGGGCGAGGACCATTGCATCAGATTTGGAGGGCATGATTCCCACCTCGGTTGGTTCACACTTGGCACCAAATTGGTCCAGCGAGACTTGTTTAGATGTCTTAAAGTAAAAATAAAACCACACAAGCAGAAGGAAAATATCCCCGATTATCTCCCTGAGCTTCTACACATGTTCAGCTATTTATTTTTTTATGTGTGTGTATCGGGCATCTGTCACCACACACACTCCTTCCTTTCTCCTCTAATCTGATCTACGTTCCTACCCTCACCATGGTAACCAGGATCTACATTCCTACCATCACCATGGTAACCAGGATCTACGTTCCTACCCTCACCATGGTAACCAGGATCTACGTTCCTACCCTCACCGTAGTAACCAGGATCTACGTTCCTACCCTCACCATGGTAACCAGGATCTATGATCCTACCCTCACCATGGTAACCAGGATCTATGATCCTACCCTCACCATGGTAACCAGGATCTACATTCCTACCATCACCATGGTAACCAGGTTTTACATTCCTACCCTCACCATGGTAACCAGGATCTACATTCCTACCCTCACCATGGTAACCAGGATCTATGATCCTACCCTCACCATGGTAACCAGGATCTACGTTCCTACCCTCACCATGGTAACCAGAATCTACGTTCCTACCCTCACCATGGTAACCAGGATCTACGTTCCTACCCTCACCGTGGTAACCAGGATCTACGTTCTTACCCTCACCATGGTAACCAGGATCTACGTTCCTACCCTCACCATGGTAACCAGGATCTACGTTCCTACCCTCACCATGGTAACCAGGATCTACGTTCCTACCCTCACCATGGTAACCAGGATCTACGTTCCTACCCTCACCATGGTAACCAGGATCTACGTTCCTACCCTCACCATGGTAACCAGAATCTACGTTCCTGTCCTCACCATGGTTACCAGATTCTACATTCCTACCCTCACCATGGTAACCAGGATCAACGTTCCTACCCTCACCATGGTAACCAGGATCTACGTTCCTACCCTCACCATGGTAACCAGGATCTACGTTTCTACCCTCACAATGGTAACCAGGACTACGTTCCTACCCTCACCATGGTAACCAGGATCTACGTTCCTACCCTCACCATGGTAACCAGGATCAACATTCCTACCCTCACCATGGTAACCAGGATCTACGTTCCTACCCTCACCATGGTAACCAGGATCTACGTTCCTACCTTCACCATGGTAACCAGGAGCTACGTTCATTCCCTCACCATGATAACCAGGATCTATGATCCTACCCTCACCATGGTAACCAGGATCTACGTTTCTACCCTCACCATGGTAACCAGGATCTACGTTTCTACCCTCACCATGGTAACCAGCTGTGGGTGGTGACCGAATCATGGATACAAGGGGCTGAAATGAACTTCCTCTGCAGGGTGGCTGGGTTCTCTCTCAGAAATAGAGAGAGGAGCTCTGCCATCCGGGAGGATCGAGTCAAGAGAAGCCAGATGGAGGGCTTCGGGTAACTGGTAAGGATGCCTCCCTTGCTGGGATGGAAGAGACCCAGAGCCAGAACCCGATGGAGAGACTATGTCTCACATCTGGACAGGGAACACCTCAGGATCCTCCTGGGTGAGATGGAGGATGCAGCCGGGTGAGAGAAGCCTGGGCTTCCCGTCTGAGGGTGTTGCCCCTCCCACCCGCCCCGGATAAGCGGAAGACGACAGAATGGAAATAATCTTTTTTTTTTTTTGATCGATTTAATAATTAACCCGCAAAAAATCTGTTAATTAACACAAAAACTAATGAGTTAAACTTGAAAGTTTAAACTTGTTTTTTTTCTGAATCCACGCAAACAGTCTGTCACGCGGCCACGTGGAGGTGTGACAGCTGCCAAACATCTGCAGACATGCGCCCCCTCCCCTCTCAGACAGACAGCCTGTCCATCATCATCATCATGTGACGCCATCAGACCGTGGATGCCCCCCCCAACACACACACACACTTACCCACCAACCCGACACCCCAATTCCACGCGCAACCCCAATCGCGCGCGCACATGCACGGAAAACAGTTTGCAAAAACAGACGTGGAAAATTTCCGCGCATGCGCACAGATCACAGTCTGAAATGATGTTGAAAAAAATCATTTAAAAAAACATGTGGAAATAAGAGGATTCTTAAAGACCTGGTCCCGGTTCTGCAAGACCTGGTCCACTAAGACCTGGAGCTGCAACACCCGGTCCTGTCCTACGAGACCTGGTCCAGGCAGACCCGACTCAGTCCAGTCCAGTCTGACCCAGTCTGGTCCAGTCCTGCTGTAACCTTCAGCTCCTCTCCAACAGGCACATCTGGGCCCAGCAGCTCCAGTCCGATAAGACTCAGATCCTCCATATGAAAACCCGTTTGAGCGCGTGCGCGTAGGTTTCCACGCGTCGTGACCGAAGAAGCGCGTGCGTGTTTGTTGTTTTTTTTTTTTTTTACCTGAGAGAAGAAGCTGAAACATCCTAACGGTGTTCCTGACGCACTGAGGGCGCAGGCGGACCCTCCCCATCACATCACACCGCCCCCCCCCCCCCCCCCCCCCCCACACACACACACACACACACACACACATTCCTCCCTCCCTCCCGTCCCTCCTCCCAGCTGATGATCAGAAACACCTCATCAATAAGTTTATGGAAAAATTTTACTCAAAAATCAATTTTTAGTCCATTTTTTTAGTCGTTTATCTTTAATTAAATGAAAAAAAAAACTTTAGGATTAACATTGAATGAGATTAACAAACGGATTTGTGCGGCGTCCGCAACAACTAGGACGCTGCGTCGATCTGTCATGGAGAGAGCGATGTTCCTACCTTCACCATGGTAACCAGAATCTACGTTCCTACCCTCACCATGGTAACCAGGATCTACGTTCCTACCCTCACCATGGTAACCAGGATCTACGTTCCTACCTTCACCATGGTAACCAGGATCTACTTTCCTACCCTCACCATGGTAACCAGGATCTACGTTCCTACCCTCACCATGGTAACCAGGATCTTCTTTCCTACCCTCACCATGGTAACCAGGATCTACGTTCCTACCCTCACCATGGTAACCAGGATCTTCTTTCCTACCCTCACCATAGTAACCAGGCTTTACGCTCCTACCCTCACCATGGTAACCAGGATCTTCTTTCCTACCCTCACCATGGTAACCAGGATCTACGTTCCTACCCTTACCATGGTAACCAGGATCTAAGTTCCTACGCTCACCATGGTAACCAGGATCTACTTTCCTACCCTCACCATGGTAACCAGGATCTCCGTTCCTACCCTCACCATGGTAACCAGGATCTACGTTCCTACCCTCACCATGGTAACCAGGATCTTCTTTCCTACCCTCACCATGGTAACCAGGATCTACGTTCCTACCCTCACCATAGTAACCAGGCTTTACGCTCCTACCCTCACCATGGTAACCAGGATCTTCTTTCCTACCCTCACCATGGTAACCAGGATCTACGTTCCTACCCTTACCATGGTAACCAGGATCTACGTTCCTACCCTCACCATGGTAACCAGGATCTACGTTCCTACCCTCCCCATGGTAACCAAGCTTTACGCTCCTACCCTCACCATGGTAACCAGGATCTTCTTTCCTACCCTCACCATGGTAACCAGGATCTACGTTCCTACCCTCACCATGGTAACCAGTATGGGTGATGTCTTATAGAACAAGATCACGGATACAAGCGGCAGAAATGAGCTTCCTCCGTCGGTTATGCGAGGTCTCTCTCGGCTGGAGGATGCAGCCGGGATGAGAGAAACCTGGGTTTCTTGTCTGAGGCTGTTGCCCTGGCATCAGACCAAAAAGTAGAAACATAAACTGTGCCCTACTTTAACGTTAAACTCTCTGCAGCTTCGCTCCTGGTTAGATTTCACCCGCTTCCTCTCCATCCAGCAGCTGGTCCGTATTTCTGAGAAGGAAGAGCCTGGACGATAAGATAGCAACACCAGGTCACGAGCTCATGTTCTCACGCTGCTTAGAGCGTCTGAGCAGCAGCACGTCCAGGTTCAGGTTCTCACGCTGGGCGTTGATGGTGTGAAGGTCCGCTCGTTCAGAGGAAGCAGTGACCGCTGGCGAGGCTGGCGTTCCTAAAATAACCCAAATTATAGGTCTGAAGAGGGATTCTGATGGAAAATGGGTTATTTCTGCCCAGGACTCAGACAAACATGCAGCTCTGCCAAGGTACACCAGCTTTCTCAGTCTAGAAGAACGTTGGAACCCATGATCAGGGACCACACACTGAGATTCATGCCATAGACGTTCCTAAGAAGACAAAAATGAGGAATTTATTTGTGTCATGATTCCCTCGCCCACCACCAGAGGGAACCCTGGACTGTCTTTCATCTCCCTGATTAGAGACACCTGGTGGTGATTGAGCAGTCATCCCTACCAGCCAGGTCTTCCTGACCACCTGGCCTTGAGATGCCCTGAGCTTAACCACTTGGCATTCCACTGAACCACAAGTTTTTCTTTACAACTTAAACTGGGGCAGCACGGTGGCACAGTGGGTAGCCTCACAGCAATAAGGTCGTGGGTTCAAGTCCCGGGTGGGGACGAGGCTTGGAACACTGTCCTTTCTGTGTGGAGTTTGCATGTTCTCCCCGTGTCTGCGTGGGTTTCCTCCCACCCACAAAAGACATGCATGCTAGGTTGATTGGCCAGTGCCAAATTGCCCCTAGGAATGAGTGTGTGTGTGTGGCCCCGCGACAGACTGGCGACCTGTTCGGGGTGTACTCTGCCCTTCGCCTTAAATCAGCTGGGATGGGCTCCGGCACCTCCCGCAACCCCGAAAGGGACAGACGGATAAGAAGATGACTGATTGACTTAAACTGGACTCCATTAAATGATGGTTGGAGTCCCAGGGGTACCAAGGCCGATCCCGGCTGAAGGGAAATTCAATGTGTTTTAGACTGTTATTTAAAAATGATCTTATTCTACAGTTTGATGTCTGAAGAAATCAGTAGATGTTCTTCATCCTGATGGAAACGGGATGGTTAACCAAGCCCGGGGGCCTGCTTGGCCACGCCCAGGACAGGAATGCAGAGGATCCATCAGGAATCTGAAACAAGGAGGAAGAGAGACGTGGAGAACATGGTGGAAAAACTACATGGAAAGGGAGATGTGGGTACATCAAGTAGTACCAAGGCAGACTGGTAGAGAATAGTAGGTAGAATTAGAGGACAGGACACCAATGTACCATACTATGCCCAGCTTAATGTCTTTGTTTCTAGATGGTATTGTGATAAGCTTGTTCAAAGAGGAATGGATACACCCGAACAGGTTGGCAGTCAGTTGCAGGGTCACACACACCCACACACTGATACAATGGATCCCTGCTGTAGCTGTTTGGAGCTACCCGGCACACGCATGATGTGATGCCCGTGTAACAATATTCTAATGAGCCGGTAGAACCTGGGAATACTCATGACCGATGACGGGGAGGATGGTTCCAACGTGCTCATCCTCCCTGCAGTGAGAAGGAAGATGGCATTAATTACCAGCTGATTAAAAGCAGGCTGTGAGCTCTGAGAGCAGCGTGACGTTCTGATGGGGGTCGGGCATGATGCTGAAGGTTTTATGAGAAGATAATGAAGCTCTTGCCCACCTGCTGGCCTGGCGTTCTGATTTATTCCTGCATCCAGAACATAAAGGTAATCAATCAGGAAGAAAAAACGAAGCATCTTTGTTCTTGAAGCTCGAGGAGGAAAAAAAAACACCTGCAGGAGAAACTTAAAGGAGCTCAAACTGGAGAAGAAACGTCCTACGGTGTAGCAGATGGGCTTCATTAAGACAGGAGAGCAATGGATTCAGATACAGGATACAAGAATTGGTATACTTTAACAACTCTCTGTTTTTTAACGCCTAGTTACCACGGTGACGGTAGGAACGTAGATCCTGGTTACCACGGTGACGGTAGGAACGTAGATCCTGGTTACCATGATGAGGGTAGGAACATAGATCCTGGTTACCATGGTGAGGGTAGGAACGTAGATCCTGGTTACCATGGTGAGGGTAGGAACATAGATCCTGGTTACCATGGTGAGGGTAGGAACGTAGATCCTGGTTACCATGTTGAGGGTAGGAACATAGATCCTGGTTACCATGGTAAAGGTAAGAACGTAGATCCTGGTTACCACGGTGAGGGTAGGAACATAGATCCTGGTTACCATGGTAAAGGTAAGAATGTAGATCCTGGTTACCATGGTGAGGGTAGGAACATAGATCCTGGTTACCATGGTGAGGGTAGGAACATAGATCCTGGTTACCATGGTAAAGGTAAGAACGTAGATCCTGGTTACCATGGTGAGGGTAGGAACGTAGATCCTGGTTACCATGGTGAGGGTGGGAATAAAGATCCTGGTTACCATGGTGAGGGTAGGAACGTAGATCCTGGTTACCACGGTGAGGGTAGGAACATAGATCCTGGTTACCATGGTGAGGGTAGGAACATAGATCCTGGTTACCATGGTGAGGGTAGGAACGTAGATCCTGGTTACCATGGTGAGGGTAGAAACATAGATCCTGGTTACCATGGTGAGGGTAGAAACATAGATCCAGGTTACCATAGTGAGGGTAGGAACATAGATCCAGGTTACCATGGTGAGGGTAGGAACGTAGATCCTGGTTACCATGGTGAGGGTAGGAACGTAGATCCTGGTTACCATGGTGAGGGTAGAAACATAGATCCTGGTTACCATGGTGAGGGTAGAAACATAGATCCAGGTTACCATGGTGAGGGTAGGAACGTAGATCCAGGTTACCATGGTGAGGGTAGGAACGTAGATCCTGGTTACCATGGTGAGGGTAGGAACGTAGATCCTGGTTACCATGGTGAGGGTAGGAACGTAGATCCTGGTTACCACGGTGAGGGTAGGAACGTAGATCCTGGTTACCATGGTGAGGGTAGGAACGTAGAGCGACTTGTAAATCGAGAGCTCATCTCTTTCTTCACCACAACAGATCAATGCAGCATCCTAGTTATTGCTGACGTTGCACCGATCCGTCTGTAGATCTCCCGCTCCATCCTTCACCCACTCGTTCACCAGACCTCCTGATACTTAAACACTTGGGGCAGGACTCTGTCTGTGACCTGCAGCGGGCATTCCACCCTGTTTCTATATCTGTAAATGTGGAACAAAGACTTTTATTTTTTCATTTGTTACAAACTTCTGAAACAAAAGAAAACCCGGGTTTTGATAGAAATGTTTCTGAAGGAGTTTGAAGGACCCGTTTCATGCCCCACTTTCCTCTCCTTTCAGAACACACCCTTGTTTTGATGGCTGTTCAGGGTGGGGAGCAGGATTTGGCTCGACAGCCAGCTGGAAGGGAGTGGGGAGATTATGAGTGGGTGGGTTCTGTAGCAAAAACGTCTCCAAAAAAGCAAAGTGTGACCACTCGTGAACTTCCTGCTGGGCAGCACACGCCCACCTCCACCCCCCCGCTCCCCCTCACTCTCTTCTTTCTGCATGTGGGAATCCCAGAGGGAAATGTGATATTTATCCGGAGCTTTTCTGGGGCGTGCCGCGCTGGCAGATGCTTTTCTGATCTTCTACCCGCCATTCAAACATCTAAAACTTCTCCTTCATAAACGATGATCAAATCTGGAGCAGTCAGTCAGGGTGGCGCTGCCCCACACCCCAATAAAAACAACAAATTATTTCTTTACAAGTTTCAGGACGGATCAATGCAGTGTCCTAATTACTGCAGACAGTGCACCGATCCATCTGTTGATTTATGTAACCAGGATCTACGTTCCTACCCTCACCATGGTAACCAGGATCTACATTCCTGCCCTCACCATGGTAACCAGGATCTACATTCCTACCCTCACCATGGTAACCAGGATCTACGTTCCTACCCTCACCATGGTAACCAGGATCTACATTCCTACCCTCACCATGGTAACCAGGATCTACGTTCCTACCCTCACCATGGTAACCAGGATCTACGTTCCTACCCTCACCATGGTAACCAGGATCTACATTCCTGCCCTCACCATGGTAACCAGGATCTACATTCCTACCCTCACCATGGTAACCAGGATCTACGTTCCTACCCTCACCATGGTAACCAGGATCTACATTCCTGCCCTCACCATGGTAACCAGGATCTACGTTCCTACCCTCACCATGGTAACCAGGATCTACGTTCCTACCCTCACCATGGTAACCAGGATCTACATTCCTGCCCTCACCATGGTAACCAGGATCTATGTCCCTACCCTCACCATGGTAACCAGGATCTACATTCCTACCCTCACCGTGGTAACCAGGATCTATGTTCCTACTCTCACCATGGTAACCAGGATCTACATTCCTGCCCTCACCATGGTAACCAGGATCTATGTCCCTACCCTCACCATGGTAACCAGGATCTACATTCCTACCCTCACCGTGGTAACCAGGATCTATGTTCCTACTCTCACCATGGTAACCAGGATCTACGTTCCTACTCTCACCATGGTAACCAGGATCTACATTCCTACCCTCACCATGGTAAACAGGATCTACGTTTCTACCTTCACCATGGTAACCAGGATCTATGTTCCTACCCTCACCATGGTAACCAGGATCTACGTTCCTACCCTCACCATGGTAACCAGGATCTACATTCCTACCCTCACCATGGTAACCAGGATCTACGTTCCTACCCTCACCATGGTAACCAGGATCTACGTTCCTATCCTCACCATGGTAACCAGGATCTACGTTCCTATCCTCACCATGGTCACCAGCTATGGGTGGTGACCGAAAGAATGAGATCGCGGATACAAGCAGACGAAATGAGCTTCCTCCGCAGGGTGTCCGGACTCTCACTCAGAAATCGGGTGAAGAGTTCTGCCATCCGAGAGGAGCTTAGTGACCTGGCTGGGTCACGGGAGCTACAGCCTCAGACGGGAATCTTCCCCAAACTTTTTATTATCCGGGTGAAAAAGATTCTCTTGGAGAACTCATCACCTCCACACGCCCACGCCTCCCCATGCCCACTCTCACTCGTAAAGAGATCTCACTCTGCAGGCCGGTCGGCGGAAAATTCCACAGCCACAGATTTGCTCGCTCCCAAATTAAAGGCATGTGTGGAATTTCATGGCTGCGCCCGCCGTGGTGGAAGCAAGAAAGAATATGTCTCCTCTCCTGGATGCCCCTAACTCTAACCCTAACCGCCCCCTCTGGGGAAGGAGCCATGTGCTGCCCGCCCGAGCAGAAGAAGAAAAATAAACATGTCCGCAAAGAGCTAACTCAGCAGCGGGTAATGAGAACCTGCTGTAGAAACTCTGCTTGCCAGGAGAGCACCGCCTGCAGGAGGGATGGCAGCACTTGAACCATTCCTTCTGGTTAAGCTTCTTGAGATGGCACCAGGTCCGTGTGGCATTCAAAATTTCATTGGAGCTTCAAGAGATGAGCTACTTTCTGTGTGGGGTTTGCACGTTCTCCTTGTGTATGCGTGGGTATCCTCCGGGTATTCTAGTTTCTTCACACACTGAAAAATATGCTTGTCAGGTTGATTGGCTGGTACCAGATTGCCCCTGAGAATGAGTGGGTGTGAATTTACAATCAATCTACATTCCTACCCTCACCGTGGTAACCAGGATCTACATTCCTACCCTCACCATGGTAACCAGGATCTACGTTCCTACCCTCACCATGGTAACCAGGATCTACGTTCCTACGCTCACCACGGTAACCAGGATCTACAGTGGTGGTCAAAAGTTTACATACACTTGTAAAGAAGATAATGTCATGGCTGTCTTGAGTTTCCAGTTATTTCAACAACTCTGATTTTTCTCTGATATAGTGATTGGAACAGATCCTTCTTTGTCACAAAAAACATTCATGAAGTTTGATTCTTTTATGACTTTATTATGGGTAAACTGAAAATGTGACGAAATCAGCTGGGTCAAAAATATACATACAGCAATGCTAATATTTGGTTACATGTCCTTTGGCCATTTTTACTTCAATTAGGCGCTTTTGGTAGCCATCCACAAGCTTCTGGCAAGTTTCTGGTTGAATCTTTGACCACTCCTCTTGACAGAATTGGTGCAGTTCAGTTAAATTTGTTGGCTTTCTGACATGGACTTGTTTCTTCAGCATTATCCACATGTTCTCAATGGGATTTAAGTCAGGACTTTGGGAAGGCCATTCTAAAACCTTAATTCTAGCCTGATTTAGCCATTCCATTACCACTTTTGATGTGTGTTTGGGGTCATTGTCCTGTTGGAACACCCAACTGCACCCAAGACCCAACCTTCGGGCTGATGACTTCAGGTTTTCTTGAAGAATTTGAAGGTAATCCTCCTTCTTCATTGTCCCATTGACTCTCTGTAAAGCACCAGTTCCATTGGCAGCAAAACAGGCCCACAGCATAATACTACCACCACAGTGCTTGATGGTAGGCATGGTGTTCTTGGGGTTAAAGGCCTCTCCTTTTCTCCTCCAAACATATTGCTGGGCATTGTGGCCAAACAGCTCAATTTTTGTTTCATCTGACCACAGAACTTTGTCCATGTGATCAGCAGCAAACTTTAGTCGAGCCTTAAGGTGCCGCTTTTGGAGCAAGGGCTTCCTTCTTGCACGGCAACCTCTCAGTCCATGGCGATGCAAAACACGCTTGACTGTGGACACTGACACCTGTGTTCCAGCAGCTTCTAATTCTTGGCAGATCTGCTTTTTGGTGCTCCTGGGTTGACTCTTCACCCTCCTGACCAGTTTTCTCTCAGCAGCAGGTGACAGCTTGCGTTTTCTTCCTGATCGTGGCAGTGACAAAACAGTGCCATGCACTTTATACTTACAAACAATTGTTTGCACTGTTGCTCTTGGAACCTGCAGCTGCTTTGAAATGGCTCCAAGTGACTTTCCTGACTCGTTCAAGTCAATGATTCTCTTTTTCAAATCTGTGCTGAGCTCCTTTGACTTTCCCATTGTAGCGTTTGTGGGTGTTTTTATCCAATGAGCCCTTTTTAAATGGCCTCAGAGAATTCACCAGCTGTAGTCACTCATAATCACTCACAAGAAGTTAAGAGGTCATGCTATGAAGCTCATGTCATTGACACAACTTTCTAAGTCTCCAAAATTGCTCATTCATGTTGCTGTATGTATATTTTTGACCCAGCTGATTTTGTCACATTTTCAGTTTACCCATGATAAAGTCATAAAAGAATCAAACTTCATGAATGTTTTTTGTGACAAAGAAGGATCTGTTCCAATCACTATATCAGAGAAAAATCAGAGTTGTTGAAATAACTGGAAACTCAAGACAGCCATGACATTATGTTCTTTACAAGTGTATGTAAACTTTTGACCACCACTGTACGTTCCTACCCTCACCATGGTAACCAGGATGTACGTTCCTATCCTCACCATGGTAACCAGGATCTACGTTCCTACCCTCACCATGGTAACCAGGATCTACGTTCCTACCCTCACCATGGTAACCAGGATCTACGTTACTACCCTCACCATGGTAACCAGGATCTACGTTCCTACCCTCACCATGGTAACCAGGATCTAGGTTCCTATCCTCACCATGGTAACCAGGATCTATGTTCCTACCCTCACCATGGTAACCAGGATCTATGTTCCTACACTCACCATGGTAACCAGGATCTACGTTACGTTCTCTGGAGGTTCTCTGTTTCCAACCAGTTGTGTTTGGAATTAAACTGATGAGCCAAAGGATTGATGCCAACAGCTCGAGCTGACCGGTTGGTAAACAATCATCAGTCCATGATGGAACGTTTCTAATGAGTCGTTGGCAGACTGACCGGGCGCTAATGACTGGCTTTGACCTCGTTACCGTGGAAACAATGAACTTTTCTTCTTCCTATTTTTTTGACAGGAAGGATTCTGCTGCTCAGAGGCTTTCAGGACGTTCCGTTCAATCGTCTTCCGCTCTGTAAGACTGTAAGACATAGTCTCTCCAGCAGGTCCGGGTCCTGCCTCTCGGTCTCCTCCTGGTGGGATGTGACACACCTGGACCCTGCCTATGGGTCGCCTCCTGACAGGATGTGCCCCAAACACCACACCAGCGAGGCATTTGGGCGGCATTTGAGCAGAGCTTCTCCCTTTATTTCTGAGTGATTAACCAGAAGGTTGGAGCTCGGCCGGATGAGGGACCGGACAAGGGACCAGAAGGTTAGCGCTCGGCCAGACGAGGGACCGGAAGGTTGGAATTCGGCCGGACGAGTACCCAGAAGGTTGGAGCTCGGCCAGACGAGTACCCAGAAGGTTGGAATTCGGCCGGACGAGTACCCAGAAGGTTGGAGCTCGGCCGGACGAGTACCCAGAAGGTTGGAATTCGGCCGGACGAGTACCCAGAAGGTTGGAGCTCGGCCAGACGAGTACCCAGAAGGTTGGAATCCGGCCGGACGAGTACCCAGAAGGTTGGAGCTCGGCCGGACGAGCGACCGGAAGGTTGGCGCTCAGCCGGACGAGGGACCGGAAGGTTGGCGCTCGGCTGGACGAGGGACCGGAAGGTTGGAGCTCGGCCGGACATCGAGCGGATCGGAAGGTTGGCGCTCAGCCGGACGAGGGACCGGAAGGTTGGAGCTTGGCCGGATGAGGGACCAGCTTTATAATACTGTGCCCGTTATTGTGCGGAAATACAGTAATCTGGAGGGAACAAGACACACCTGGGGATTGGTACCAGGTGTGCAAAACTAGGGCACAGGACGGGTAGAGGAGGGAGGATGATGACATCAGAAGGATGTGGAATCTGTGGGCATGGGTTCGATCAACCTTAAGAAATTATTTACATCTCTTAATTATGCCACGAGGCGGCACGGTGGCGCAGTGGGTTCGAGTCCCGGGTGGGGACGAGGCTTGGAACACTGTCCTTTCTGTGTGGAGTTTGCATGTTCTCCCGTGTGCATGGTTTCCTCTGGATACTCCGGTTTCCACCCTCCCTCCAAAAACATGCATGTTTTGACTAATTCTGCTTAAAATGGCCAAAAACAGTCGATTTAATTGTAAACAAAGACTGTTTTTCTCATGAAATCAGAAATTTTAGACCAAAACAATCATCAAAATGCTGTGAAATCTTAGAGGAACTGATTAATTCACCACGTGGGAACGGATAGGGTAGGACAGGAAACAGTGTGTGGGCTCCTGGACTCAGGATTCTGTTACAGCTTGATGTTTACCACATGTTTTACGTCCCTATCTCAGCATCTCTCCGACCTCGCCTTTATCTCTGCTTCTTAAAGGGACAGCGTCACCTCTCACACGGAGAGGATAAATATAGACGCTGAACTAACTGGAGAGATTCCTCAACATCTGAGAAACTCTGACCTGCATCAGAGCTTCAGAGAGACACCCAGCCAATGGGAGAAGGGTTCTGATTGGCAAGCGTGGCGTCATGTAGCCCAACGAGTTCGTTTGATAAGAGCAGCGTTTAGTGTGAGTTCTTTCAGGTGTGTGTGTGTGTGTGTGTGTGTGTGTGTGTGTGGCCCATCAACAGACTGAGTGTAGGAATGTAGATCCTGGTTACCATGGTGAGCATAGGAACGTAGATCCTGGTTACCATGGTGAGGGTAGGAACGTAGATCCTGGTTACCATGGTGAGGATAGGAATGTAGATCCTGGTTACCACAGTGAGGGTAGGAATGTAGATCCTGGTTACCATGGTGAGGATAGGAACATAGATCCTGGTTACCATGGTGAGGGTAGGAACGTAAATCCTGGTTACCACGGTGAGGGTAGGAACGTAGATCCTGGTTACCGTGGTGAGGGTAGGAATGTAGATCCTGGTTACCATGGTGAGGATAGGAACATAGATCCTGGTTACCATGGTGAGGGTAGGAACATAAATCCTGGTTACCACGGTGAGGGTAGGAACGTAAATCCTGGTTACCACGGTGAGGGTAGGAACGTAGATCCTGGTTACCGTGGTGAGGGTAGGAATGTAGATCCTGGTTACCATGGTGAGGATAGGAACATAGATCCTGGTTACCATGGTGAGGGTAGGAACGTAAATCCTGGTTACCACGGTGAGGGTAGGAACGTAGATCCTGGTTACCGTGGTGAGGGTAGGAACGTAGATCCTGGTTACCATGGTGAGGGTAGGAACGTAGATCCTGGTTACCATGGTGAGGGTAGGAACGTAGATCCTGGTTACCACGATGAGGGTAGGAACGTAGATCCTGGTTACCGTGGTGAGGGTAGGAACGTGGATCCTGGTTACCATGGTGATGGTAGGAACGTAGATCCTGGTTACCATGGTGAGGGTACGAACGTAGATCTAGTATGGTGTGTGGGATTAACGGTGGGTACGTTGGTCTTAAGCGGGTACATTCTGAACATGTGTGGTGGTAGATTTAGGAATCCAGGGTTCAGATTGGGTGCTTTAAGGTTGGCGTGTCCGTTCATTCTGAGCTTCTGCAGAAGCGCGGGTAGATGGCCCACATCTGTTTTCTGCTCACTTTGAAGGAAGGTCAGGAGGTGGTGCCCCTCGTGCCCCTCACAGCCACCACTCCCTTCTGGATGCCACAGGAGGCGTGAGACAAACTGCTTTGAACTGCTTCTGTTTGTTTCCACGCAGACTTCTGGATCTCCTCTGATGGAGCCAGAGATTGGTGATCAAAGTGGCACGGGTGAGGGGAGGAGGAGTAGAGTCTGATTCATGATGAGACCGCGGCACATTGTGCTGCATCATCACGGTCGATATTTATACAGGGTTTTATGGGCAGGAGGACCAAGGCCTCAGACGGGCAGCTCCTCACCTTGGCGTCTGATTTATTATGAAAGTGAAAATAGCCGGATGATCACGATGAGTCTCAGAGCGTGGTGACACTGCGGGTACATGAGGAGATTTTTTTTGTGCTGCAGTGTAAAAACCTCAATGCCCCCTAGCCCCTATCCAGTGGCTTCCCAGTCCGGTCGCATTGCATCCAACCTGGCAACCCAAAACCTGGTAACGAGGTAACCAGAATGTACGTTCCTACTCTCACCATGGTAACCAGGATCTACATTCCTACCCTCACCATGGTAACCAGGATCTACGTTCCTACCCTCACCATGGTAACCAGGATCTACATTCCTACCCTCACCATGGTAACCAGGATCTACGTTCCTACCCTCACCATGGTAACCAGGATCTACATTCCCACCCTCACCATGGTAACCAGGAATTACGTTCCTACCCTCACCATGGTAACCACGATCTACGTTGCTACCCTCACCATGGTAACCAGGATCTACATTCCCACCCTCACCATGGTAACCAGGATCTACGTTCCTACCCTCACCATGATAACCAGGATCTACGTTCCTACCCTCACCATGGTAACCGGGATCTACGTTCCTACCCTCACCATGGTAACCAGGATCTATGTTCCTACACTCACCATGGTAACCACGATCTACGTTCCCACCCTCACCATGGTAACCAGGATCTATGTTCCGACCCTCACCATGGTAACCAGGATCTATGTTCCTACCCTCACCATGGTAACCAGGATCTATGTTCCTACCCTCACCATGGTAACCAGGATCTACATTCCCACCCTCACCATGGTAACCAGGATCTATGTTCCTACCCTCACCATGGTAACCAGGATCTACGTTCTTACCCTCACCGTGGTAACCAGGATCTACGTTCCTACCCTCACCATGGTAACCACGATCTACGTTCCTACCCTCACCATGGTAACCAGGATCTATGTTCCTACCCTCCCCATGGTAACCAGGATCTACGTTCCAACACTCACCATGGTAACCAGGATCTACGTTCTTACCCTCACCGTGGTAACCAGGATCTACGTTCCTACCCTCACCATGGTAACCAGGATCTACGTTCCTACACTCACCGTGGTAACCAGGATCTACGTTCCTACCCTCACCATGGTAACCAGGATCTATGTTCCTACCCTCACCATGGTAACCAGGATCTACGTTCCTACCCTCGTCATGGTAACCAGGATCTACGTTTCTACCCTCACCATGGTAACCAGGATCTACGTTCCTACCGTCACCATGGTAACCAGGATCTACGTTCCTACCCTCACCATGGTAACCAGGATCTACATTCCTACCCTCACCATGGTAACCACGTGAATAATACAAACCCGTTTTTATGATTAAAAACATTTATATTCATATAATTCTTATATTGTTTTTCATGATAAACATCGGTTTAAAAGTTCTAGATGAAGATGTCATTGGAGTCAATGGCGGCCTCTAGTGTCCGTTAGGTTGAACTGCAATCAGCTTTTCACTTGATTTTTACTTTTTAGCGACTCTAACAAACCCTTTATCCGCTCGCTGGCCGGTTCACGTTTCCTCTTCTTCCTGCTTTTAATACCCGTCACCTGTGAGGGTAGGAGGAGTGTGGCGAGGCCCCAAGGAGAGGCGGGGTCTCTGCTGGGCGTAACGCCTTTATTCATCAGCCAGGCGCTCTCTTGACACAGAGACACGAAGCGGTCCAACTGGGTGACGTTAACGTTCTTACTGACGTTGAGCGAGGTTTCAAACGGGTTCTGGATGTGAAGAGGAGTAGCTTCTGGTTTGTTCTGCTCCTTCCCCTGCAGAGAAAGAGGAGGGATGGAGGGGGAGGACGCGGTGAATGGTTTATGGTGCCCGGTATGACCTTCTAGGAGAGCCGAGGCTGCAGGATTTATGGCTGAGAGAGAAATGAAGCTCGTGTTCAGAGACCGTTACAAAGAACGATGAGGCTCGAGATTTACCGACTGGAAATAAAATTCCAAAATATTCTGTTAAATTTACTGAATTCTTTAAAAATTGGCTTAAATTCCATTAAAATATCTTCAAAATAAAATGAATAAACTTCTTAAAGAGACAGTAAATTAAATTTTAAAAACTTCTTAAAGAGACAGTAAATAAAATTTTAAAAACTTCTTAAAGAGACAGTAATTTTTATCAAATTGAAATTAAATACTTTGTTTTGTTTTTTTTCAACTCTGTGGCTTCACAGCAAGTAGGTCAGGGTTCGAATGATGACACTGGTCTTTTTGTGTAGAGTTTGCATGTTCTCCCCTTGTATGTGTGGGGTTTCTCTGTTTTTGTCCCACCCTCCAAAAACATACATGTAGGGCTAGGCATAGGCAAACTACGGCTCGCAGGCCACATGCAGCCCGTTAAACATTTTAATCCGGCCCCCAAAACAAAAGAAAAATAAATAAATAAACCTTGTTAATGTTTTATTTCCCCTGAAATTCTGATGTTTCGTCACTAGATGGTGCCAAAGATACAACAACACTGCTCCCATTAAAATGTGTGTCTACGGGGAAACAAAACGGGGGAGCAAGATGAGTAGATCTAGATCTCTGTTAGGAGAAGAGTGATGATGACTTCCTGAAAGATCAGAGACTTTCAAAATAAAAGTTATTCATTAGATTTTCTGTGTTTAAAGACTCATTTCAAAATAAGAGATTTTATTGTAATGCTTTTCTTCATTTTCATTGGAAATTAAAGCACATGTTTCCTCCAATGAGGTGAGCTTCAAATATAGTTACCATGGTAACCCACATTCCACCCAGCTCAGAGACAACTGTCAAGTGTCCGACAACTTGGCACCACCTAGCAGCTGTTCTGAAGCTCTCTCTCGGACTGCCTGGGTATTGATAAAGGAATCGTGTCTGTGTATAAACCTACCTTCCTGATGTTTATCGACATCCTGCTGAACGGCAACGTGGCGTAGAACTCAAAGAAGTCACACAGAAGTTTCTCTGGAAGGAAACGAAACGTTAGCCAGGCTCATGGTGTGCCCATCCTTCTCTCTGTCCCTGCCACTGGGCAGATGGCCTCACCTAACGTCTCCGTGTTGCTGGGCGGTGGAATCTTACTGGGGTCCCGGATGAAGGTGCAGTTGTTCCCATCTATCACACACCTGTCGTCAGCACCTGGGTAAGAAACACACGGGTAAAAAAAAAGAGACAGAAAACAAGTCAACACTGGTTACCATGGTGAGGGTAGGAACGTAAATCCTGGTTACCATGGTGAGGGTAGGAACGTAGATCCTGGTTACCATGGTGAGGGTAGGAACGTAGATCCTGGTTACCATGGTCAGGGTAGGAACATAGATCCTGGTTACCATGGTGAGGGTAGGAACGTAGATCCTGGTTACCACGGTGAGGGTAGGAACGTAGATCCTGGTTACCATGGTGAGGGTAGGAACGTAGATCCTGGTGTAGATCCTGGTTACCACGGTGAGGGTAGGAACGTAGATCCTGGTTACCACGGTGAGGGTAGGAACGTAGATCCTGGTTACCATGGTGAGGGTAGGAATGTAGATCCTGGTTACCATGGTGAGGGTAGGAACGTAGATCCTGGTTACCATGGTGAGGGTAGTAACGTAGATCCTGGTTACCATGGTGACACTAGGACCATAGATCCTGGTTACCATGGTGAGGGTAAGAACCTAGATCCTGGTTACCCATGGTGAGGGTAGGCACCTAGATCCTGGTTACCATGGTGAGGGTAGGAACGTAGATCCTGGTTACCATGGTGACATTAGGACTATAGATCCTGGTTACCATGGTGAGGGTAGGAACCTAGATCCTCATTACCATGGTGAGGGTAGATCCTGGTTACCATGGTGAGGGTAGGAACCTAGATCCTGGTTACCATGGTGAGGGTAGATCCTGGTTACCATGGGGAGGGTAGGAACGTAGATCCTGGTTACCATGGGGAGGGTAGGAACCTAGATCCTGGTTACCATGGTGAGGGTAGGAACCTAGATCCTGGTTACCATGGTGAGGGGTAGGAACATAGATCCTGGTTACCACGGTAAGGGTAGGACCATAGATCCTGGTTACCACGGTGAGGGTAGGAACGTAAATCTTGGTTACCATGGTGACATTAGGACCATAGATCCTGGTTACCATGCTGAGGGTAGGAACCTAGATCCTCATTACCATGGTGAGGGTAGATCCTGGTTACCATGGTGAGGGTAGATCCTAGTTACCATGGTGAGGGTAGATCCTGGTTACCATGGTGAGGGTAGATCCTGGTTACCATGGTGAGGGTAGATCCTAGTTACCATGGTGAGGGTAGATCCTGGTTACCATGGTGAGGGTAGTTCTTGGTTACATTTATCATTTTTAATTTTACACTAAATCTGATTTTTTGGAAGTTTTATTTCCCTGTTTCTAAATAAATAGATGGTTAATTTTAAACAATGGGGTGTGATTGGATAAGTCGGGTTGGTACCTGCCAGCTCCTGCAGTTGGTCCAGAGTCGGGATGACGGGAGGGTTCCTCCGCTGGAGGAAGAACATCACCAGCACTGTGAGGGAGAAGTTAGTGATCCAGGCTCCCGGGATGGTACTGGTGATGGCGTGCACGCGTGCCCAGCATCGGATGGTAAAAACCAGGCAGCGGATGCGTGGATCCAGAGCTCCGTACAGGTACAGCAGCTCTGTACTCTTCATGGCCACTCTGTAGAGGAGAGGGGTTGTTTACTGTAAACACACTCCGACCAATCACAGGTTAGTGTGGACTGGTTTAATAACAGGATTATTTTAAGTTTAGGAGCCACCAGCAGGGGGCAGGAGTGGTTCACACACACACACGGAAAGTCTGTGGTTCATCGCTATGACGACCAGACCAGAAGCCCCTGCAACTTGTTTAAGTTTCTTTTTCCATCAAAACAGGAAGTGACATCACGAAAACCCTCACAAAGAAACACACACTTATTATGATGTGTGTTTATTTAAAAAAACAGGATGTTAAATAAAAACAAAAAACATGGTTACCAGGATCTACGTTCCTACAGTCACCATGGTAACCAGGATCTACATCCTACCCTCACCATGGTAACCAGGATCTACATTCCTACCCTCACCATGGTAACCAGGATCTACATCCTACCCTCACCATGGTAACCAGGATCTACATTCCTACCCTCACCATGGTAACCAGGATCTACATTCCTACCCTCACCATGATAACCAGGATCTACATTCCTACCCTCACCATGGTAACCAGGATCTACATCCTACCCTCACCATGGTAACCAGAATCTACATTCCTACCCTCACCATGGTAACCAGAATCTACATTCCTACCCTCACCATGGTAACCAGGATCTACATTCCTACCCTCACCATGGTAACCAGGATCTACATTCCTACCCTCACCATGGTAACCAGGATCTACATTCCTACCCTCACCATGGTAACCAGGATCTACAGTCCTACCCTCACCATGGTAACCAGGATCTACGTTCTTACCCTCACCATGGTAACCAGGATCTACGTTCCAACCCTCACCATGGTAACCAGGATCTACGTCCCTACCCTCACCATGGTAACGAGGATCTACGTTCCTACCCTCATCATGGTAACCAGGATCTACGTCCCTACCCTCACCATGGTAATGAGGATATACGTTCCTACCCTCATCATGGTAACGAGGATCTACGTTCCTATCCTCACCATGGTAACCAGGATCTATGTTCCGACCCTCACCATGGTAACCAGGATCTATGTTCCGACCCTCACCATGGTAACCAGGATCTATGTTCCTACCCTCAGCTTGGTAACCAGGATCTATGTTCCTACCCTCACCATGGTAACCAGATCTATGTTCCTACCCTCATCATGGTAACCAGGATCTACGTTCCTATCCTCACCATGGTAACCAGGATCAATGTTCCGACCCTCACCATGGTAACCAGGATCTACGTTCCTATCCTCACCATGGTAACCAGGATCAATGTTCCGACCCTCACCATGGTAACCAGGATCTATGTTCCTACCCTCACCATGGTAACCAGGATCTACGTTCCTACCCTCACCGTGGTAACCAGGATATACGTTCCTACCCTCACCGTGGTAACCAGGATCTACGTTCCTATCCTCACCGTGGTAACCAGGATCTACGTTCCTATCCTCACCATGGTAACCAGGATCAATGTTCCGACCCTCACCATGGTAACCAGGATCTATGTTCCTACCCTCACCATGGTAACCAGGATCTACGTTCCTACCCTCACCGTGGTAACCAGGATATACGTTCCTACCCTCACCGTGGTAACCAGGATCTACGTTCCTATCCTCACCGTGGTAACCAGGATCTACGTTCCTACCCTCACCATGGTAACCAGGATCTACGTTCCTACCCTCACCGTGGTAACCAGGATCTACGTTCCTACCCTCACCATGGTAACCAGGATCTACGTTCCTACCCTCACCATGGTAACCAGGATCTACGTTCCTACCCTCACCATGGTAACCAGGATCTACTGTACGTTCCTATCGTTTGTGTGTGTGTGTGTGTGTGTGTGTGTGTGTGTGTGTGTGTGTGTGTGTGTGTGTGTGTGCGTACCTGTTGTTGGCAGTGAGGTCACACTGAAAGCCAGATGGCTGATGGGAAAACCTGACCAGCGGGCATCGAGCGTTGAGGATTTTTTGAACGCCCACACAACCCGGCCCAAACTGATCCACACACTCCCCGATAACGGACAGAACGCTCTGGGTGACGGCCCGTTCTGAGTTAGCCCGCTTGGTCTGGAACTCCAGAGCCAGGCTGGATTTACTCTGTACACACACACACACACCAAACATAAACATAGCAATAAGTTTATGTTTATGTGTGTGTGTAACTCAACAAATCAAATATTGTTTTTAATTTATTAGGTTTTTATTTCCAATATTTTTATTTTCTATGAAAAAAAAGTGAAATTTTTTATAAAATAAAAAGAATATTTTGTTTGAATTTTTTTCTTTTATTTGAGTGTTTTTAATATTTACAGTTTTTTTCTTACATTTTAATTTTAAACATTTTATTTAAAAAAAAATTACATATTTTTATGTTTTATTTAATCTTATTTTTTTATTAAAAAATTATTACATTTACTCGTTTATTTATTTTCCAGATTTTTTATTTAAAATAAAACAGAAATGTAAAAGAACAACAAAAAGAAAAAAAAATAATAATTTAAAACGTTAAAAAAACTACAAATAACAAAAATTCTGGAAAAAAACAACTAAATAATTTTGAAAATGTAAAAAAAAAAAAAAAACCCTCACAGTAAAAATAAAAAATAGTAATAAAATATAAAAAATACTAAAAAATATTTTTAAAATGTAAAAAAATACAAAAAAATCTATAAATCAAATAATAATTTAAAACAAGTTTTAAAGAAGTACGAAAAATAAAAAAAATCGTTTTTAAAGCAAATAATAAAATGTAAGAAACAACAAATTATTCCTTAAAAAAAAGTAAAAACAAGACAAATAATAAAAATGCAAAAATTAAGACAAAATTACAACTAAATAATAACATTTTTTTAAAAATAATACAAATAATATTTTTCAACAAATAATATTTTTTATGTCATGTATGTGTGTGTACGTGTGTGTGTGTGTACATCTGTGTGTGTGTAAGTGAGTGTAAGTGAGTGTGTGTTTCTCACCGTCCTCCGCTCCGTCATGGCGTCCATATCCAGGAACATGTCCAGGTCACAGCCGAGTTTTCCGAATCCGTTCACCGACGATCCGAACGGTTTGATGTTGCATTGTGGGAAGTATGCGGCTGCCAGGTCTCTGAGCAGCGAGCAGACCAGGAAACGAAGACGGATGTTTTCCTCCGTCAGCTGCTGGAGCTCTGTGAGCGCCACCATCTGGTCATCCACCTGCAGGAAGAACAGACAGTCCTTCAACCTGAAGGGGGCACCACACCCAGAGACCCTCCTTACGCTGTGCTCCCCGTTGAGCCTCCGCAGCAGCTCGTTGATGGGAACGTTGATCTGGGAGCGGGTCTGAAGGCCTGACGATGGATCCGCCAGGCTGGAGTTCTTGATGGACAGAAGTCTGGAGCCGAACGGCACGGCAGCTTCGTGGCTCGAACTGGGAAACGCTGCAGACTGGAGGAGGGAGGAAACGCCGTCGCGGGTGGAGAACTCCACGGCAGCGTAGGTGCCCTGGAGAACAAACGTTATCAAGGATGGCACCACATTTTATTTACAGCAGCAGCTGGCATTTCAGTCGTTAGATTAGAACCATCAGAAAACAAACAGAGACGTTGCCATGACGTCAAACAAAAGCGGACGTCCGCTATGTTTGTAGTTCCTTAACAGCTGACCTGTCTGTATTACAGGACGCCATGTTTGTAGTTCCTTAACGCCTGATCTGTCTGTATTAAAGGACGCCATGTTTGTAGTTCCTTAATGGCTGATCTGTCTGTATTAAAGGACGCCATGTTTGTAGTTCCTTAACGACTGATCTGTCTGTATTAAAGGACGCCATGTTTGTAGTTCCTTAACGGCTGATCTGTCTGTATTAAAGGACGCCATGTTTGTAGTTCTTTAACGGCTGATCTGCCTGTATTAAAGGACGCCATGTTTGTAGTTCCTTAACGGCGTCTGTATTAAAGGATGCCATGTTTGTAGTTCCTTAACAGCTGATCTGTCTGTATTAAAGGACGCCATGTTTGTAGTTCCTTAATGGCTGATCTGTCTGTATTAAAGGACGCCATGTTTGTAGTTCTTTAACAACGTCTGTATTAAAGGACGCCATGTTTGTAGTTCCTTAATGGCTGATCTGTCTGTATTAAAGGACGCCATGTTTGTAGTTCTTTAACAACGTCTGTATTAAAGGACGCCATGTTTGTAGTTCCTTAACGGCTGATCTGTCTGTATTAAAGGACGCCATGTTTGTAGTTCCTTAACACCTGTATTTCCCTCACACAGTATCCCTGGCACAGTATCCCACATTCCGCCCAGCATAGAGTCAAATGTGGTGTGTCATTGCCAACCAGCGGCTGGTCCAGCTCTACCCAATTCAGCACCACCCAGCAGCTGGTCCAGCCCCACCCCTCACTACTTGATGCCGTGATAGAAACCATGGAAAGTTCAAAGGTGCCCGTCTCCATGGAAACGTGGGCATTCCAGCAGAAAGAAACAGACTCACGTAGGTTTCATAGAAGAAATAATTGCTGACGTCTCCGTGTTTAGAGAGGAAGTGAACCAGCTTCTTCTCACTGGTCTTAGACGGGCAGCTGATGAGGACGGAGCGCTCAGCCTGGTCCTGTCTCATCATCAGGACCTGGTCCAGAGACCGATGCTGGTCTGCTGCTGGGAGGAAGAAGACGAGGACGGAGGAATTTTAATAGTTATACACACACACACACATATAAATATATATACACACACATTCACACACATACACACACTGTATGACTGTACAGTCGTACCCTTGACCGCATACACACACACCTACACACAAACCTGCATACACAAACACCTACACACTGAGAAAAGCCCAGATATAAAAAAAAATCTAAAAAATGTTAAATATTTAAATAAAAATATTTATTATATTTATATATATATATATTTAATAAATATTTAATTCATAAATAAATATAATAAAAAAAAATATTTAAATATTTAAATAAAAAAATCTAAAAATATTTATTACAATAAATAACAACCAAAAATCATTTGATTTTTTTTCATTTAATCATTTTTTTTTTTAATGGAAATATATTTTTTTTAAAAGCCAATCATTTTTTTTAACCCTTATTATTTCAGTTTTATTTGATTTTTTTATAATAAAATTTTTATTTTGGCCAAATTTATTGATAAATTATTTTTTTCAAACCATTTTTATTATTATTTCTATGGTGATTTTTTTTTATGTTTTGCTTAATGTTTTGTTTTTTTAATTAATGTTCTTATTAAAGAGAAAATATTATTTTAATGTATTTTCATGCGTTTAATTTTCTATTTAAATCCATTCTGTTTTGATTAAATGGATGTAAAACTGTTTAAATAAATAAAAACTCACCACTTCCGTTCAGATTGTTTATGATTGTTTCTGTCGTAAAGTTTCTTTGAGGACATAATTTTTCTTTAATAAAATAATTGATAAAATTTCTTTTTTTAACGTGAAACAAGAAGGAGCTACAGGAGGCCGCCATCTTTGTTTGGAACACGCATGCGCACTAATGGCTCTACGGAACGCAAAGGGAAACAAATCACATATTTTTGTTAATTGAATAGATTTTTATTTCTAATATTTTTATCAAAGTTGTAATTTTTTTATCAAAAATAATAATTTATTCGAATTTTTTTTCATTTATTATTTTTATTTACTTAAATTTTAATTAAGTTTTATTAAGAAAAAAAAAATTCATTTTTAATGTTTTTATTTTATTAGTTTTTTATTTAAAAACATTATTAAGCTTAGGTGTTTATTTATTTTCATGTTTTTGTTTTTTTTTTTAAATTGTAAAAGAACTACAGAAAATAAAAATATGAAAAAACAATTGAAACTTTTTAAAAAAAACTACAAATAATAAAAATTCAGAAAAAAAATAACCAAATATTTTTAAAAATGTAAAAAAAAAAAAAGTCATTTGTAAAAAATGTTAAGAAAAAAAAAAACAGACCAATAATAAAAATAAAGAAACCGTAATAAAAAAACAAAATTACTAAAAATATTGTAGAAATATTTTAAAAATGTAAAAAATAAACCTACAAAAATGTAAAAAACAAAAAATAATTTTAAATTTTTTTACAAACTGCAAAAAATAAAAACGTTTTAAAAATAAAACAAACAATAAAATGTTGTAAAAATTTTAAAATCAATTAATAAAAATGTAAGAAAGTAGAATTAGTTCTTTTTAAAAAGTAAAAAACAAATTATAAAAATGCAAAAACAAATTACTATTGAACAAATAATAAAAAATCTTTTGAAAACAACAAATATTGATTTTTCTAATGTTTGTTTTTGTCCATCCCTCTTTCTAACAGAGTCCCTCCTTCTGTCTGAGCTCAGAGTTTCAGTCTGACTGTGAGCTTCCTCTTCCTCTCAACAACTAGAACCTAGTCTCTGTTTCCACCGAGACCAGATGGAAGATGGAGGCTCTGGATCTGTTACTGGCTCACATGAACATGGAGGATCTGATCAGTGCTGCAGAGACCCTCTACCAGCTGGACTGTGAAGAGGAAGGACGGGTACAGGATCAGGTGGAAGAAGAGGAGGATGCTGGGATAGGTGGTGTTCGGTATGGTACGATTGGAGACCTACTATCCTTTGCAAACATGCTGTCCGACATGCAAGGGTCGCTACAGAACATTCAAGAGGAGATGGGGGTGCTGCTGAGTAAGGTGGGTTCCGTTCTATCGTCTTATGGGGGCAACAGCCTCAGACCAGAGAACCAGGCTTGTTTCACCCCACGTGCATCCGCCAGCTCACCCAGGAGGATCCTAAGGTGTTCCCTGTCCAGGGTAGGAACGTAGATCCTGGTTACCATGGTGAGGGTAGGAACGTAGATCCTGGTTACCACGGTGAGGGTAGGAACATAGGTCCTGGTTACCATGGTGAGGGTAGGAACGTAGATCCTGGTTACCACGGTGAGGGTAGGAACGTAGATCCTGGTTACCACGGTGAGGGTAGGAACATAGGTCCTGGTTACCATGGTGAGGGTAGGAACGTAGATCCTGGTTACCATGGTGAGGGTAGGAACGTAGATCCTGGTTACCACGGTGAGGGTAGGAACGTAGATCCTGGTTACCATGGTGAGGGTAGGAACGTAGATCCTGGTTACCATGGTGAGGGTATGAACGTAGATCCTGGTTACCACGGTGAGGGTAGGAACGTAGATCCTGGTTACCATGGTGAGGGTAGGAACGTAGATCCTGGTTACCATGGTGAGGGTAAGAACGTAGATCCTGGTTACTATGGTGAGGGTAGGAACGTAGATCCTGTTACCATGGTGAGGGTAGGAATATAGATCCTGGTTACCATGGTGAGGGTAGGAACGTAGATCCTGGTTACCATGGTGAGGGTAGGAACATAGATCCTGGTTGCCATGGTGAGGGTAGGAACGTAGATCCTGGTTACCATGGTGAGGATAGGAACGTAGATCCTGGTTACCATGGTGAGGGTAGGAACATAGATCCTGGTTGCCATGGTGAGGATAGGAACGTAGATCCTGGTTACCACGGTGAGGATAGGAACGTAGATCCAACAGGTTTTTCCAACCCAGAGGAGCGATGGCTCTACTCCGAGCTCCTCCTGGATGGCAGAGCTCCTCCCTCTGAGAGAGCCCAGCCACCCTGCAGAGGAAGATCATGCCAGTTAGAATGTTACAATCCTCCTCGTGATTGGTAAAAAAAAAAACAACCACCTTTCAGTCCTTAAAACCATGCCACAGCACCAGGTATTCTGGGTAATGTAGTTTTCTCCGACAGGAATTGGCTGTGAAAAAAGGTCGCTACAGAATCGACGTGGACGTGTCGCTGTTTCCATGGAAACTAACTTACCGACATTCTGGCCTGGTGCCCAAAGGAACGTTTGGGAGGGTACACCTAGCTCAGGACACCACTACGAGGAAGAGGATGGCCTGCAAACTGGTGAGATGTGTTTCTTCAGTGCTCCTCGTTGGTTCACTGATTCTGTGACTGGGTGAATGACTGGTACATGTTTGTATTGTTTATAATTATGTGACATCATGTCTGCTCCGTTCGGTCGGCTGGGTTGCCAGGGCATCAGCCTCAGACGGAAGGCCCATGTTTCTCTCACCCGGGCTCCATCCTCCAGCTCACCCGGAACGATCCTCAGGTGTTCCCTGTCCAGCAGGTAGACATAGTCTCTCCAGCAGGTCCTGGGTCTGCCTCTAGATCTCATCCTGGTGGTATGGGAGGCATCCTAACCAGATGCCGGAACCACCCTATCTGGTTTTACTCAACCAGAAGGAGCGACGGCTCTACTCGGAGCTCCTCCCGGATGGCAGAGCTCCTCTTTCTATCTCTGAATGAGAGCCCAGTCACCCTGCAGAGCAAGATCATTCAGCTGCTTGTATCCGTGATCAGGTTGTTTCAATCACCATCCACACTGGTTACCATGGTGAGGGTAGGAACGTAGATCCTGGTTACCATGGTGAGGGTAGGAACGTAGATCCTGGTTACCATGGTGAGGGTAGGAACGTAGATCCTGGTTACCATGGTGAGGGTAGGAACGTAGATACTGGTTACCATGGTGAGGGTAGGAACGTAGATCCTGGTTACCATGGTGAGGGTAGGAACGTAGATACTGGTTACCATGGTGAGGGTAGGAACGTAGATCCTGGTTACCATGGTGAGGGTAGGAACGTAGATACTGGTTACCATGGTGAGGGTAGGAACGTAGATCCTGGTTACCATGGTGAGGGTAGGAACGTAGATCCTGGTACCCAACCAGTCTACATGTGTATCTGGAGAAGACATTGCCCTTTATGTGGAGGGCGCCCTGGCAGGGCGGAGTCTTGGAGCCCTTGATACCATCTCTTAGGGTTGGTACGAGACATGACATTTGTTCCTAACTCTCCGCCCCCCTCTTCAGATCCCTATGGAGAACTTCACCGCGGCCGAGCTGGAATTCCAGGCCCGGTTTCGTCATGAGAACATCGCTGAGCTGTACGGCGTCGTGTTGTGGGAACGCAGCGTCCATCTGTTCATGGAGGCTGGCGAGGGTGGATCTGTTCTGGAAAAACTGGACAGCTGCGGACCCATGAGGGAGTTTGAGATCATTTGGGTGGCAAGACAGGTGCTGCGTGGTTTGGACTTTCTGCACTCCAAGGGCATCATCCATCACGACATCAAACGTAAGAGGTTTTACCCTGTCGTACAGACAGGGAGGGGTGAAAGTGGCATTGGGGTTCGCTCCATGGTGGGCGGGTACTTTGTTTATTTAACCAATCGTTCTTCCTGGTGGAGAGCCGAAAAATCCCACTGGGCCCATGCCAGGGTGTCCCTGTCCCTTATGGTGGGGATGGAGGGTATTAGAGTAGAACCAGGGGGTATTTAGGGTAGAACCTGGGTGGTTTTAGGGTAGAACCTGGGTGGTTTTAGGGCAGAACCAAGGGGTATCTGATCAGATGGTACCTCTTTCTCTCTGGTCTCCAGCCAGTAACCTGGTACTGATGTCTGATAAAGCCGTGCTGGTGGACTTTGGTCTGGCGGTGCAGATGACAGAGGACGTGTTTACACCCAGAGACCTGAGAGGAACTGAGGTGAGGCAACCACGCTCCCACACACACACACACACACACACACACACACACACACATACACACACACACACTCACACACACACTTTGCAGAAGCTTCAGGGAAAATCCCAGTGACGTTTGGTCACAGTGGAAATTTCACCCTGTGTGGTTTTACACACACACACACACACACACACACACACACACACACACACACACACACTGTAACAAAATAACAAAACTAAAACATGCAGACGATAATTTTCATAAAATTTTGAGGTCCGATTTAAAATAAAAACACAGGAAATCCTGTTTCATCCGAAGAGGAAGTGTTTTTTTTTTCTCATTACCAGATGTACATGAGTCCTGAGCTGGTTCTCTGCAGAGGGCACGACACCAAAACAGATATCTACAGCCTGGCAACGTCCATCATCCACATGCAGACTGGTAATCCACCCTGGGTGCAGAGGTACCCCCGTACCGCCTACCCGTCATACCTCTACATAGTAAGCTGCTCCTCGTGTGGAGACGTTTTAATGTTTCATGCTTTTATTGTGAAAATAGAAGAGACATCATGCTTTTATTTTGAAACGGTGTCATGTCTTTAAACATGTATCCTGAAAATCCTGGTTACTATGGTGAGGGTAGGATCGTAGATCCTGGTTACCATGGTGAGGCTAGGAACGTAGGTCCTTGTTACCATGGTGAGGGTAGGAATGTAGGTCCTGGTTACCATGGTGAGGGTAGGAACATAGATCCTAGTTACCATGGTGAGGGTAGTAACGTAGATCCTGGTTACCATGGTGAGGGTAGGATCGCAGATCCTGGTTACCATGGTGAGGGTAGGAACATAGATCCTGGTTACCATCATGAGGGTAGGAACATAGATCCTGGTTACCATGGTGAGGGTAGGAACGTAGATCCTGGTTACCATGGTGAGGGTAGGAACATAGATCCTGGTTACCATGGTGAGGGTAGGAACGTAGATCCTGGTTACCATGGTGAGGGTAGGAACGTAGATCCTGGTTACCACAGTGAGGGTAGGAACATAGATCCTGGTTACCATGGTGAGGGTAGGAACATAGATCCTGGTTACCATGGTGAGGGTAGGAACGTAGATCCTGGTTACCATGGTGAGGGTAGGAACGTAGGTCCTTGTTACCATGGTGAGGGTAGGAATGTAGGTCCTGGTTACCATGGTGAGGGTAGGAACATAGATCCTGGTTACCATGGTGAGGGTAGGAACATAGATCCTAGTTACCATGGTGAGGGTAGTAACGTAGATCCTGGTTACCATGGTGAGGGTAGGATCGCAGATCCTGGTTACCATGGTGAGGGTAGGAACATAGATCCTGGTTACCATCATGAGGGTAGGAACATAGATCCTGGTTACCATGGTGAGGGTAGGAACGTAGATCCTGGTTACCATGGTGAGCGTAGGAACATAGATCCTGGTTACCATGGTGAGGGTAGGAACGTAGATCCTGGTTACCATGGTGAGGGTAGGAACGTAGATCCTGGTTACCACGGTGAGGGTAGGAACATAGATCCTGGTTACCATGGTGAGGGTAGGAACGTAGATCCTGGTTACCATGGTGAGGGTAGGAACGTAGATCCTGGTTACCATGGTGAGGGTAGGAACGTAGATCCTGGTTACCATGGTGAGGGTAGGAACGTAGATCCTGGTTACCATGGTGAGGGTAGGAACATAGATCCTGGTTACCATGGTGAGGGTAGGAACGTAGATCCTGGTTACCATGGTGAGGGTAGGAACATAGATCCTGGTTACCATGGTGAGGATAGGAACGTAGATCCTGGTTACCATGGTGAGGGTAGGAACATAGATCCTGGTTACCATGGTGAGAGTAGGAACGTAGATCCTGGTTACCATGGTGAGAGTAGGAACGTAGATCCTGGTTACCATGGTGAGGGTAGGAACGTAGATCCTGGTTACCATGGTGAGAGTAGGAACGTAGATCCTGGTTACCATGGTGAGGATAGGAACATAGATCCTGGTTACCATGGTGAGGATAGGAACGTAGATCCTGGTTACCATGGTGAGGGTAGGAACATAGATCCTGGTTACCATGGTGAGAGTAGGAACGTAGATCCTGGTTACCATGGTGAGGGTAGGAACATAGATCCTGGTTACCATGGTGAGAGTAGGAACGTAGATCCTGGTTACACCGTGATGAGCGTTGTAAACTTAAAACCCATCATTGTGTGTCTCTAATGTTGGTAAAACTTCACTTGAACAGGTTCCTTACCACCTTCCGGTTTCTCTTTAGATCTACCAGAAGGCTCCGCCCCTGGAAGACATAGCGGAGAACTGCAGCGGGTACATGCGGTCCTTTCTGGAGCGGGCTTTAGAGAGGAATCCTGCCCTCAGAAGCTCCGCCTCTGAGTTGCTGAAGGACGATGCAATGAACCCTCCAAAGGAGGACCAGCCACGATGCTGGAGTCTGGACTCCGCCCTGGAGGAGGCTGGTCATACTCTGCTACACCCGCAGAGCCACTCGACCATACACGGTGAGGGAGGGGAGAGACAGGTAGGAGCTAAGTGCCCGAACTTAGCTGGCGCAATCCTGAAGCGGGGACGTAACTGTTCATCATCGCTAAACAAAAAGCTTCAGTAACGCTTGGGTCCGCTGGACCACCGCTGCTTCACCAGCCTAGCCTGCCCTCATCATGGTAACCAGGATCTACGTTCCTACCCTCACCGTGGTAACCAGGATCTACGTTCCTACCCTCACCATGGTAACCAGGATCTACGTTCCTACCCTCACCATGGTAACCAGGATCTACGTTCCTACCCTCACCATGGTAACCAGGATCTACGTTTCCTGCCCTCACCATGGTAACCAGGATCTACGTTTCCTACCCTCACCAGTGTAACCAGGATCTACGTTCCTACCCTCACCATGGTAACCAGGATCTACGTTTCCTACCCTCACCATGGTAACCAGGATCTACGTTTCCTACCCTCACCAGTGTAACCAGGATCTACGTTTCCTACCCTCACCATGGTAACCAGGATCTACGTTCCTACCCTCACCATGGTAACCAGGATCTACATTTCTACCCTCACCATAGTAACCAGGATCTACGTTCCTACCCTCACCATGGTAACCAGGATCTACGTTTCTACCCTCACCACAGTAACCAGCTGTGGGTGGTGACCGAATGAACGAGATTGCGGATACATGCGGCTGAAATGAGCTTCATCTGCAGGGTGGCTTGGTTCGGAGTAGAGCCGTTGCTGCTCCGGGTCGAGAGAAGTCAGATAAGGGGGTCCGGGCATCTGGTTAGGATGCCTCCCTCACTGGTGAGGTGTTCTGTCCTACCAGGAGGAGATCCAGCTAACATGCCCTCTCTTTTCTCCACAGAATCATCTCTGTTCTCAGAAGGTTCCGGGCACATCAGGCGGAACGGGTCCTTGTACGTTGACTTGGGAGCTGTGTCTGGCTGCAGCAAACCCCCGCCCACGCAACCTGGCAGTCACCTAGGAGACACCTAGAAGAGAACAACATGGCAGAGCTGCCTGACGTACTGAATGGATAATCACAGACCTCCAGGAGACGCGGGTAGAACTACTTCCTGCTGGCAGGAGGTTTACATGTGTGCATGGCACAGATTTCTGGTTCTGTAAAGGACCCGTGCCTCTTGTTCTTGTAGAACACAAGTTGGTAGTGTGACCCACTAGTTTCCGCTCTTGGTGTTCAAACAGCGCCCAAGGATGCTCTGCCCGCATCAGCACGGGGTTGCCCTTCACACGAGTTGATGGACGATTTCGAGCTGAGACATGTGAACTTGTCCACCACCTGTAAGGTGTGATTGTGGGCATGGCGCGGACGTCCTGACACATGATGTTGGTCTTCTTGAGGTTGGTGGTGAGGCTGATCTCCGTGGATGCCCTGCAAAGTGGGTAAAAAGTCACTGAAGACCAGCTTTGATGGAAGCAGAGCTGGCGGCGGCAATTGGCATCTCCAAGTTGAGGAGTTTTTTGCGCTCATGCGGGCAAAGTCCCGTATTCTTTCGGGTCTAGTTCTGCCTCAGGGTCTCCTCCTGGTGGGGCGGAACACCTCGCCAGTGAGGAATGAATGCCAGGACATGTTTTCTGTGTGATTCTGTGAACTTGATTTATTGTCATGTTGGGAAGATGTGTGTGAAATGATGTCACTTCCTGTTTGTGTGTGTGTGTTTTTTAAATTTTCACTACATTGAAACAATAAAAATTTTCACGAATCAAATGTGTCATTCATCTTTACCTAGTATCTCTGATGGCGGCACGGGGGGCACAGGATCTACATCCCTACCCTCACCATGGTAACCAGGATCTACATTCCTACCCTCACCATGGTAACCAGGATCTACATTCCTACCCTCACCATGGTAACCAGGATCTACATCCCTACCCTCACCATGGTAACCAGGATGTACGCTCCTACCCTCACCATGGTAACCAGGATCTATGTTCCTACCCTCACCATGGTAACCAGGATCTACATCCCTACCCTCACCATGGTAACCAGGATCTACGTTCCTACCGTCACCATGGTAACCAGGATCTACGTTCCTACCCTCACCATGGTAACCAGGATCTATGTTCCTACCCTCACCATGGTAACCAGGATCTACATCCCTACCCTCACCATGGTAACCAGGATCTACGTTCCTACCCTCACCATGGTAACCAGGATCTACATTCCTAACCTCACCATGGTAACCAGTGTGACTGGTGACCAAAAGAACGAGATCGCTGGAACAAGTGGTTGAAATTTGCTTCCTCTGCAGGGTGGCTGGACTCTTACTCAGAGATGGGGGGGAGGAGCTCTGCCATCTGGGAGGAGCTCGGAGTAGAGCCCCTGCTCCTCCTGGTTGAGAGAAGCAAAATGGGATGGTTCAGGCATCTGGTCATGATGCCCCCCTCTGTAGTGAGGTGTTCCATCCCACTGAGAGAAGATCAAGAGGCATAACCTGGCACTGCTGGAGAGACTGTCTCACAGCTAGCCGGGGAAGTTCTGCCCACATGGTTTAAACTCAGGAGAGAAGACTTTGTCACAAGACGTTGTGTGTGTGTGAGGTGTGTTGGTACTTCCTCTTTCTGAGAAATGCTTTAAGGGGGTTTCCTGCTTTTATGCAAAACTCCAGCTGTGGGTCCGTCTGTCTGTCCGTCTGTGATTTCTTCCAAAACACTGAACAGATTTTAATGAAACTCACTGCAGTTTGTACCAACTATAGATGATCTGATTAGGTTTTCAGAACTGCTGCTTTAACCTGACAGTGTGGGATACAGAACAGTTACATTCAAACTCATGTTGGATGCTGCCATCTCCTGGTGAGCGGTGGCTCAGTTTTTCACACCCCATGGTGCCTAAGCCTCTCTCACCCTGGCTGAAGCCTCCATCTCACCTAGGAGGGTCCTGAGGTGTTCCCTGTCCAGCTGGGAGACAAAGTCTCTCCAGCAGGTCCGGGGTCTATCTCTGGGAATATCAACTACCTGGTTACCATGGTGAGGGTAGGAACGTAGATCCTGGTTACCATGGTGAGGGTAAGAACGTAGATCCTGGTTACCACGGTGAGGGTAGGAACGTAGATCCTGGTTACCATGGTGAGGGTAGGAACGTAGATCCTGGTTACCATGGTGAGGGTATGAAAGTAGATCCTGGTTACCATGGTGAGGGTAGGAATGTAGATCCTGGTTACCATGGTGAGGGTAGGAACGTAGATCCTGGTTACCATGGTGAGGGTAGGAACATAGATCCTGGTTACCATGGTGACGGTAGGAACGTAGATCCTGGTTACCATGGTGAGGGTAGGAACATAGATCCTGGTTACCATGGTGAGGATAGGAACGTAGATCCTGGTTACCATGGTGAGAGTAGGAACGTAGATCCTGGTTACCATGGTGAGGGTAGGAACATAGATCCTGGTTACCATGGTGAGGGTAGGAACATAGATCCTGGTTACCATGGTGAGGGTAGGAACATAGATCCTGGTTACCATGGTGAGAGTAGGAACGTAGATCCTGGTTACCATGGTGAGGGTAGGAACGTAGATCCTGGTTACCATGGTGAGAGTAGGAACGTAGATCCTGGTTACCATGGTGAGAGTAGGAACGTAGATCCTGGTTACCATGGTGAGGGTAGGAACATAGATCCTGGTTACCATGGTGAGAGTAGGAACGTAGATCCTGGTTACACCGTGATGAGCGTTGTAAACTTAAAACCCATCATTGTGTGTCTCTAATGTTGGTAAAACTTCACTTGAACAGGTTCCTTACCACCTTCCGGTTTCTCTTTAGATCTACCAGAAGGCTCCGCCCCTGGAAGACATAGCGGAGAACTGCAGCGGGTACATGCGGTCCTTTCTGGAGCGGGCTTTAGAGAGGAATCCTGCCCTCAGAAGCTCCGCCTCTGAGTTGCTGAAGGACGATGCAATGAACCCTCCAAAGGAGGACCAGCCACGATGCTGGAGTCTGGACTCCGCCCTGGAGGAGGCTGGTCATACTCTGCTACACCCGCAGAGCCACTCGACCATACACGGTGAGGGAGGGGAGAGACAGGTAGGAGCTAAGTGCCCGAACTTAGCTGGCGCAATCCTGAAGCGGGGACGTAACTGTTCATCATCGCTAAACAAAAAGCTTCAGTAACGCTTGGGTCCGCTGGACCACCGCTGCTTCACCAGCCTAGCCTGCCCTCATCATGGTAACCAGGATCTACGTTCCTACCCTCACCGTGGTAACCAGGATCTACGTTCCTACCCTCACCATGGTAACCAGGATCTACGTTCCTACCCTCACCATGGTAACCAGGATCTACGTTCCTACCCTCACCGTGGTAACCAGGATCTACGTTCCTACCCTCACCATGGTAACCAGGATCTACGTTCCTACCCTCACCATGGTAACCAGGATCTACGTTCCTACCCTCACCATGGTAACCAGGATCTACGTTTCCTGCCCTCACCATGGTAACCAGGATCTACGTTTCCTACCCTCACCAGTGTAACCAGGATCTACGTTTCCTACCCTCACCATGGTAACCAGGATCTACGTTTCCTACCCTCACCATGGTAACCAGGATCTACGTTTCCTACCCTCACCAGTGTAACCAGGATCTACGTTTCCTACCCTCACCATGGTAACCAGGATCTACGTTCCTACCCTCACCATGGTAACCAGGATCTACATTTCTACCCTCACCATGGTAACCAGGATCTACGTTCCTACCCTCACCATGGTAACCAGGATCTACATTTCTACCCTCACCATAGTAACCAGGATCTACGTTTCCTACCCTCACCAGTGTAACCAGGATCTACGTTTCCTACCCTCACCATGGTAACCAGGATCTACGTTCCTACCCTCACCATGGTAACCAGGATCTACGTTTCCTACCCTCACCATGGTAACCAGGATATACATTCCTACCCTCACCATGGTAACCAGGATCTACGCTCCTACCCTCACCATGGTAACCAGGATCTACGTTTCCTACCCTCACCATGGTAACCAGGATATACATTCCTACCCTCACCATGGTAACCAGGATATACATTCCTACCCTCACCATGGTAACCAGGATCTACGTTTCCTACCCTCACCATGGTAACCAGGATCTACGTTCCTACCCTCACCATGGTAACCAGGATCTACATTTCTACCCTCACCATAGTAACCAGGATCTACGTTTCCTACCCTCACCAGTGTAACCAGGATCTACGTTTCCTACCCTCACCATGGTAACCAGGATCTACGTTCCTACCCTCACCATGGTAACCAGGATCTACGTTCCTACCCTCACCATGGTAACCAGGATCTACGTTTCTACCCTCACCACAGTAACCAGCTGTGGGTGGTGACCGAATGAACGAGATTGCGGATACATGCGGCTGAAATGAGCTTCATCTGCAGGGTGGCTTGGTTCGGAGTAGAGCCGTTGCTGCTCCGGGTCGAGAGAAGTCAGATAAGGGGGTCCGGGCATCTGGTTAGGATGCCTCCCTCACTGGTGAGGTGTTCTGTCCTACCAGGAGGAGATCCAGCTAACATGCCCTCTCTTTTCTCCACAGAATCATCTCTGTTCTCAGAAGGTTCCGGGCACATCAGGCGGAACGGGTCCTTGTACGTTGACTTGGGAGCTGTGTCTGGCTGCAGCAAACCCCCGCCCACGCAACCTGGCAGTCACCTAGGAGACACCTAGAAGAGAACAACATGGCAGAGCTGCCTGACGTACTGAATGGATAATCACAGACCTCCAGGAGACGCGGGTAGAACTACTTCCTGCTGGCAGGAGGTTTACATGTGTGCATGGCACAGATTTCTGGTTCTGTAAAGGACCCGTGCCTCTTGTTCTTGTAGAACACAAGTTGGTAGTGTGACCCACTAGTTTCCGCTCTTGGTGTTCAAACAGCGCCCAAGGATGCTCTGCCCGCATCAGCACGGGGTTGCCCTTCACACGAGTTGATGGACGATTTCGAGCTGAGACATATGAACTTGTCCACCACCTGTAAGGTGTGATTGTGGGCATGGCGCGGACGTCCTGACACATGATGTTGGTCTTCTTGAGGTTGGTGGTGAGGCTGATCTCCGTGGATGCCCTGCAAAGTGGGTAAAAAGTCACTGAAGACCAGCTTTGATGGAAGCAGAGCTGGCGGCGGCAATTGGCATCTCCAAGTTGAGGAGTTTTTGCGCTCATGCGGGCAAAGTCCCGTATTCTTTCGGGTCTAGTTCTGCCTCAGGGTCTCCTCCTGGTGGGGCGGAACACCTCGCCAGTGAGGAATGAATGCCAGGACATGTTTTCTGTGTGATTCTGTGAACTTGATTTATTGTCATGTTGGGAAGATGTGTGTGAAATGATGTCACTTCCTGTTTGTGTGTGTGTGTTTTTTAAATTTTCACTACATTGAAACAATAAAAATATTCACGAATCAAATGTGTCATTCATCTTAACCTAGTATCTCTGATGGCGGCACGGGGGGCACAGGATCTACATCCCTACCCTCACCATGGTAACCAGGATCTACATCCCTACCCTCACCATGGTAACCAGGATCTACATTCCTACCCTCACCATGGTAACCAGGATCTACATCCCTACCCTCACCATGGTAACCAGGATCTACATCCCTACCCTCACCATGGTAACCAGGATCTACATCCCTACCCTCACCATGGTAACCAGGATCTACATTCCTACCCTCACCATGGTAACCAGGATCTACATCCCTACCCTCACCATGGTAACCAGGATCTACGCTCCTACCCTCACCATGGTAACCAGGATCTATGTTCCTACCCTCACCATGGTAACCAGGATCTACATCCCTACCCTCACCATGGTAACCAGGATCTACGTTCCTACCCTCACCATGGTAACCAGGATCTACATTCCCACCCTCACCATGGTAACCATGATCTACGTTCCTACCCTCACCATGGTAACCAGGATCTACGTTCCTAGCCTCACCATGGTAACCAGGATCTACAGTCCTACCCTCACCATGGTAACCAGGATCTACGTTCCTACCCTCACCATGGTAACCAGTATCTATGTTCCTACCCTCACCATGGTAACCAGGATCTACATTCCTACCCTCACCATGGTAACCAGGATCTACATCCCTACCCTCACCATGGTAACCAGGATGTACGCTCCTACCCTCACCATGGTAACCAGGATCTATGTTTCTACCCTCACCATGGTAACCAGGATCTACATCCCTACCCTCACCATGGTAACCAGGATCTACGTTCCTACCCTCACCATGGTAACCAGGATCTACATTCCCACCCTCACCATGGTAACCATGATCTACGTTCCTACCCTCACCATGGTAACCAGGATCTACGTTCCTAGCCTCACCATGGTAACCAGGATCTACAGTCCTACCCTCACCATGGTAACCAGGATCTACATTCCTACCATCACCATAGTAACCAGGATCTACATTCCTACCTTCACCGTGGTAACCAGGATCTACGTTCCTACCGTCACCATAGTAACCAGGATCTACATCCCTACCCTCACCATGGTAACCAGGATCTACGTTTCTACCCTCACCATGGTAACCAGGATCTACATTCCTAACCTCACCATGGTAACCAGTGTGACTGGTGACCAAAAGAACGAGATCGCTGGAACAAGTGGTTGAAATTTGCTTCCTCTGCAGGGTGGCTGGACTCTTACTCAGAGATGGGGGGGAGGAGCTCTGCCATCTGGGAGGAGCTCGGAGTAGAGCCCCTGCTCCTCCTGGTTGAGAGAAGCAAAATGGGATGGTTCAGGCATCTGGTCATGATGCCCCCCTCTGTAGTGAGGTGTTCCATCCCACTGAGAGAAGATCAAGAGGCATAACCTGGCACTGCTGGAGAGACTGTCTCACAGCTAGCCGGGGAAGTTCTGCCCACATGGTTTAAACTCAGGAGAGAAGACTTTGTCACAAGACGTTGTGTGTGTGTGAGGTGTGTTGGTACTTCCTCTTTCTGAGAAATGCTTTAAGGGGGTTTCCTGCTTTTATGCAAAACTCCAGCTGTGGGTCCGTCTGTCTGTCCGTCTGTGATTTCTTCCAAAACACTGAACAGATTTTAATGAAACTCACTGCAGTTTGTACCAACTATAGATGATCTGATTAGGTTTTCAGAACTGCTGCTTTAACCTGACAGTGTGGCATACAGAACAGTTCCATTCAAACTCATGTTGGATGCTGCCATCTCCTGGTGAGCGGTGGCTCAGTTTTTCACACCCCGTGGTGCCTAAGCCTCTCTCACCCTGGCTGAAGCCTCCATCTCACCCAGGAGGGTCCTGAGGTGTTCCCTGTCCAGCTGGGAGACAAAGTCTCTCCAGCAGGTCCGGGGTCTATCCCTGGGAATATCAACTACCTGGTTATCATGGTGAGGGTAGGAACGTAGATCCTGGTTACCATGGTGAGGGTAAGAACGTAGATCCTGGTTACCACGGTGAGGGTAGGAACGTAGATCCTGGTTACCATGGTGAGGGTAGGAACGTAGATCCTGGTTACCATGGTGAGGGTAAGAACGTAGATCCTGGTTATCATGGTGAGGGTAGGAACGTAGATCCTGGTTACCATGGTGAGGGTAGGAATGTAGATCCTGGTTACCACGGTGAGGGTAGGAACGTAGATCCTGGTTACCATGGTGAGGGTAGGAACGTAGATCCTGGTTACCATGGTGAGGGTAGGAACGTAGATCCTGGTTACCATGGTGAGGGTAGGAACGTAGATCCTGGTTACCATGGTGAGGGTATGAAAGTAGATCCTGGTTACCATGGTGAGGGTAGGAATGTAGATCCTGGTTACCATGGTGAGGGTAGGAATGTAGATCCTGGTTACCATGGTGAGGGTAGGAACGTAGATCCTGGTTACCATGGTGAGGGTAGGAACACACTGTAGATCCTGGTTACCATGGTGAGGGTAGGAATGTAGATCCTGGTTACCATGGTGAGGGTAGGAACGTAGATCCTGGTTACCATGGTGAGGGTAGGAACGTAGATCCTGGTTACCATGGTGAGGGTAGGAACGTAGATCCTTGTTACCATGGTGAGGGTATGAAAGTAGATCCTGGTTACCATGGTGAGGGTAGGAATGTAGATCCTGGTTACCATGGTGAGGGTAGGAATGTAGATCCTGGTTACCATGGTGAGGGTAGGAACGTAGATCCTGGTTACCATGGTGAGGGTAGGAACACACTGTAGATCCTGGTTACCATGGTGAGGGTAGGAATGTAGATCCTGGTTACCATGGTGAGGGTAGGAACGTAGATCCTGGTTACCATGGTGAGGGTAGGAACATAGATCCTGGTTACCATGGTGAGGGTAGGAACGTAGATCCTGGTTACCATGGTGAGGGTAGGAACATAGATCCTGGTTACCATGGTGAGGGTAGGAACGTAGATCGACTTGTAAATCCAGAGCTTTGCTTTTCAGCTCAGCTCTTTCTTCACCTCGCCAAATCGATGGTGCGTCCTAATTATTGGAGACGCTGCACCGATCCGTTTGTCGCTCTCCCGCTCCATCTTTCTCCAACTGTAAACAAGACCCAGAGATTCTTAAACCCCTCCCCTTTAGGCAGGACAGAGAATAACAGGCGGCTCCTAAACTTCATGGTTTTATTAATATTGTAATACACACACTACAACGGATGCTTTAAACATGTAACAAAATGTAAATAAAGTTATAATCAAACAATTAAAAAAAAACTTAAATAATCACCGTGTTTGAAAGCATCATTCTTCAGGAAGGTTTCATTGGTGAACAAAAAGCTGAACGAGTTCGTTTACAGAGAAAAGCACAGAAAAAATACTCAGAGCAGGAGTACCAGGGGCACCTGGAGACTCAGGAGTACCAGGGGCACCTGGAGACTCAGGAGTACCAGGGGCACCTGGAGACTCAGGAGTACTAGGGGCGCCTGGAGGTTCAGGAGTACCAGGGGCGCCTGGAGGTTCAGGAGTACCAGGGGCACCTGGAGACCCAGGAGTACCAGGGGCACCTGGAGACTCAGGAGTACCAGGGGCACCTGGAGGTTCAGGAGTACCAGGGGCCCCTGGAGGTTCAGGAGTACCAGGGGCGCCTGGAGACCCAGGAGTACCAGGGGCACCTGGAGACTCAGGAGTACCAGGGGCACCTGGAGACCCAGGAGTACCAGCGGCGCCTGGAGGTTCAGGATTACCAGGGGCGCCTGGAGGTTCAGGAGTACCAGGGGTACCTGGAGACTCAGGAGTACCAGGGGCGCCTGGAGGTTCAGGAGTACCAGGGGCACCAGGAGACCTAGGGGTACCCGAAGATCTAGGACTAGCAGGGGTGCCTAGAGAACCAGGAGTGCCTAGAAATCCAGGAGTACCAGGGGCGCCTGGAAATTCAGGAGTACCAGGGGCGCGTGGAGATCCAGGAGTACCAGGGTAACGTGGAGATCCAGGAGTACCAGGGGCACGTGGAGATCCAGGAGTACCAGGGGCACGTGGAGATCCAGGAGTACCAGGGGTGCCAGGAGAACCAGGATGCCAGAGGAATTTGGGGTAAATATATCTGTGTGAGGGACGGGGATAAAAAAATATTCTTCACAGTATTTTTTTTTTCATCACATCCATGCACGTCATCGTAAATCGTCCACGTCTTCCTCAAATGGCACTTCATCAAGAAAAGAGGGGGTGTTTCTGCCGTGCACGTAAACATCCTCCATCTTGTTGGATTCTAACCTGCTCGTCTTTCCTTCAAAATAAAATAAAAAAACTCCCCTCATGCACGTTTATGAGGTTCATCTGAGAAACGAACAGGTTTTATGATTCTGGAGAGACGATGGGAACCAGGAAACACGATCGATCAGGAGTACCAGGGGTACCTGGAGACCCAGGAGTACCAGGGGCACCTGGAGACTCAGGAGTACCAGGGGCACCTGGAGACCCAGGAGTACCAGGGGTCCCTGGAGAACAGACATCTTGAAACAGCAGATAGGTCAGGGACTTCGTTTAACGGCCGGTCACGCCACCCTGACTTTACTGGAGGGTTCTTTGAGCGGTGGGAAGGGGGTTGGCTTAGCGGTGCACCATTGAAGCTGGCATTGCTTTAGCGGTAGCGAGTGTTAACAACAGCCAACCCTAACGACTGTGCATTTAGCGGTGCCAAACTCGACTAGGCGTCGGTGGAGCGGGGGTAACGATGCCAGAGCGGTGGCTCCTTTGAGAAATATCAGCAGTGGTGGAGAGTATGGGTGGAAGAGAGCGGAAGACGGTCACCATGGAAACTGTGTGAATACCTGTCCAGGCATTCCGTACTAGGTTCTTAAAAACTGGATTCAGTCAATTTATAATGAGCTAGAGCGGGCGTGGGCAAACTACGACCCGTGGGCCACATGCGGACGATTAAACATTTTAATCCGGTCACCAAACTTGAAAAAAATGAAGTAAGTAAACCATGTTATTGTTTTATTTTTTCTGTAATTCTGATGTTTTCTCACTAGATGGCGCCAAAAACAAAGACACTGCACCTATTAGAATGTGTGTGTACGTGACGCGAACATTGGGAAAATAAACCGTGCGCGTTGATATGGAAACCCATTAGGGTCACTACGCATGCGCAATTTCAGTCTTCAAAAACTCATTTTCAAAGTAAAAGATTTTGTTTTAATGATTGTTTTGATTATTTTCATTTGAAATTAAAGCCCATGTTTTCCTGATTTTTCTCCAATGAGGTGAGGCTGCCAAAACATGCCATCCATCTGGCCCTTTGTCAAATTATAACTCGAAGTGGCCAGAGAATCAAAAAGTTTGCCCACCCTTGAGCTAGAGTGACGTAAGGGGAGGCAACCAGTCTAGCTCTGACTGTGCTGTAACAACGGCCGCCTGGCATGAACTGTAATTGGCTTTAGAGTCATTTTGTTAAAGGACCCATCTCACATTGTATCCTCTGCACACACACACACACACACACACACACACACACACACACGTTTACAACATGCATTACACCATAGTTATGAAAATATATTGATTTGGTGGAGCGCAGTCACAGACCCAGAACTATGAAAGACCGGGTATCGCTCATCCCCCCGCCCGTCCTGAGAAAGTACAAGCTCCGCCCTCTGCTCTCACTGAGCCGCTATTCCTCCGCCCATCTCTGAGCGGGAGGGGGAAGGCGGGCGTAAACCCATGCGTAGCTACAAAAAGCGTGTTTCAAGCAAGAAAATAAAAAAGATGCAGAGCAGCGAACCAGCCTGTATATCGGACGTTGAAAGAGAGTTTGTGAGGGCGTAAGGCCGGAGTGGAGGCGGGTGAGGAGGGCGGGCGGGGTGGTGAGGAGGGAGGGGGGCGTGGCTACGTCAAATGCATCATACTTTAGACATCTGCTCATTGGTTGTTTTGTCTGAGCGTTCCAGAAATCCACAGAAAAACGGGCTAAATCAATCTAGAAAGACACACACACACACACACACGCTGAGGAGTGGAAAGTCACTTTTACATGAGATGGGCCCTTTAAAAGACAGTCACCCACTCTTTCTCGTCGGGTCATACCATCCCTTCCAGCCAGGTTTGCCTGATCTAGAACACATACTGAACGGTCCCCTCTTGCCATGCCACTTCTTTCACAGCATTACTGGACTGGCATTGGGTCCTCTTCCTTCCACCCGCACACCGCTTCATTACAGAGGGCATTATAAACGATGCCCCAGATGTTTAGACCATGCCATTCCTGCTCCTCAGCTTCCACACAGACACATTATTCCTCATTGTTTGCTGATCGGTTTTTAAAGCCAGGGGTATTCATCCAGCGTGTACATAGCGGGTCTTTCCGGGGTCTCCTTCCCAAGAGGCTGGATCCTGGTGCAGGTGGGTGAGGGACGTTTTAGTGACGACAGGTGAAGGTAAGAATAAAAGATTCACAAGCAAATCCAAATCTTTCAGCTGCTTCTTTTCGTCCTAAACGTCGCCTCTTGAATAAAATATTAGTTTTTTATGAGATTAGTTTCATTACATTTTGAACCGATCAGATTATCTCAATATCAGAGATAACGTCAGCGCTCCTGGTGCCCAAAACAAAGGGTACAACCCAGTCCAGGTCCAAATAAATCAGGGACATATGGACAGTTTAGGAGGAATGTTGGAAATGTTCCGTTCTGTTCCATCGTCTTCCGCTTATCCGGGTCATGAGGAAGACAGACTCAGACGGTAAACCCAGGCTTCTCTCATCCCGACTGAACCCTCCATCTCACCCAGGAGGATCCTGAGGTGTTCCCTGTCCAGATGTGAGTCCGGGGTCTGCATCTGGGTCTCCTCCTGGTGGGACGGAATGAGGGAGGTATCCTAAACCAGATGTTCAAACCCCACCATCGAGCTTCTCTCAATCTAGAGGAGCAACGGCTCAAATCTGAGCTCCTTCCGGATGGCAGAGCTCATCCCTCTATCTCTGAGAGAGAGCCCAGCAACCCTGCAGAGGAAGATCATTTCAGACGCATGTAGCCGTGATCTTGTTCTTTCGGTCACCACCAACAACTGGTTATCATGGTGAGGGTAGGAATGTAGATCCTGGTTACCATGGTGAGGATAGGAACGTAGATCCTGATTACCATGGTGAGGGTAGGAACGTAGATCCTGGTTACCATGGTGAGGATAGGAACGTAGATCCTGGTTACCATGGTGAGGGTAGGAATGTAGATCCTGGTTACCATGGTGAGGATAGGAACGTAAATCCTGGTTACCATGGTGAGGATAGGAACGTAGATCCTAGTTACCATGGTGAGGGTAGGAACGTAGATCCTGGTTACCATGATGAGGGTAGGAACATAGATCCTGGTTACCATGGTGAGGGTAGGAACGTAGATCCTGGTTACCATGGTGAGGGTAGGAACGTAGATCCTGGTTACCATGGTGAAGGTAGGACCCTGTTCCTGACCTGCAGGGTGCACTCCACCTTTCTCCCAGCGAGGACCTTGTTTTTGGGTTTACAGGTACTGAGTCCCACCCTGGCTGCTGCCCACTTGGCATCAAATCATTTTGGTTCGGGTCGGAGATCAAGATGAAGCAAATCATCCCCAAAAAGTAGAGCAGACGTTGGCATCGTGTGCAACAAAAAGCAGAACGTTCACGAAGAAAGCAGGAGTACCAGGGGCACCAACAGGTTGTAGGAGTCGGAGGAGTACCAGGGGCACCAACAGGTTGTAGGAGTCGGAGGAGTACCAGGGGCACCAACAGGTGCAGGTGTACCAGGAGCACCAACAGGTTGTAGGAGTCGGAGGAGTACCAGGGGCACCAACAGGTGCAGGAGTACCAGGGGCACCAGGAGTCTTGTCTCCTCTTTAATTGCGTACCATCCCATAAAGTGCCATCAGGAAACATTCTGCTGCTGGTTCCAGTGTAGGAACCATGGAGCGGGTATGCGGGTATGAGGGTAGGGGAACCAGTGGATGGGTGAGGGGTTTAGAAGGATGCTTTCACTTCCTGAAAGGAGCCAGTCTCCCGATGTTGTGCCAGAAGGTGGTTTTCCGTTTGGGTTCTGCCAGCATGAAGACCTGCTGCTGTGGCAGCGTGGGGGGCAGAGACGGGTGTTTCTGTCTCAGCAGGAAGTCACAGTACGGTCTGGTCACCGCTGGAGGGCGAGAGAGAGGAGAGAGAGAGAGGGGGTTAGACGGAGGAAGGGGAGTCTGTTACTGCACACACACACACACACACACACACACACACACACACACACACACACACACACACACACACACACACACACACACTCATTCCTGGGGGTAATTTTATAGCAGCCAATCTGTCATGAGGTGGCAGAGGTAGCGAAGTACAACCGGATTCCAAAAAAGTTGGGACACTTTAGAAATTGTGAATAAAAACTGAATGCAATGATGTGGAGGTGCCAACTTCTAATATTTTATTCAGAATACAACATAAATCACAGGTCAATAGTTTAAACTGAGAAATTGTATGATATTAAGGAAAAATATGCTCATTCAAAATTTCATGGTGTCAACAAATCCCAAAAAAGTTGGGACAAGAACCTATTAGAGGCTGGAAAAAGTCATTTGAGCATACAACACCTGGAAGACCAATCAGCACTAATCAGGTCAATTGGCAATATGATGGGTATAAAAAGTGCTTCTCAGATTGGCAGTGTCTCTCAGAAGCCAAGATGGGTAGAGGATCACCAACTCCCACAATGTTGCGTAAAAAGATAGTGGAACAGTATCAGAGAGGTGTTACCCAGCGAAAAATTGCAAAGAGTTTGCAGTTGTCATCATCAACTGTGAATAATATCATCAGAAGATTCAGAGAATCTGGAAAAATCTCTGTGCGTAAAGGTCAAGGCCGGAGAACCATACTGAATGCCCGTGATCTCCGGGCCCTTAAACGACACTGCATCAAAAACAGGAGTGCTACTGTGAAGGAAATCACAGCATGGGCTCAGGAGTACTTCCAGAAACCATTGTCAGTGAACACAATCCACCGTGCCATCCGCCGTTGCCAGCTGAAACTCTATTCTGCAAAGAAGAAGCCATTTCTAACAAAGATCCACAAGCGAAGACGTTTTCACTGGGCCAGGAGTCATTTAAAATGGAGTGTGGCAAAATGGAAGACTGTTCTGTGGTCAGACGAATCACGTTTTGAGGTTCTTTTTGGAAATCTGGGGCGCCATGTCATCAGGACCAAAGAGGACAGTGACAACCCAAGTTGCTATCAACGCTCTGTTCAGAAGCCTGCATCTCTGATGGTATGGGGTTGCATGAATGCGTGTGGCATGGGCAGCTTGCACATCTGGAAAGGCACCATCAATGCAGAAAAATATATTCAGGTTCTAGAGCAACATATGCTCCCATCCAAACGTCGTCTCTTTCATGGAAGACCCTGCATTTTTCAACAAGATAATGCCAGACCACATTCTGCATCAATCACAACATCATGGCTGCGTGGGAGAAGGATTCGGGTACTGACCTGGCCAGCCAACAGTCCAGATCTTTCACCTATAGAAAACATTTGGCGCATCATTAAGAGGAAGGTCAGACAAAGAAGACCCAAGACGATTGAACACTTAGAGGCCTGTATTAGACAAGAATGGGAGAACATTCCTATGTCTACACTTGAGAAGCTGGTCTCCTCAATGCCCAGACGTCTGTTGAGTGTTCTAAGAAGAAGGGGGGGGGTGTCACACAGTGGTGAAAATGGCCTTGTCCCAACTTTTTTGGGATTTGTTGACACCATGAAATTTTGAATGAGTATATTTTTCCTTAATATCATACAATTTCTCAGTTTAAACTATTGACCTGTGATTTATGTTGTATTCTGAATAAAATATTAGAAGTTGGCACCTCCACATCATTGCATTCAGTTTTTATTCACAATTTCTAAAGTGTCCCAACTTTTTCGGAATCCGGTTTGTATGCAGACAATCAGGGGTTAGAGAAGAGGGGTAGAGACGGGCAGCCTGGATGCCATCCTGAGCAGGCTTGGCAGGACCAGACAGAGAGCCATCAAACGATAAACATGAGGAACCAGATGTGGACGGGCACCATCATGGCAGCAGCAGGCGAGTAGAACAGCAGATGGCACCAGAAATTAAATAACCAAGGGGAAGATGAGACACAGGTGGAGACATCAGGCCAGCCCACACATAAAAGGTAGAACATGCATACTACACACAGAAAGACATTCTATACCTATGTAAGCTGGAATAGAAGGTGTGTGTATCTGTGTATGTGTATATGTATGTGTGTGTGTGTGTGTATGTGTATATGTATGTGTGTATATATCTGTGTGTGTGTGTATGTGTATATGTGTATATATCTGCGTGTGTGTGTGTATATGTATGTGTGTATGTATATGTGTGTGTGTGTATGTATGTGTATGTGTGTATGTATGTGTATATATCTGTGTGTGTGTGTGTGTGTGTGTGTGTGTGTATATATCTGCGTGTGTGTGTATATGTATGTGTGTATGTATATGTGTGTGTGTGTATGTATGTGTATATATCTGTGTGTGTGTGTATGTATGTGTATATATCTGTGTGTGTGTGTGTATGTGTGTCTGTCTGTGTGTATATGTATATTTCTGTGTGTGTGTGTGTGTGTGTGTATGTATGTGTATGTGTCTATGTGTGTGTGTGTGTGTGTGTATCTGTGTCTATGTGTATATATGTGTGTGTGTGTGTGTGTGTGTATATCTGTGTATGTGTGTGTGTATATAAGTGTGTGTGTGTGTGTATATACAGTATGTGTGTGTGTGTGTATGTGTGTGTATGTATGTGTGTGTGTATGTGTATATGTGTGTGTATATATATGTGTGTGTGTATCTGTGTGTATGTGTGTGTATGTGTATATATATATGTGTGTATGTGTGTATATCTGTGTATGTGGGTGTGTATATAAGTGTGTGTGTGTGTGTGTGTATATGTGTGTGTGTGTTACCTTTGGGTTTCCCCGCTGGTTGTCTCTTACAGGCGTTCTTCATGTATATATGTGTGTGTATTTTAGTCTGTCTGTGTGTGTGTGTGTGTGTGTGTGTGTGTGTGTGTATGTATGTGTATGTGTGTGTGTGTGTTACCTTTGGGTTTCCCCGCTGGTTGTCTCTTACAGGCGTTTTTCATGGCCTGTTTCTTCTGAACGTCCGTGAGCGAAAAACCTGAATCCAAAAAATCACAAAACAGAAAAAATTAAACTTTGAAACTTTTTCACAACCTGAAAAATAAACTTGTACCTGTTTCCTGATCGTGGAGGACCTGTCTGCGCTCCTCGGTGAAGGCTCGTAACCAGCGTTGTTTCTGCTCAGGCTTCTTGGTACAGAGGAGGTGCACCTGATCCCCGCTGTGAATCTTCAGAGCATTTTTCACACTGATGTTAAACTCTTTCTCTCTCCCGTCCTCCACGTCCTCCACCTCCATCACGTCCATGTCCAGACGACCTTTGTAGTACAGCATGTCTCTACGGAGGAGGTCCTGTAGGGAGTCGTCATGGCAACCGGTCTTATTTATAAACCAGGATTACGTCAGAAGTGGGAGAAAAGACGACATCTAGTGGACAGATGATGAAATACATCGTCTTCCGCTTATCCAGGGACGAGTGAAGAGGGCAAGAGCTTCAGACGGAAAGCCCGGGCTTCTCTCACTCCGGCTGCACCCTCCATCTCACCCAGGAGAATCCTGAGGTGTTCCCTGTCCAGCTATGAGACATAGTCTCTCCAGCAGGTCCGGGGTCTATCCCTGGGAATATCAACTTCATGGTTACTATGGTGAGGATAGGAACGTAGATCCTGGTTACCATGGTGAGGGTAGGAACATAGATCCTGGTTACCATGGTGAGGGTAGGAACGTAGATCCTGGTGACCATGGTGAGGGTAGGAACGTAGATCCTGGTTACCATGGTGAGGGTAGGAACATAGATCCTGGTTACCATGGTGAGGGTAGGAACATAGATCCTGGTTATCATGGTGACGGTAGGAACATAGGTTCTGGTTACCATGGTGAGGGTAGGAACGTAGATCCTTGTTACCATGGTGACACTGTGAAGGTAGGAACGTAGATCCTTGTTATCATGGTGACACGGTGAAGGTAGGAACGTAGATCCTTGTTATCATGGTGACACGGTGAAGGTAGGAACGTAGATCCTTGTTATCATGGTGACACGGTGAAGGTAGGAACGTAGATCCTGGTTACCATGGTGACACGGTGAAGGTAGGAACGTAGATCCTAGTTACCATGGTGACACGGTGAAGGTAGGAACGTAGATCCTGGTTACCATGGTGACACGGTGAAGGTAGGAACGTAGATCCTAGTTACCATGGTGAGGGTAGGAACATAGATCCTGGTTACCATGGTGAGGGTAGGAACGTAGATCCTGGTTACCATGGTGACACGGTGAGGGTAGGAACGTAGACCCTGGAACTTAGAAAAGCCAAATGGAGTGGTTCGGGCATCTGGTTAGTATCCTCCTGTGTGAGCTGAAGGACGCAGTCTGGATGAGAGAAGCCCGGGCTTCCCGTCTCCGACCCGTCTGGATAAGGTAAGTGGAAGACGATGGAACGTATCATGTTCCTGAATGATTAGTGGCATAGGACAGATGGACAGACAGAGAGGGTGAGTGGTGGTCTCTTACCTTCTTGCAGTAAACCATCTGATGATCAAAGAGGAAGAACATCCTCTGCTGACTCTTCGCTTGAGGTTGAGACAGTTTGCTCATCTCTCCAGAAAAAATCAGTTCAGAACTTCTGCTCAAAACGTCTTCGCCCTAACCCGGAAAAAAAACCCACCCTTAGACCTGGCATGGTTCAAACACATGTAAAGATGTGAGAATGAAAGACCCCGATCAAGGGAACAGACCCGAGACAACGAAAGATGCCAGTGGGTTAAATGTGAACTTTATTTTAAGGACTGCCATCTTTTAGTATATTCTTTAGTTGGTTTTATGGTCTGTACCCCTGCTTTCTCCTGGCGCGCTCCGCCCAATCCCGAACCGGCACACCCTCCTATGCTGCCACACAAAGACTAAGACTAAAACTAAGATGGCTACCAAAAACAACATTGCGTTGGGCACGCGTCTTACCTCCCACTCCTCTATCGAGCTCTGCCATCGGGCGATCTTGTCGATGTTTTCAAGACGTCGTTTCCTCTCGTTGATCAAGCGGGCGACATTCTTCATGGCGTTTAAAGCTGCTTCAACGTCTCGGTAATCTCTGAAAGTCGGAGAGAAAGAAAACAAAAGATTTCATCAACATGTTTATTTCCTCCTTGCCCGGGTCGGCATGAATCACTTCTGCCCATGCTGGGCACTCATTGGCTAGCTTCACAAAAGCGAACGCTGGAAACTCATTGGCTCACTTAACAAGAACGAACTCTGGACACTCATTGGCTCACTTAACAAGAACGAACTCTGGACACTCATTGGCTCACTTAACAAGAACGAACGCTGGACACTCATTGGCTAGCTTAACAAGAACGAACTCTGGACACTCATTGGCTCACTTAACAAGAACGAACTCTGGACACTCATTGGCTCACTTAACAAGAACGAACTCTGGAAACTCATTGGCTCACTTAACAAGAACGAACTCTGGACACTCATTGGCTCACTTAACAAGAACGAACTCTGGACACTCATTGGCTCACTTAACAAGAACGAACGCTGGACACTCTTTGGCTCACTTAACAAGAACGAACGCTGGACACTCATTGGCTCACTTAACAAGAACGAACTCTGGACACTCATTGGCTCACTTAACAAGAACGAACTCTGGACACTCATTGGCTAGCTTAACAAGAACGAATGCTGGACACTCATTGGCTCACTTAACAAGAACGAACTCTGGACACTCATTGGCTCACTTAACAAGAACGAACTCTGGACACTCATTGGCTCACTTAACAAGAACGAACGCTGGACACTCATTGGCTCACTTAACAAGAACGAACTCTGGACACTCATTGGCTCACTTAACAAGAACGAATGCTGGACACTCATTGGCTCACTTAACAAGAATGAACGCTGGACACTCATTGGCTCACTTAACAAGAACGAACTCTGGACACTCATTGGCTCACTTAACAAGAACGAACGCTGGACACTCATTGGCTCACTTAACAAGAACGAACGCTGGACACTCATTGGCTCACTTAACAAGAACGAATGCTGGACACTCATTGGCTCACTTAACAAGAACGAACTCTGGACACTCATTGGCTCACTTAACAAGAACGAACTCTGGACACTCATTGGCTCACTTAACAAGAACGAACTCTGGACACTCATTGGCTCACTTAACAAGAACGAACTCTGGACACTCATTGGCTCACTTAACAAGAACGAACGCTGGACACTCATTGGCTCACTTAACAAGAACGAACGCTGGACACTCTTTGGCTCACTTAACAAGAACGAATGCTGGACACTCATTGGCTCACTTAACAAGAACGAACTCTGGACACTCATTGGCTCACTTAACAAGAACGAACGCTGGACACTCATTGGCTCACTTAACAAGAACGAACGCTGGACACTCATTGGCTCACTTAACAAGAACGAACTCTGGACACTCATTGGCTCACTTAACAAGAACGAACTCTGGACACTCATTGGCTCACTTAACAAGAACGAACGCTGGACACTCATTGGCTCACTTAACAAGAACGAATGCTGGACACTCATTGGCTCACTTAACAAGAACGAACTCTGGACACTCATTGGCTCACTTAACAAGAACGAACGCTGGACACTCATTGGCTCACTTAACAAGAACGAACTCTGGACACTCATTGGCTCACTTAACAAGAATGAACGCTGGACACTCATTGGCTAGCTTAACAAGAACGGCGCCGCTGCACGATGGGACTCCATCCAAGACGCCGTCTATCACACTGGCTGTGTGCCATCCAAGCGGAGCTCGGAGTGGAGCCGATGCTCCTCCAGATCGAGGGAAGCAAGATGGGTGATTTGGGCATCTGGTTAGGATGCCTCCCGAATGCCTCCTTGGTGAAATGTTTCAGGCACGTCCCACCAGGAGGAGACCAAGAGGCAGACCTGCGTGATCTCCGTTCCTACCCTCACCATGGTAACCAGGATCTATGTTCCTACCCTCACCAGTTAAACCAGGATCTATGCTCCTACCCTCACCATGGTAACCAGGATCTATGTTCCTACCCTCACCATGGTAACCAGGATTTATGTTCCTACCCTCACCATGGTAACCTAGATCTATGTTCCTACCCTCACCATGGTAACCAAGATCTATGCTCCTACCCTCACCATGGTAACCAGGATCTTCGCTCCTACCCTCACCATGGTAACCAGGATCTACGCTCCTACCCCCACCATGGTAACCAGGATCTACGCTCCTACCCTCACCATGGTAACCAGGATCTATGTTCCTACCCTCACCAGTTAAACCAGGATCTATGCTCCTACCCTCACCATGGTAACCAGGATTTATGTTCCTACCCTCACCATGGTAACCTAGATCTATGTTCCTACCCTCACCATGGTAACCAAGATCTATGCTCCTACCCTCACCATGGTAACCAGGATCTTCGCTCCTACCCTCACCATGGTAACCAGGATCTACGCTCCTACCCTCACCATGGTAACCAGGATCTACGCTCCTACCCTCACCATGGTAACCAGGATCTATGTTCCTACCCTCACCATGGTAACCAGGATTTATGTTCCTACCCTCACCATGGTAACCAAGATCTATGTTCCTACCCTCACCATGGTAACCAAGATCTATGCTCCTACCCTCACCATGGTAACCAGGATCTACGCTCCTACCCTCACCATGGTAACCAGGATCTACGCTCCTACCCTCACCATGGTAACCAGGATCTACGTTCCTACCCTCACCATGGTAACCAGGATCTACACTCCTACCCTCACCATGGTAACCAGGATCTAGGTTCCTACCCTCACCATGGTAACCAGGATCTATGTTCCTACCCTCACCATGGTAACCAGGATCTACACTCCTACCCTCACCATGGTAACCAGGATCTAGGTTCCTACCCTCACCATGGTAACCAGGATCTACACTCCTACCCTCACCATGGTAACCAGGATCTAGGTTCCTACCCTCACCATGGTAACCAAGATCTATGCTCCTACCCTCACCACGGTAACCAAGATCTATGCTCCTACCCTCACCATGGTAACCAGGATCTACGTTCCTACCCTCACCATGGTAACCAGGATCTACGTTCCTACCCTCACCATGGTAACCAGGATCTACGCTCCTACCCTCACCATGGTAACCAGGATCTACGCTCCTACCCTCACCATGGTAACCAGGATCTACGCTCCTACCCTCACCATGGTAACCAGGATCTACGTTCTTACCCTCACCATGGTAACCAGGATCTATGTTCCTACCCCCGGTGGGTGGTAATCAAAATAACAAGCTTCCGGATGCAAGCGACTGAAATGAGCTTCCCTTTCAGGGTGGCAGGGCTCTCTCTTTGAGGTAGAGGGAGGAGCTCCAAGTAGAGCCGTTGCTTCTCCGGGTCGAGAGAAGCCAGTTGGCGTGGTTCGGGTAAAAGTGGCACTGGTTCTGCTGCAGTTGGCTCACCTGTGCTGCGGGTTGGTGTACTTGAGCAGCTCTGCCAGCTGCAGAGGGTATTTACAGATCTTCTGAACGGGCGTGAGCAGGAAGCCGTCCAGCGAGATATCAATCATCTTCTGGAGCAGGCGGCACGCCTCGAAGAAGAAGACGTACTTGTTGACCTTCATGAGTTTCGAGAGCTGGACGCAGGCGTTGGGATGGTTGTTGCAGTACTCGGAGTAGATCTGGAAGTCCGTTTGCTGGGCAGGAAACAGGAATGTTGGCATCGTCCGGAAACAGGACGTAGAATCTGAGCAGGTCGAAACTCACGTGTTCCAGGAAGCAGCATCCGATCTCGCTCAGGTGAGGCTGTTCTTTGATGAACTTCTTCTCCAGGCCTTTCAGGAACTTCCTCTGGAACCGATAAATGTCCTCGATGTTTCCGAAGATGGTTCGAAGCTGGTCTTCGTTGAACATGTCGGTTCGCTTGCGGCACTGCTTGATGTAACCCTGAAACAGAGACCGGACTGGCATGAAGCTCGGTTCGGGTCTACGTTCGGGTACGGACACCTGACGAACCTCACAGATGTCTTTCAGATGTTTGATGTAGTCCCGCTCTGTGCTCATGATCTCATTGAGGACGTTGCTTCTCATCTGCTCCTTGCAGGGTAGACCGGGACCAAGGAGGAGGGCCATGCCTGCTCCGTCCTGGTCTCCAGCATGGGTTTCCTCCAGATGTGCCAGGTACTCCTCCATGGGTTCATCCTGGTTCACACGCAGCTGAAAAACAAAGTTAAAATATAACCGATCCAACATGGCTGCCCTTGTCTCATATATCTGACCCAACATGGCTGCCCTTGTCTCATATATCTGACCCAACATGGCCGCCCTTGTCTCATATATCTGACCCAACATGGCTGCCCTTGTCTCATATATCGGATCCAACATGGCCGCCCTTGTCTCATATATCGGATCCAACATGGCCGCCCTTGTCTCATATATCTGACCCAACATGGCCGCCCTTGTCTCATATATCGGATCCAACATGGCCGCCCTTGTCTCATATATCGGACCCAACATGGCCGCCCTTGTCTCATATATCGGATCCAACATGGCCGACTGGGCCGGATTCATACCCGAACAAAGCTGGCAGGAAACCAGCCCTCGCTGTCCAGGATGCGGCCCCACCACCACTCCTTGTTGGTAGCATCCATCACTTCAATCACGTCGCCAGCCTTGAAGCCGAGCTCCTGGACGTCCATGGTAACGTGATCCCACAGCGCCTCGGCGTAGACCACGCCCCCATCGCTGATCAGCTGGAGGAGAGAAAAAAAATCTGCGTTAAAACCTGAAGACCAATCAGAATGTCACACTCCTGCTGAGCCACGCTCTGAGTCTACCCGGATGAGGCCTGGGCACATCACCCGAACTTTGCAAGAGTGTTTCTTAAACGGTAGGAAGGGGCGCCGAGTTTTGACAATCCTCGTTACGGAAGTTGGTTTAGTGGTAGCGTATGTTGACGCTACCTTGGATCGCTGCTTCAACGCCCGACATCGTTTTAGCAACGCCATGTCTGCTGGCAAAACGCTTAGAACTGATCATTAGAATCACGCTGGCAAAGCAAAAGTGGTCCAGCGTTGGCATCAAGGACCCAAGCGTCCACAAACATGGAGCTTGTGCAGCTCAAAACTTTGGTAGCGGTAGGAGGGGCTTCGAAAAACATCAGCGGTGGTCGGGGGTATGCGGTGTTGCTTTAACCGGAGCCATCTTGAATGATGACGGGATCTTCTGAGAGACATCAGAGGGGATTCCTGTCTGAACATACCCGTCTTCACTATGGAACTACAGATGGTGGACTGCTGCTGTTTGACAACAACAAATAGTGTTCCTACCTTCACCATGGTAACCAGAATCTACATTCCTACCCTCACCATGGTAACCAGGATCTACGTTCCTATCCTCACCATGGTAACCAGGATCTACGTTCCTAACCTCACCATGGTAACCAGGTTCTACATTCCTACCCTCACCATGGTAACCAGGATCTACGTTCCTACCCTCACCATGGTAACCAAGATCTACATTCCCACCTTCACCATGGTAACCAGGATCTACGTTCCTACCCTCACCATGGTAACCAAGATCTACATTCCTACCTTCACCATGGTAACCAGGATCTATGTTCCTACCCTCACCTTGGTAACCAGGATCTACGTTCCTACCCTCACCATGGTAACCAGGATCTACGTTCCCACCCTCACCATGGTAACCAGGATCTACGTTCCTACCCTCACCTTGGTAACCAGGATCTACGTTCCTACCCTCACCATGGTAACCAGGATCTACGTTCCCACCCTCACCATGGTAACCAGGATCTACGTTCCTACCCTCACCATGGTAACCAGGATCTACGTTCCTACCCTCACCATGGTGACCAGGATCTACGTTCCTACCCTCACAGTGTTGTTCCACCACAGTGAAGGATGCGAGTTGCTGTCAAGATGTGGAGCTTTTAGTGCCAGTTTAAGATCTTATTACAATTCACTTCAAAGATGGTTGCCATGGTAACCCACATTCCATCCAATGCTGCGCTAGCTCCTCCTCAATTTGGCACCACCTGGCAGCTGTTAGAAGCTCTCGGAGCTACTGGACACATCAATTTTCCCTAGCGGGAGGTTAAATCTGTAACCATGGCAACCCGTATAAGAAGGCTAAATTTAAAGGAGAATCTCTGTTTACAGTGTGAGTGGTTCACTCGCAGCAGACTACCGGACCGCGCTGTAAGGCTGCAGTCAGTCTCCAAACGAAGGGGCGTGTTTCATTAAAAAGTTCAATCCTGGTTGGTGAGGTGGTTGCCATGTGAACGCAGACCACAACGAAGACTGCTTGTTTTTGGCTGAAAAAATTCAACATGGCGCCGTCCGTTAATTTATTTGAAGGTAGTCGTTTTGGTAACGACAGACACGCTGGGTCCAACTGGCAGAGAAGTGCCTGTGTGGAGGAGATGAAGGATCAGTGTGATCATGTTTTTTTCTCTGAGAAGCGGCACACTTCCTTCCTCTGATCTTCCCAGCAACTCTGGCTGTTGCTAAGCAACACATCCACAGAGCATCCTGGTATGAGACGGGTATTGGATATGGTGACACCGTTTGGATGGCGGGTCTCGATTGGAGACAGAATCAGTGCAGGAGAGGATTCTGGATCGATGCCAAGCAGGGGCTTGATCTCCCTCCCGCCCCACACAACTCCATATATGGGTCATGCCAATGATGTCATATCCTGGTTACCACGGTGAGGGTAGGAACCTAGATCCTGGTGGTTACCATGGTGAGGGTGGGAATGTAGATCCTGGTTACCATGGTGAGGGTAGGAATGTAGATCCTGGTTACCATGGTGAGGGTGGGGACATAGATCCTGGTTACCATAGTGAGGGTAGAAACGTAGATCCTGGTTACCATGGTGAGGGTGGGAACGTAGATCCTGGTTACCATGGTGAGGGTAGGGACGTAGATCTTGGTTACTATGGAAAGGGTAGGAACGTAGATCCTGGTTACCATGGTGAGGGTAGGGACGTAGATCTTGGTTACTATGGAAAGGGTAGGAACGTAGATCCTGGTTACCATGGTGAGGGTAGGAACGTAGATCCTGGTTACCATGGTGATGGTAGGGACGTCGATCCTGGTTACCATGGTGAGGGTAAGAATGTAGATCCTGGTTACCATGGTGAGGCTGGAACGTAGATCCTGGTTACCATGGTGAGGGTAGGTACGTAGATCCTGGTGACCGTGATGAGGGTAGGAACGCAGATCCTGGTTACCATGGTGAGGGTAGGGTTGTAGATCCTGGTTACCATGGTGAGGGTAGGAACGCAGATCCTGGTTACCATGGTGAGGGTAGGGACCTAGATCCTGGTTACCATGGTGAGGGTAGGAACGTAGATCCTGGTTACCATGGTGAGGGTAGGGACCTAGATCCTGGTTACCATGGTGAGGGTAGGAACGTAGATCCTGGTTACCATGGTGAGGGTAGGGACCTAGATCCTGGTTACCATGGTGAGGGTACGAACGTAGATCCTGGTTACCATGGTGAGGGTAGAATAGGGCTGCACGGTCAAGTGGTCGGGGTTCGAATCCCGGGTTGGACGATGCTGGAACACTGGCATTTCTGTGTGGAGTTTGCATGTTCTCCCCATGTTGTCTGGATAAGAGCTGTAATCGTACCTGAAAAGTTTTGCCCGAATCCGACAGAATTCGGCACAAACTCGGCCCGTGCCCGACAAGAACGTTTAGAGCCCGCCATGATTCAAGTGCCCGCATGGCCCGCCATTGTTTAACCTCCATCTTTGTTTTTCTAACTGTATTTTTCACGTGTGAGCCCGACCCGTCGGGTACCCATCTTACCCGACAGTCAGCTGGGGAATTACAGCTCTAGTCTGGATGGACTGGTCCTGCCAACGTCTGGCCCGCAGCACCCCGTGCAGACCACGAGGTCCTGTTTTCTAACCATCATCATCAGGTCGATTTTATTGGATGAAAATATTTTTAAGCTCCGCCCATCATGCTCGACTTCCAGCACCCCTAGCAGGCCACGTGGCTCCATTTTCTCTCCGCCATGTTGGACCTCTACGACCCGCCAACGCCAGGTGGCTTCGTTTTCTCACCCTATGAGCTCATACCCGTGATCTGCCAACAGTATGGAGCCTCAGTACCCGTTCAGGCCATGTGGCCTTGTCTTCATGCCATCCTACCAGAGTCTCCAGAGCCCCCTGGAGACCAACCCGTTTTTTTTTCACCCACACATGTAAACACGCCAGACCCCAAACCCTCCTCCATGTGGCCCCGTTTTCTCACCACCAGCCTGTACCTGTGTCCTTCTGCCACGCTGCAGACGATGTGCCCCCTGCTCCTCCTCTCCGGGCTTCATCCAGGTGTAAACACACACCCCCATGAGCGAGGCGGTGGGGGTTGGGGTCTTACTGGAATGCCAGCAGGAACATGAGGACCACGTTGATGATGATGAGCAGCATCATGATGAGGAAGACCACCACCTTCTGTGTTTCTGGGGGCAGGTTGCAGCGCAGCAGGGTATTCAGGACCCCCATCCTGTGCCTGCTCCCCCCGCCGCGAGCCATCAGCGCCCTGGTCTCCTCCTCGCCCCCCCGCTGGCTCCTCTCACGGAGCGCCGAGCCCCCGCACCACACCGCGTCCCGCCCCTCCCCTCCTTCTCCTGCCACTTTGCCGACGAGGAGCCTTTCTGTGTCGGTGAAGCGCCCACTTTACCCCCTCCCCACACTAAGCAGACGTCTCCTTCTGTTCAGGACGAATCGTATCCGCACATCGATGCCCGTCTATTCCTCCATCTTTGATTTGATCTCGTCTAAAATGGAGCTCAGATGCTTCTTCAGGCAGCCATCGAAAAAAACACCCCCTTTTTTTCCTCTCTCCTCCTCCCCCCTTCTCCTTTTATATGATCCCACCCCTGCATCGCTAACAGCCAATTAGAGCGCAGATAGCATCAGCACATCCTGGATACGGGAGTAGCCGAGGCAAGGCCATAGCAACCCCTTGGAGACGGTGAGCGAGAGAGAGAGAGGATGTGGAGAGGAGAGGAGGGGGTGCGAGCTGGCAGACGGGGGGGTTGAAAAGATGCTGCGTGTCTGTTCTGTTTCCATGACGACGACAAATCGTTTCTACATGACTAAACGCAGCAACGAGATTGGACGATTTTATAAGCCTTAAAATCTCAAGTTTAAACCAACTTCATCTCAATCCCGCCACCAACCAAGACGAAGGAACTTGTTCCTACCGTCACCATGGTAACGAGGATCTACCTTCCTACCCTCACCATGGTAACCAGGATCTACGTTCCTACCCTCACCATGGTAACCAGGATCTACGTTCTTACCCTCACCATGCTAACCAGGATCTACCTTCCTACCCTCACCATGGTAACCAGGATCTACCTTCCTACCCTCACCATGGTAACCAGGATCTACCTTCCTACCCTCACCATGGTAACCAGGATCTAGGTTCCTACCCTCACCATGGTAACCAGGATCTACATTCCTACCCTAACCGTGGTAACCAGGATCTACCTTCCTACCCTCACCATGCTAACCAGGATCTACGTTCCTACACTCACCATGGTAACCAGGATCTACATTCCTACCCTCACCATGGTAACCAGGATCTATGTTCCTACCCTCACCATGGTAACCAGGATCTACATTCCTACCCTCACCATGGTAACCAGGACCTACGTTCCTACCCTCACCATGGTAACCAGGATCTACATTCCTACCCTCACCATGGTAACCAGGATCTACATTCCTACCCTCACCATGGTAACCAGGATCTACATTCCTACCCTCACCGTGGTAACCAGGATCTATGTTCCTACCCTCACCATGGTAACCAGAAACTACGTTCCTACCCTCATCATGGTAACCAGTGTGGCTGGTGACCGAAAGAATGCGATCACAGATACAAGCAGCAGAAATGATCTTCCTCTGCAGGGTGGCTGGGCTCTCACTCATAGATAGAGGGAGGAGCTCTGCCATCTGGGAGGAGCTTGAAGTAGAGCCGTTTGAGGCTGTTGCCCAGCGACCCAGCTGTTCTGGTCCCTCACCCTCATCCTGGTTCACCCTGCCATCCCGCTGAGCTCCTTCCTCTGGTCCCTCACCCTTCTGGAATAAACTAGCTTGGCATCCTTGCCCTTTTTACCTACTTCACCAGCATCATGACAAACGAAGTGTTATAAAAACATCAGGAGAAGAAACAGAAACCACCAGCTGTGATGGGTCTGTGTTCCTCTCTCATGTCTGATCCACGCTTCGCTCCGTGCCGCTCCGCTCCACGCTGCCCCGCTCCGTCTCATCTCAGAGTATTTTTAGATTTTCGGAGCGACTGGAAAAACTTTTGATGGCATTCTTTGATTTTACAGAAAAATAAGAGGTTTTTTTTAAGTCTTTCTAAAAATATCTGAATCACAAACTTCAGACGTTAATATTTCTGGGCTGCACGATGGGCCTCACAGCAAGAAGGTCAGGGTTTGAGTCCCAGATAGGGAGCTGTCCTTTCTGTGTGGAGTTTGCATGTTCTACCCATGTATGTGTGGGCTGCCTAAATATTCTCTAGTGTCTCTTTAAATCAGTTCTTCCAGGATTTTTATGATCATTCTGTTCCCTTGTCTTCCATTTATCCGGGGCCGGATCAGCAGGATGGCACGGTGAACCAGGAGGAGGGTGGTTACCCTCACCATGGTAACCAGGATCTATGTTCCTACCCTCACCATGGTAACCAGGATCTACGTTCCGACCCTCACCATGGTAACCAGGATCTACGTTCCTACCCTCACCATGGTAACCAGGATCTATGTTCCTATCCTCACCATGGTAACCAGGATCTATGTTCCTACCCTCACCATGGTAACCAGGATCTACGTTCCTACCCTCACCATGGTAACCAGGATCTACGTTCCTACCCTCACCATGGTAACCAGGATCTACATTCCTACCCTCACCATGTTAACCAGGATCTACGTTCCTATCCTCACCGTGGTAACCAGGATCTACGTTCCTACCCTCACCGTGGTAACCAGGATCTACGTTCCTACCTTCACCATGGTAACCAGGATCTACATTCCTATCCTCACCATGGTAACCAGGATCTACGTTCCTATCCTCACCATGGTAACCAGGATCTACGTTCCTACTCTCACCATGGTAATCAGGATCTACGATCCTACCCTCACCATGGTAACCAGGATCTACGTTCCTACTCTCACCATGGTAATCAGGATCTACGATCCTACCCTCACCATGGTAACCAGGATCTACGTTCCTACCCTCACCATGGTAACCAGGATCTACGTTCCTACTCTCACCATGGTAATCAGGATCTACGTTCCTATCCTCACCATGGTAACCAGGATCTACGTTCCTACTCTCACCATGGTAATCAGGATCTACGATCCTACCCTCACCATGGTAACCAGGATCTACGTTCCTACCCTCACCATGGTAACCAGGATGTACGATCCTACCCTCACCATGGTAACCAGGATCTACGTTCCTACCCTCACAGTTTTGCACCATCATAGCAGGATGAAGGCAGAACTAATGGAGCAGGGTTCCGTTCTGTGATTTTCTGCATGTCTGGGGTCGGGTCGCCAAGGGCAACAACCTCAGATGGAAACCCATGCTTCTCTCACCCCGGGTGGATCCTCCAGCTCACCCAGGAGGATCCTGAGGTGTTCCCTGCCGAGCTGTTAGATATACATAGTCTCTCCAGCAGGTCTTGGGTCTGCCTCTTGGTCTCCCCTTGGTGGGACGTGCCCTAAACACCTCACCAGCGAGGCGCTCGGGAGGCGGTTCAGGAACGACATCTCCAAATAGTGCAAGAGAGAGATTCAAACAGAACACAACAGCTGCCAGGTGGTGCCAAGGTAGGTGGTGTAGAGCTGGAACAGCTCCACATCTTGGCAGTAACATCTGTGTAGTGCCACACGGACCTGATGCCATCCTAAGGAGAGCATTTTATAACCGTTTAGAAATGAATGAAGATCTACTGAAGTTTTTCTGGACATGTAATTACAGCATTAGTCCACTAGAGAGCAGCAGAGCTTTGATTCTACTTCCTGTGATTCTCAGACATGCACAATGTTTTCATTCCTTAAAGGGCCCTTCTCATGCAAAATGGACTTTCCAGAGTTTTCTAGCTTGTAAGAGTGATGTAAGGACCTTGCATATGTGTGTGTGTGTGTGTGTGTGTGTGTGTGTGTGTGTGTGTGCTTTCTAGATTGATTTAGCCCGTTTTTCTGTGGATTTCTGGAACGCTCAGACAAAACAACCAATGAGCAGATGTCTAAAGTATGACGCATTTGACGTAGCCACGCCCCTTCCCTCCTCACCACCCTCCCCCTTCACTACCCGCCTCCACTCCGGCCTTACGCCCTCACAAACTCGCTTTCAACGTCCGATATAAAGGCTGGTTCGCTGCTCTGCCTCTTTTTTATTTTCTTTTTGTAGCTACGCACGGGTTTACGCCCGCCTTCCCCCTCCCGCTCAGAGATGGGCGGAGGAATAGCGGCTCAGTGAGAGCAGAGGGCGGAGCTTGTACTTTCTCAGGACGGGCGGGGGGATGAGCGATACCCGGCCTTTCATAGTTCCGGGTCTGTGACTGCGCTCCACCAAATCAATATATTTTCATAACTATGGTGTAATGCATGTTGTAAACGTGTGTGTGTGTGTGTGTGTGTGTGCAGAGGATACAATGTGAGAAGATGAGATGGGTCCTTTAAAGTTCCTCTCCATGCGGTGAAGGGGTCACCCGGTTACCATGGTGCCTTGCTTTGGTAACCACACTGCGTATCCATGACAACCAAAGAACCTGATAACCCCAGAGCTGGTTTTAGCAACCTCTCGTCTGCCAACACCCCGTTATCTCTGCTCTTAGAAACACATTCCATCCGTCGCCAGGAGACAGAGAAGCTCCTCCAGATGTGTCTTTACCCACCTCGTTGATGGCGAGCTGCTCTCCTCCGCCGCCTCCTGGAAGGCCGAAACGATGACCGGAGCTACGGAACTCCTCGTAGAGAAGATCCTCCTCGCTGCCCAGCTCATCACACAGCCCCGCCTTCTCAGAGACGCCATCGGGTATCACCACGGCTACGGAGAGAGAAGCAGCTGTCAATACAACATCAGAGTAGGGCGACCGTCTTACCCTCTCGTAACCAGAGGGTTGCCAGTTTGACTCCCCGCCTGAAGTTCATGCCAAGGTGTCTCTGAGCCTGACACTGAACCCCTAAGTGCTGGTGGTTTCCACCTTGCATGCCAGCTTCACCATCAGGTTTGAATGTGTGGGTGAACGTGAGCTACGATGTAAAGAGCTTTGAATGCCAACGCAGGTTGGAAGCCAGGAAGGCCAGGCTGTCCTCACCCAGGCCACATCCTCCTGAGGCGTGCCATGCCCAGTAGTAGTGCCAGCACGTCTGTTAGGAGGTGGTGAAGGTGGCAACGGAGGACCAGAAGCAAAGTCATTAAGACGATTAAAACGTGCAGAATAAAACGATAAAAAAGATTAAATAAAAAAAACTCCATAATAAAAATATCTCCTAAAAAAAATTAAAAATTAGAAAAAGAAAACGCTCCATAAAAATATTTCTTAAAAAATCTGGAAAAAACATATAAAAATATTTTCTAAAAAAAATGAAAAAAAAAATTGTATAAAAATATTTCCTAAAAAAGTTAAATAAAAAAAACTCCATAATAAAAATATCTTTAAAAAAAAATAAAAATTAGAAAAGAAAAACTCCACAAAAAAAACATATAAAAATATCTCCTGAAAAAAAAATTTTTGAAAAAAAATTGTATAAAAATATCTCCTAAAAAAATTAAAAATCTGAAAAAAATTGTATAAAAAATCTCCTAAAAAAATTAAAAATCTAAAAAAAATTGTATAAAAAATCTCCTAAAAAAATTTTAAAAAAAAAAAACCTCCTCCATAAAAATATCTCTTAAAATAATCTAAAAAAACGTATTAAAATATCTCCTAAAAAAATTAAAAACCTGAAAAAAGTTTTATAAAAATATCTCCTAAAAACGTAAAAATCCTGGAAAAAAAAGTTGTATAAAATCCTCAATCTGCTAATTTCTCAACTTTTTTCTGCTTAATTTGATTAAATTAAATGTAATTAAACACATAAGATTTTACGTCTAACGATCCAGCTGCAGAGAAAGTGATGCCAACAGAGTTTGTTATTGTTCAGTGGGTCAGTGTTTACCCTCCACATTAAACCATCCTGAGCCTCTGAATGTAGGTTACCAATGTTAGTGGATCAGAGGAGCAGTGACTGGCACGGAAAACTCTGCCCGTGTGTGTGTGTGTGTGGGCTCAGGAATTCAAGCGTAATGGTTGCATTTTCATCAGAAGTGTGTCACGTGGGCACTGGAACGCGTGACTGGAAAACCTTGTACTGTTAAGTACTGAGAACCACCGGGACAGGGAGACGTGTGTGTGTTTAGTGCCCTCACCATGGTAACCAGGATCTACGTTCCTACCCTCACCATGGTAACCAGGATCTACGTTCCTACCCTCACCGTGGTAACCAGGATCTACGTTCCTACCCTCACCATGGTAACCAGGATCTACGTTCCTACCCTCACCGTGGTAACCAGGATCTACGTTCCTACCCTCACCGTGGTAACCAGGATCTACGTTCCTACCCTCACCGTGGTAACCAGGATCTACGTTCCAACCCTCACCATGGTAACCAGGATCTAAGTTCCTACCCTCACCATGGTAACCAGGATCTACGTTCCTACCCTCACCATGGTAACCAGGATCTATGTTTCTACCCTCACCATGGTAACCAGGATCTATGTTTCTACCCTCACCATGGTAACCAGGATCTACGTTCCTACCCTCACCATGGTAACCAGGATCTACGTTCCTACCCTCACCATGGTAACCAAGATCTTCGTTCCTACCCTCACCATGGTAACCAGGATCTACGTTCCTACCCTCACCATGGTAACCAGGATCTACGTTCCTACCCTCACCATGGTAACCAGGATCTATGTTCCTACCCTCACCATTGTAACCAGGATCTACGTTCCTACCCTCACCATGGTAACCAGCTATGGGTGGTGACGTCCCACCAGGAGGAGACCCAGACCTGGTGGAGAGACTATGTCCCCCAGCTGGACAGGGAACACCTCCGGATTCTCTTGGGTGAGCTGGACGATGCACCCGGGGCTGAGAGAAGCCTGGGTATTCCCGTCTGAGGCTGTTGCCACCGACAACTCGGACATACAGATAAGCAGAAGAATAACTCAGTACCAGCTATAGATGAGCTGATCACAATGTCTTCTAAATCAGTGAAATTGACCCAAAAACCTCAATTAAATGTTAAATAAAACCCAATTTTCTCATTTTGTGATTTTTTTTTACCTCTTTGAGAAGGAGGCTATAAGTTCAGGAATGTTCCTTTTTTGTTTTTTCAGTGTGTGAAGTTGAAAAAAAACAGTTTTTTTTTTTGCAGCCAGAAAGACTTTTTTGTCTTAATGACGCAGAGCTGAAAATAACTTAGTATCTAAATAAAAAGCTCTTTGTTTTTTTATGTAACAGTTTAAAAGTCGCTGATAAAGTTCAGCCTGTGGTTTCCATGGTAACACCAGCCGTGCGGGTGCCATGCCTGCTGTTTTTAAATGGACGTGATTAACGATCTGATCGATGGTATTGATCTGCACCGTCATGTCGCTCTCCATGTGGACGGAATTCTTTTCATCTTCTGAACCGTTCCGTCATCTTCCGCTTGTTCCGGGGTCGGGTCGCGGGGGCAACAGCCTCAAACGGGCAGCCCAGGCCTCTCTCACCCCGGCTGCATCCTCTAGCTCACCTGGAAGGATCCCAAGTCGTTCCCCGGCCAGCTTTGAGACATAGTCTCTCCAGCGGGTCCGGGGTCTGCCTCTTGGTCTCCTCCCGGTGGGACGTGCCCAAAACACCCCGCCCGCAAGGCGCTCGGGGGGCATCCTGACCAGATTCCCGAACCACCCCATCTGGCTCCTCTCAACCTGGAGGAGGAGCGGCTCGACACCGAGCTCCTCCCGGATGGCAGAGCTCCTCACCCGATCTCTGAGTGAGAGCCCAGCCACCCTGAAGAGGAAGCTCATTTCGGACGCTTGTACCCGCGATCTCATCCTTTCGGTCACCACCCACAGCTGGTGGTGGTGAACCGTTTATTCCTAACGGGGTGGCACAGGGTACCGGACCCTATCACGGCTGATTTCAGGAGAGAGGCAGGATACACCCCAAAAAGGTCACCAGTTTATTTCACGCACACATTCATTACTAGGGGCAGTTCCATAACAGCCGTATTCGCGGCCCGGTCGCACCGCCCAAATTTTACTGGAGCGGTGACGTAACCGTTTAAAAAAAGATGGCCCCCGTTAAATCGACGTCTGTGTTGTAGTAGGCGTGGGCACCAGCGTGGATTTGGTAAATAAAAAGACAGAATCGTCTGATCCACGAATCCAAGAACCATTTTTATTCAAATCAACAGACGCTAAAATATGATGTCATCCAACCGCGCCGCTCCTTAAAGGGGAAGCAACCCATAAACAAAGATCGCTGTAACAGCCCATTGAACACAGTCTGGTGAGTTATGTCTGGTCACCACACGTGGCATACGCTCGGCCACCACTGATGTTTCTTGAACAGTAGAGAGGGGCGCCAAATTTTGAGAACGCTCTTTATCACGCAGGAGATGAGGGAAATGGAAAACATGGGCGTCTGCTTGGCATTGCACTGGTAAAGCGGGCGTTGGTTTAACGTTGGTTAGTCGGTCTCGCTTCGAGACCTCGATGCCAACATCAAACCAAAGTTCATCACTGCCATGGATCGTTGCTTCAATGCCCAACAGCGTTCCAGCAACGCCATGCCCGCTTGTAAAACCGATCCAACAAAGTTTGAGCAACGTTTAGTCGCTGCCATAGCAACGCTGGCGAAGTAGAGGTGGTCCAGCGTTGGTCTAGTAGACCTAAGAGTCCACAAACTTGCGATTAGCCGTGTCAAATTTTGACTGGGCGACGACCGAACGCATATGATGTCGCTTTAACGGGTGCCAGCCTTTGTTAAACGGTTACGTCTCCCCTCCAGGAGAGTCCAGGTGGTATGACCGGGTACTGACACGCATGTTTTTGGAGGGTGAGAGAAAACCGGAGTAAACACTGAAGGAAGTTGATATTTTATTCTTTATCTTTTTACATTTTAAGAAGTTAAACATGTAACTTTTTATTCAATAGAGATGGTTTTGAAATGTCTGTGTTAGTTTTTCATTGTTTTTAAGTGTTTTATTTTGCTAATGCAGTGATTTGAATAAATGCCTCCTGTTGTGTTTAATGAGATTGTTTGAATAGAAACCGGTCAGAGCATTGTATAGGAGACCGGATAAGCCAGTGTGAACCAGAGGGTGGTGCATCCTGGGGGTGGTGCATCCAGTAGGGGTGTGCGATACCGCAAGTTTTGGTATCGATCCGATACCAAGTAAACACCAGACCAATATCGCCGATACCGATATCGATATTTAAATTTTTTAAATGACTATTTTTGCATCAAGGGTTTGGGTCATATATATAGTATGACCAAGTATATGTATAAACACAGGTTGGTAGATCGATAGAAGTACCCAGTTACAAACAAATGTTAATTAATGTTAAACATGATTATGTTGTACTTTCATAATTAAAATTGAAGCATCTCTGTTAATGAGCGCTGCCTCTGGGAAACAGAAGGGGTCAGGGTTTTCTCCTCTGTTTCTGAAGTTTTTCTTTGGGGTGATTCTTTAATTTGTAGTGTTACCCCTATATTTAACAGCCTTTCTGCACATGGTGCCTCAAAGTACAGCCACACAGTTACTCTCTTTTTTCCATCTCCCTCTACTTTCACCGACTTGCGTTTTTTTTTTGTTTCTTGGCCCCGAGTCGCTGAGTCATGTGACAAGTCAAAGCGAAAGAGGGGGGGGGGGCGCCTCGCTTTAGCATACAGGTGTGACACACAGCATTTATGCATATTTTGCAGACAAATAAGTTAGGTTAACTTTAAAAAAAAAAAAAAAAAAACGGAAGCAAAGTGCGAGGGGTAAAACTTCAACAAAAGTATTGATATTGTAGTTGGAGTATCGATCGATATCGATACTAGCGTTGGTATCGATATCATCGATATTAGGATCAATCCGCCCACCCCTAGCATCCAGAGGGTGGTGCATGCAGAGGGTGGTGCATCCTGAGGGTGGGAAGATGTGGGTGAAACTGTCTTTGTTTCAGGTGATAAGAAAATAACCTCTATGCAAGACAAGAAGATGGGAGGAGAAGAACGACGAGCCAATGACAAGACAGTAAAGTGTTAATTAATAAATATTCATGAATTGTAATTTCTTGGTATAAAATCTGGCAATCTCAGATTTGTTTTTGTCTTTGTTGAAACCTCACACAGAGACATAGGTGTGTTCTGTGAGGACAATGAAACCCAGATGCATCTGTTTTAGATTTTCTGTTGAGGAATAAATATTGAAAATTGGGAAACTTGTTGAATCCTGGTAGTTTTTGAAATGCTTGGTATGTTTTAATATTTAAGTATTTTGTAGTTTGATTACCAGCCTTCTATCTTCAGAAAGACCGGGTGGTGAGATTATTTAATAAATAATAGTTAAAGTGAATATTGGATTTAATCAAAAACTAAGAAGAAAAAACCCCGGATTCTTTCAACACATGGATACACAGGGAGAACATGCAGACTCCACACAGAAAGGCCTGTGTTTGTGAGCCCACCGTGCCGCTTCACTGGATGGCACACTGTTTTTTTAAGGTTCCAGGAGCTTCCTTTTAGTTTCTCTCTCTAATGCATCACTTCATGCTTTCATCCTGATGTGCCCGCTTGCCCGAGGCGCGGAGTACTCATAAAAAGAAGAATGACCTTTCTTTCTTTTCTAAACTTTCTGACCCGATGATGCCAAGCGTTCAGGGCTCGGCTACACTTTGAGTGGCAGCCTGACTAAAGCTTAATGGCCTCCTTTCTAAACTCTGCCCAAGTTTATTCCTGGCGCACGTCGGGAAGCAGGAATGGTTTATCTAATGAGGAACGCAGGGTGAGGGTGAAGTTAAAAACAAAGAGTTTGTTTACATGTTATTTTAGAAAAAAAAATGAATGCCAACCAGAAAAAAATCCACATGTAAACGAGGAAAAAAGTCAGGGGTCTTTCTGTGTGTAGTTTGCATGTTCTCCCTGTGTGTGTAGTAAACAGGATCTATGTTCCTACCCTCACCATGGTAACCAGGATCTACGTTCCTACCCTCACCATGGTAACCAGGATCTACGTTCCTACCCTCACCGTGGTAACCAGGATCTACGTTCCTACCCTCACCATGGTAACCAGGATCTACGTTTCTACCCTCACCACGGTAACCAAGAGCTACGTTCCTACCCTCACCACGGTAACCAAGAGCTACGTTCCTACCCACACCATGGTGACCGGGATCTACGTTCCTATCCTCACCATGGTAACCAGGATCTACGTTCCTACCCTCACCATGGTAACCAGGATCTACGTTCCTACCCTCGCCATGGTAACCAGGATCTACGTTCCTACCCTCACCATGGTGACCGGGATCTACGTTCTTACCCTCACCGTGGTAACCAGGATCTACGTTCCTACCCTCACCATGGTAACCAGGATCTACGTTCCTACCCTCACCATGGTAACCAGGATCTACGTTCCTACCCTCACCATGGTAACCAGCATCTACGTTCCAACCCTCTCTGATTTCCTCCAAAAACATACATGTTAGGTTGGTTGGCTGGTATGAAATTGCCCCTAGTAATGAGTGTGTGTGGATGGTTGTCTGTGTGTGTGGCAACCTGTTCAGGGTGTACCCTGCCTCTTACCTTGAATCAGAAGGTGATCATTTTTCTGTTAATCTGCAGTTAGTTTGTTCCTGTTTTTTATCAGCAGCTTGAAGGAAGTGGAATTCCTCTGAAGGACAGACGAGCTGCTCGTCTTATCTTTGTTTTTATTAATAGTAACGGAGACGTCTCCCACGGGGACGAAGCGGGTCAGAGAGGTCCGAGGGTCACGTGGGAACCAGAGTACAAATTTGACCTTTTTATTCCAACTGGGTTTCAAAATAAAAGCCAAGAGTAGATGCCTTTTTTCTTCAGAATAAGTTTTGAGTAACTTTCTTCTTCTTTCCTTCAGGGTTCACCACATCAAGTCAGTTTCTTCCATCTAACCCGTTCCGTCATCTTCCGCTTGTTCTGGGGTCGGGTCGCAGGACCAACAGCCTAAACAAGCAGCCCAGGCCTCTCTCACCCCGGCTGCATCATTCAGCTCACCCAGAAGGATCCCAAGTCGTTCCCCGGCCAGCTGTGAGACATAGTCTCTCCAGCGGGTCCAGGGTCTGCCCCTTGGTCTCCTCCCGATAGGACGTACCCGAAACCCCTCGCCCGCAAGGCGCTCAGGGGCATCCTGACCAGATGCCCGAACCACCCCATCTGGCTCCTCTCGACCTGGAGGAGGAGCGGCTCTACTCCGAGCTCCTCCCAGATGGCAGAGCTCCTCACCCGATCTCTGACTGAGAGCCCAGCCACCCTGCGGAGGAAGCTCATTTCTGCTGCTTGTACCCGCGATCTCATTCTTACGGTCACCACCCACAGCTGGTGACCATAGGTGAGGGTAGGAACGTAGATCCTGGTTACCATGGTGAGGGTATGAATGTAGATCCTGGTTACCATGGTGAGGGTAGGAACGTAGATCTTGGTTATCATGGTGAGGGTAGGAACGTAGATCCTGGTTACCATGGTGACGGTAGGAACGTAGATCCTGGTTACCATGGTGAGGGTAGGAACATAGATCCTGGTTTCCATGGTGAGGGTAGGAGCTTTGCTTTTCGGCTCAGCTCTTTCTTCACCACGACGGACCGATGCAGCGTCCTAGTTATTGCTGACGCCGCACCGATCCGCCTGTCGATCTCCCGCTCCATCCTTCCCCCACTCGTGAACAAGACCCCGAGATACTTAAACTCCTCCACTCGGGGCAGGACCCTGTCCCTGACCCGCAGGGGGCATTCCACCCTTTTCCGGGCGAGGACCACGGTCTCGGATTTGGAGGCGCTAATTCCCATCCCGGCCGCTTCACACTCCATCTAACCCTATCTGCATTAGATATGGAAAGCCATTGGAGCCGCTACATGCGTGTAATCTAGCGTTAAACTCAAGCGCCCTAGCACTTAAAAGAACGTGCATCCAGCGCACTAGATTTAAAATGTAGGTTTAAAAACGTGCGCATCACGAAAACACACACATTTAAATGGGAGCAGTGTTATTGATTCTTTGGCACCATCTAGTGAGGAAACATCAGAATTACAGGAAAATAAAATATTAACAAGGTTTATTTTTAAAAAAATTTTTCAAGTTTGGCGGGCTGGATTAAAACGTGTAACGGGCCGCATGTGGCCCGCAGGCCGCAGTTTGCCCAGCCTGCTTTAGACCAATCAGCATGGCCGGTCTCACCACGGTTACACGGGGCCATAGGAGTCAGGTGAAGGAGGAGATGGGTGGCAGCCAACGTCGGGTACCCTGGCGGTCAGATCCTCGGCTGCATAAACTAGCTCATATTTATTATTTTTAAAAAAATAAAAAAAATGGAGGTATTTATTTTCCCCTACAAAATAAAAGCTTCGTTATGTCAACTGTATGTATTATAGAGGTTTCACCTCCGTGCAGCTTAACGCCCACACTGGTCACAGCCACGTGCCCGCACCTGGCACAGTGTGTGTGTGTGTGTGTGTGTGAGAGGGATTAACAGTCCAAAGAGGTTTAAATAGATCCACTACAGATTATCATCCTCAAACCCAATCAGATTAACTTCATACGCAAGAAATCAAAATCTAAAGGGCTTTAAAATGAAAATTAAACTCTTAATTAATCTAAAATTATCCCTTCGTTAAAACAGAGTACCAGGATATGGTAATTTAAAGGAGGAGTAATAGATTACATTGTTGTAATCAGATTACACAGTCTTAGTTATTACATTTTCATAGTTTAAATCAGACAACTTGTTGTGGCTGCATGGTGGCTTCACAGCCAGAAGGTCAGGGGTTGGAGTCCGTGAGTGGGGGTGAGGCTTGAAACACTGGTCTTTCTGTGTGGAGTTTGCATGTTCTCCCCGTGTATGTGTTGATTTTCTATGGTTTACCCTCACCCCTTATAAACATGCATATTAGATCAGGCATGGGCAAACTACGGCCCATGGGCCACATGCAGCCCGTTAAACCAGGGGGGGATCCAATGAGGGAAGGAGGCGTGTGGGAGGGCACACCTAAATAAACCATGTTAATGTTTTATTTTCCTGTAATTATAATGTTTTGTCACTAGATGGCGCCGAAAATACAACAATACTGCTCCCATTAAAATGTGTGTGTCCGTGACGCCCACGCTGTCAAAATAAACCATGCGGGGAGGTACGGAAAGCCATCGAGGCCAATCCATGCACGTAAACAAGCGCGCTAGATGTTAGATTTCAAACCTGTTGCGCTACTACGGAAAGCCATAGGGGACACTACACATGTAATCTAGCGCTAAATGTTAAACCTAGCGCAGAAGATGCCCTTTTTTAAGCGCAAGCGGGCTCGATTTGAAATTTAACGCGCTTTTTTTCCCAAGCCCTGTTTGGGGTGTACCCTGGGATTCGCTCTGTCATAGATAATCAGTTCAGAAGAGGAAACAAAACAAATACTTTTAATGAATGTTTTGGCTTCTGAAACATTTTTTTCTGATTAAAATAATTCTGCTGAAGGTTTTTGTCTTTTTTTGTCTTTTTTTTTCTGACCTTCAGTTCAGTTTATTTTTGTTTAGCTTTTCTGAAGTCGGGCGCGGTGAGAAAGAACAGCTGCTGACGTCAGAGACGGAGAGAGAAGCGGCATCAAGCCGAACGGCGTGGGCTCATAGATAAAAAACAAACAGAAACAAAGAAGCTGATGATTTAGAATTGAATCAGACTGTTAAAGCCGGTCAGGAGTCTTGATTTTGGCTGACCAGCTTTAACAGCACGCTAACTTTATGCCGAGAGGGGGATACTGGGACGAGGCACTCCAAGACCTCCTTATCACCTTGGTAGGTCACCCTAGCTTGGCTATCTTGGATCAGGCTCAACTCGTGGAGCGATAGATACCAGTTATAAGCCAGAGCAGGGAGCTAGGAGTTGCTGTTGACAGAAGAAGAAGTCATGTGACTCCATTGGGAGGTTACCGCCTGTCTCAACCCAGGTAGCCCCCAGGGAGACAAGGTACCACCCCGTCCAAATTTGCTGCTTAATCAGGTGCATGAACTACCTCATCTGTAGAGAAAGAAGGATGCCAACAACAACAACATATGTATTGTTTACATTTGTCTCCATTGACAAGTCTATCAACGTTCCTACCCTCACCATGGTAACCAGGATCTACGTTCCTACCCTCACCATGGTAACCAGGATCTACGTTCCTACCCTCACCATGGTAACCAGGATCTATGTTCCTACCCTCACCATGGTAACCAGGATCTACTTTCCTACCCTCACATGGTAACCAGGATCTACGTTACTACTCTCACAATGGTAACCAGGATCTACTTTCCTACCCTCACCATGGTAACCAGGATCTACGTTCCTACCCGCACCATGGTAACCAGGATCTACGTTCCTACCCGCACCATGGTAACCAGGATCTACGTTTCTACCCTCACCATGGTAACCAGGATCAACGTTCCTACCCTCACCATGGTAACCAGGATCTACGTTCCTACCCTCAACATGGTAACCAGTATCAACGTTCCTACCCTCACCATGGTAACCAGGATCTACGTTCTGAATGTAGGTTACCAATGTTAGTGGATCAGAGGAGCAGTGACTGGCACGGAAAACTCTGCCCGTGTGTGTGTGTGTGTGGGCTCAGGAATTCAAGCGTAATGGTTGCATTTTCATCAGAAGTGTGTCACGTGGGCACTGGAACGCGTGACTGGAAAACCTTGTACTGTTAAGTACTGAGAACCACCGGGACAGGGAGACGTGTGTGTGTTTAGTGCCCTCACCATGGTAACCAGGATCTACGTTCCTACCCTCACCATGGTAACCAGGATCTACGTTCCTACCCTCACCATGGTAACCAGGATCAACGTTCCTACTTTTAGCATGGTAACCAGGATCTACGTTCCTACCCTCACCATGGTAACCAGGATCTATGTTCCTACCCTCACCATGGTAACCAGGATCTACGTTCCTACCCTCACCGTGGGTAGTGTGGAGGGTAACCAAAAAAACGAATATGTGGATCCTAGCGGCCAAATGAACCCAGTCCTGCTGGAGAGACTATGTCTCACAGCTGGACATGAAACACCTCAGGATCCTCCTGGGTGAGCTGGAGGGTGCAGCTGGTTCCCAACGAAGACTGTTGCTCACACACACCGGGAGACGTAAGACGACGGAACGATGCAGAGATTTGTTTGAGAAGAAATGATAGCTCAGTGGAAGAATGACCGTCCTTGGACTGAGAGGAGCCGGTTTGATTCCCACTGACCTCATGCCTCGGCGTACTTTGTTAAGTCACCTAAACCCCCCCATTTGTCCCGTCCATCGTGCCATCCTGGCTGCCTGCTGAGGTGCAATGCAGCATAGAAATCTTCCCTTTTGAAGGATGAATAAATACATTTAAAAAAAAAAACTGTTGTTTTTAAGTAATGATTGAATTTTTTATGAATGTAAATTTGTTGTACGGGTACCTGGAGGGTTCAAAAATAAGATGTACTCTTCTTCTTACAGCCTGAAGATGAAACATGAGTCTTAAAGAGACACGGAAATCTTTTCTCTCCATCTCTGACTCTGCCCGCAGCGTCCCATCAGCCCTGAAATTCAACTTACCAGCATGGTTTGGCTTCCCTGGCATGACAGGCTGAGTTACAATCAGGCCGGAGAGGAGGAGAGGAGAAGAATAGGAGAGGTGGAGGAGTGATGCTGCAATGAGGAAGTGGAAGGACTGCAGGGTGGGCACCCCTCACAGCTAAAAACATTTTTTATCCACTGAAATGCCATTTTTCTACCAACAAAAAATCTAACAAAAAAACAGCTGATTTAATCGTTTAAAGACGATCGTTTAAACAAGCAGAGTTTACCATGGTGAGGGTAGGAACGTAGATCCTGGTTACCATGGTGAGGGTAGGAACGTAGATCCTGGTTACCATGGTGAGGGTAGAAACGTAGATCCTGGTTACCATAGTGAGGGTAGGAACGTAGATCCTGGTTACCATGGTGAGGGTAGGAACGTAGATCCTGGTTACCATGGTGAGGGTAGGAACGTAGATCCTGGTTACCATGGTGAGGGTAGGAACGTTGATCCTGGTTACCATGGTGAGGGTAAGAACGTAGATCCTGGTTACCATGGTGAGGGTAGGAACGTAGATCCTGGTTACCATGGTGAGGGTAGGAATGTATATCCTGGTTACCATGGTGAGGGTAGGAACGTAGATCCTGGTTACCATGGTGAGGGTAGGAACGTAGATCCTGGTTACCATGGTGAGAATAGGAACATAGATCCTGGTTACCATGGTGAGGGCAGGAACATAGATCCTGGTTACCATGGTGAGGGTAGGAACGTAGATCCTGGTTACCATGGTGATGGTAGGAACGTAGATCCTGGTTACCATGGTGAGGGTAGGAACATAGATCCTGGTTACCATGGTGAGGGTAGGAACGTAGATCCTGGTTACCATGGTGAGGGTAGGAACGTACATCCTGGTTACCATGGTGAGGGTAGGAACGTAGATCCTGGTTACCATGGTGAGGGTAGGAACGTAGATCCTGGTTGCCATGGTGAGGGTAGGAACGTACATCCTGGTTACCATGGTGAGGGTAGGAACGTAGATCCTGGTTACCATGGTGAGGGTAGGAACATAGATCCTGGTTACCATGGTGAGGGTAGGAACGTACATCCTGGTTGCCATGGTGAGGGTAGGAACGTAGATCCTGATTACCACGGTGAGGGTATTAACGTGGATTCTGGTTACCATGGTGAGGGTAGTAACATAGATCCTGGTTACCATGGTGAAGGTAGGAACGTAGATTCCGGGACTTAGATCAATGGATCCAGGGGTTAAATCACAAGAGGGAAGATGAGACACAGGTGGAGACATCGGTGAGTGATTTGGCACTACTTGTACTGATTTAGGGCAGGATTAGGAGAAAGGAAATATTCCAGAACATGGCATGTAGAGCTGGCGTAGTGACCAAGTGGTTGCTAGGCAACTTCTTTACAAAATAAAGGTGTAATTTAATCATTAGCAGGCAAATCTTTTCTATTTATAGTTTGTGTTTAAAGTAGCAGCCGGGCAGACTTCATCCTCCAGCAGACCTGCTCTGCAGACAGCTTCTTTTAACCCGACACTTCCTAATGAGGAACTGTTTTACTAATAAAAAGTGTTTCAGTGGGTATTGGAGGTGGTAAAGCTTGAAGCGCTGGCATAGTGAGGCTAATTAGCCCGTAAGCATCACGAGGAAGTTAGGCTCACACCCCAGGATTGAGATAAACGTTCCAAAAGAGGTAACTAGGATCTAAGTTCCTACTCTCACCATGGTAACCAGGATCTACATTCCTACTCTCACCATGGTAACCAGGATCTATATTCCTACCCTCACCATGGTAACCAGAATCTATGTTCCTACCCTCACCATGGTAACCAGGATCTACGTTCCTACCCCCACCATGGTAACCAGGATCTACGTTCCTACCCTCACCATGGTAACCAGGATCTACGTTCCTATACTCACCATGGTAACCAGTGTGGGTGGTGACCAACAAAATGAGATCATGGATACAAGCGACTGAAATGATCTTTATCCACAGGGTGGCTGGGCTCTCACTCAGAAATCGGGTGAGGAGCTCTGCCATCTGGGAGGAGCTCAGAGTATAGCTCTTACAGGTCTAGAGAAACAAGATGGGGGGGTTCAGGCATCTGGTTAGGATGCCTCCCTCTCTGGGGAGGTGTTCCGTCCCACCAGAAGGAGACCCAGAGTCAGACCCCGAACCTGCTGGAGAAACTATGTCTCACAGCTGGAAGAGAACACCTCTGGATCCTCCTGGGTGAGATGGAGGATGCAGCCGGGGTGTGAGAAGCCTGGGCTTCCGTCTGAGGCTGGTGCCCCAGGGACCCGGACGTGGGTAAGCGGAAGACGACGGATTTCAGAACAAGAAGTAAAAAACCAACATTTGGCTGCACGGTGGCATCACAGGAAGAGGGAATATTGTTAGGGGTTCGAGTCCCAGGCGTACGAGCCCTTATAGTGGATGTGAAGCTTAAAATACTGTCTTTCTGTGTGGAGTTTGCATGTTCTCCAGTGTATGTGTGGGTTTTTTCTTCTTAATCACCTTCACTGTTGTTCTTATTCTGTCCTTCAAGAATTTAAGTCGTTTTTTCTAAAAGTTGTCATTTTTAAAACTGAAAACATTCTCTGTTTGAAATTAAATCAACCGTTTCTGTTCATTTGATTTTAAGCACAATTAATACAGATATGGCATCACAGCAAGAAGGTCAGGGATTCGATACACGAGGTGGTTCACAGGCTGGAATCACTTGCCTTTCTGTGTGGAGTTTGTATTTTCTACCCAGGCCACACACAATTTCACAGCAGCCAATCAACATGCATGTTTTTGGAGGGTGGGAGGAAACCAGAGAAAACCCACATACACGGGCAGAACATGCAAACTCAACACAGAAACGCCAGTGTTCAAAGCCTCGCCACCTCTCCAGGACTCAAACCCCAGACCTTTTCTGCCCGTGAATGAGTGGATTTCACCCCCAAAAACCAACGTTAGAGTGATTGGCTGCTATGAAATCACCCCTAGGAATGAGTGTGTGTGTGTGTGTGCACTTAGTTACTTTAGTAACTAAATACTTTAAGATAACAGAGTTGGTAACCAGGGGTAACAACCAGCACAGGTGTGGTGGGACCCCTAACAACAGCCTGCAGCAGCCAATCAGAGGGCAGCTTTCTTACCGGTGGTGGAGTGCAGACTCTCCAGGCTCCAGTAGCGGGACAGAACCCCTCTCAGAGTGCCCCCACCTACACATCCCTCTGGGCTGATCCCCTCTGACTCAGACCCCGGAGACTGTCCGGAGCTGCCGCAGCCCCCCCCAGGCAGCGGCACGCCCCCCTCCTGCTGGGTCCGCATCCCGGTGCCAAGGGTAGGGGGCTCCTCTGTTCTCCCCCTTCAGTAGATTTCCTCTGAGCTCAGGTGGTCCTTCTCCCCTGAAGAGGCGAACGCTCTGCGGAGCTCCTCACAGCAACTCACACAGTTTGTTACCCCCTGCCCCCTCCCACACTGAGCTGTGATGCTCAGAGATATGAGCATGCTCAGTGTCTGTCTGACTTTCAAACAGATCAGCGCATGCGCACATGTTACTGTTAATGTTTGGGTGAAACAACACCATCTGCTGGCGGAATCATGGAAGTGATTAAATAATTATTTTACAAAGTTAATATTATTTATTTTTAAAACTCAAAAGTTGTGAAAATTCTCAAAATTTTGTGGGAGTTTAAAAAGAAAAAAAAGTCTAAATAATTTGTGAAATTTTTTTGTAAATTCTTCAAATTTTGCAACAAATTACAAAAATCCAAAAAAATTGTTCTAAAATTGGCAAAAAAAAATTTTTACAAAAAGTTATAAATTTTTTTTTGCTAAAATACAAATTTCGAAAAAAAAAAAAATCTAAATTTTGAAAAAAATTCTCAATATTTTGGAAAAATTTTCAATGTTTTGAAAAAATTCTCAATATTTAAAAAAAAATAGCTTAAATTTCTTAAAGCGTAAATTGACCACTGGTTGCTGATTAAAACACAGCGGTGTCTGAGCGTGTGCGGCGTTGCTTCAACGGGGGCTAAGTTTAGTTAAACAGTGATGAGCGGTTACGTCACCGCTACAGAAGCGTCCTGGAACGCTCGAGGCGGTGTGACCGCGGTCTTAAACACATCATAGTAACACCTCTTTATATTCTAAGTAACGGACCCCATCCCTCCAACCACGTACCTCTCCTCCAGCCCAAACAGTCCAGTCCTATCGGGGTACTCTGAGAGAAAGACTGGGTCTTCAGCAGCATCACCCGGAACCTCTCCATGGACTCCATGGGACCCTCCATCTGTAAAAAATCAAGATGAAAATAAACCATCTAAACCTGAGATTGTTCAACCTGTGGTTCAGGGTACTGGAAAGGGTCCCTAAAGTACGATGCACCGCTCGGTAACTCCAAACACCCAAGACAGAGCTCCTCTGAACAGCTGCTAAGTGGTCCATCTCAATTCACGTCCAGCCGGGGTCTCATTCTCGTCAAGCTCCATCCCTCTGGTCCCCTCGACATCCCCTCGAGCCCGCTTGCGCTTAAAAAAGGGCATCTTCTGCGCTAGGTTTAACATTTAGCGCTAGATTACATGTGTAGTGTCCCCTATGGCTTTCCGTAGTAGCGCAACAGGTTTGAAATCTAACATCTAGCGCGCTTGTTTACGTGCATGGATTGGCCTCGATGGCTTTCCGTACCTCCCCGCATGGTTTATTTTGACAGCGTGGGCGTCACGGACACACACATTTTAATGGGAGCAGTATTGTTGTATTTTCGGCGCCATCTAGTGACAAAACATTATAATTACAGGAAAATAAAACATTAACATGGTTTATTTAGGTGTGCCCTCCCACACGCCTCCTTTCCTCATTGGATCCCCCCCTGGTTTAACGGGTCTGGAGTCAGGCTGTTGCCCCGCAACCCGGCCCCGGATAAGCGGAAGACGACGGAACAGAAAAATCTGGAGCTCTACACAGACCCGCTCCCATCACGAGTAGTCACTGAGCATGTGTTTAGTGTCTTTTATTTTGAAAGGATGAAAGTTAGAGGAAAAGCTGTGACGTCATCAGAGTTAGTCCAAAGGGGTTAGTAGAGAAAGCAGAGCTTCACAGCGCCTCCCGGTGGCTACGGCTTACTTTGCAGCCTCTTATCCCTCTTTTCTGCTCCTCAATCCACAGGTCGTCGGACCACCTGAGGCTGCTGGTCCCGTAACACCGAGGTCTGAGGTCCAGCTTCCGCTCGCCCACCTGCTCCGTTGCAGAGAGAGATAGACAGACACCCTGAAAATATCTCTGAATATCTTTATTCTAGATTTTAGATAAAAGGAAACAGTATTTTTGGTCTTTGAATGGCTGAGTTCATTTTTCAGCTAAAGAACTACAAACATGGCGGACTGAAGCTGACATCTGTTCTCTGATTGGGCGGGACTGCAATCCCTGATTTTGTTGCTGAATGGAGCCACTAGGTGATTGACTACGTTCGTTCTTACCTGCAGCTGATTGGTAGAGCCAGACTCCTGGAGGCGTGTCCTGCTGACGGCTATGCCTAAAGGAGCCAGTGGAGGAGCAGCGGTGGGTCTGAGGGTCCCTTGTCTCCCTGGAGGGGAGATGAGTCGCTCCACGCTGACGGACCCCGCTTGGCTCGGGTACCGGAACAGTCTACGCTGGGTTGAAGGTCTCGGACTGTTTGGTTTGGGGCTCATCGGTCTGAGAGGAGGACCGGGGAGTTCTGGTGAGGGGCTGCTAGGGGGGCGTCTCCTCCTCAGACTCTCAGATTTACACAGCTTGTCACTATGCGGAACGCCCCGTTTGGAGATGGGGTCCGTGTGGCAAAGAAAGGTTGGCGACCCCAGTCTGTCCAGCAGGAAGTCCGACCCCTCGCCTTCTGGAGCAGAGAAGGTTCTTTTCAGCTGCTCGGGTTCCACCGGGTTCCTCTGCTTCTTACGGGTACGTTTGGGGTTCTCTTGGTTTTCTTTGTCCATGGAGAGAGACTCAAAGAGGCTGGAGAGAGAGCGGTGTGCCCGGGCAAAGCGCATGTAGATGTTCACGTGATGGTTGGTCCTTTTGCACCTCTGTGGGGTGGGCGAGTTGGTCTGCGGGGTGGGGGAGTGTGTCAACGGGGTAGGACAGTGTGTCTGAGGGGTGGAGGACTGGCTCTGAAGGGTATAGGACTGGCTTTGCGGGGTATAGGACTGGCTCTGAGGGGTATAGGACTGGCTCTGAGGGGTATAGGACTGGCTCTGAGGGGTATAGGACTGGCTCTGAGGGGTATAGGACTGACTTTGCGGGGTATAGGACTGGCTGTGAGTGGTATAGGACTGGCTCTGAGGGGTATAGGACTGGCTCTGAGGGGTATAGGACTGGCTCTGAGGGGTATAGGACTGGCTGTGAGTGGTATAGGACTGGCTCTGAGGGGTATAGGACTGGCTCTGAAGGGTATAGGACTGGCTCTGAGGGGTATAGGACTGGCTTTGAGGGGTATAGGACTGGCTTTGAGGGGTATAGGACTGGCTCTGAGGGGTATAGGACTGGCTTTGAGGGGTATAGGACTGGCTTTGAGGGGTATAGGACTGGCTTTGAGGGGTATAGGACTGGCTTTGAGGGGTATAGGACTGGCTCTGAGGGGTATAGGACTGGCTCTGAGGGGTATAGGACTGGCTCTGAGGGGTGTGGGACTGTCTTTGCGGGGTGTGGGTGTCTACTTCTCGCCCGTGCTTCCCTTCAAGCTGGTGAAGGTTTGCATGGGGAGATGGCGTCTGAGAGCCCGCCTCTCCACGTGGTGAGGAGAGGCCGGGGTATCCATGCTCCTCCACATCTCCTCCTAAAGGGGAGGACAGTTCTGAGGTGACCCCGTCCTCTTCCGTCTCCCCCTCCACAGCTTTCTGGCTGTTATTATTAGAGTCTGAGTCCAGGGTTTGATTTCGACCCCCGCTGGGTTCTTCTGAGTGTGGGGGCGCTGGTATTTCAGCCCGACAGAGTTTCACCTCCTTCAGAAGGAGATCAGGGTCCGACTCTGAGGTCTGGACCTCTGGAACGTTCGCTATCTCTACGTGTTTGTCGGTGTGTGTCATCACTGGAAGGAGCTGTGATCCCCCCGTTTCTGTCTCTAACTGGGTGTGTGCCACCATCTGAGGGTGTTGTAATCCTTCAGTCTCCATCTCTGATTGGCTAACAGTGTATACCACCATCGGAGGGTGTTGTAATCCTTCAGTCTGCATCTCTGATTGGCTAACAGTGTGTACCACCATCGGAGGGTGTTGTAATCCTTCAGTCTGCATCTCTGATTGGCTAACAGTGTGTACCACCATCGGAGGGTGTTGTAATCCTTCAGTCTCCATCTCTGATTGGCTGTCGGTATGTGTCGCCCTTAGAGGGCACTGTGATACCCCAGTCTCCATCTCTGATTGGCTGTCAGTGTTTGTCGCCCTTAGAGGGCCCTGTGATACCCCAGTCTCCATCTCTGATTGGCTGTCGGTATGTGTCGCCCCTAGAGGGCACTGTGATACCCCAGCCTCCATCTCTGATTGGCTGTCAGTGTGTGTCGCCCTTAGAGGGCACTGTGATACCCCAGTCTCCATCTCTGATTGGCTGTCGGTATGTGTCGCCCCTAGAGGGCACTGTGATACCCCAGCCTCCATCTCTGATTGGCTGTCAGTGTGTGTCGCCCTTAGAGGGCCCTGTGATACCCCAGTCTCCATCTCTGATTGGCTGTCGGTATGTGTCGCCCCTAGAGGGCACTGTGATACCCCAGCCTCCATCTCTGATTGGCTGTCAGTGTGTGTCGCCCTTAGAGGGCCCTGTGATACCCCAGTCTCCATCTCTGATTGGCTGTCGGTATGTGTCGCCCCTAGAGGGCACTGTGATACCCCAGTCTCCATCTCTGATTGGCTGTCGGTATGTGTCGCCCCTAGAGGGCACTGTGATACCCCAGCCTCCATCTCTGATTGGCTGTCAGTGTGTGTCGCCCTTAGAGGGCACTGTGATACCCCAGTCTCCATCTCTGATTGGCTGTCGGTATGTGTCGCCCCTAGAGGGCACTGTGATACCCCAGCCTCCATCTCTGATTGGCTGTCAGTGTGTGTCGCCCTTAGAGGGCCCTGTGATACCCCAGCCTCCATCTCTGATTGGCTAACAGTGTGTGCCACCATCGGAGGGTGCTGTAATCCTTCAGTCTCCATCTTTGATTGGCTGTCGGTATGTGTCACCACTAGAGGGTCCTGTGATCCCCCGGACTCCATCTCCAACGGACAGTACGTCACCAAAGTGTGGCGCTGTACCCCTTCCAGAGGGTCTGAATCGACCTCCAGGACACAGGTACCATCAGGAACTCCCTGAGAAGTTCTCATGTCGTCATTCTTGACAGATTGTTTATGTTTCTTGTCGCTATAGAAACCGCTCTCTGACGTTCCTCTGACATCACGACAATGTTTATGGTTCTTTCGTTTTTTTCTGTCGGTCCGTTTGGGGCATTTTTTGGAAAATGTTTGATGTAAACGTTCAGCTTCTCCTGTTTCTAGGAGACCAGACGTTGCTAGGAGACCAGGCGTTGCTAGGAGACCAGACCCTGCTTGATCCAGGGTTCCTGTAGTTCTTAAAATTCCAGATTGCTTGTTCTGATTTTCCAGGTTTTTCCTTCTGAAGCCCGGTTGATCATCGTTCCGCCGTGCCGTGGTGATCCCCGTTCCTCTCTGGTTCAGTAGATCCTGGGCAGAGTCTGCTAGCTGGGTCTCGGTGTGATTCCAACCCGGGTCTGGAGGGTCAGCAGCTGCGGTCTCTGATTCGTCATGAAGGTGGGCGGAGTCTCTGAGGGTTTTCTGGGTCTGTGGAAAAACATCAGCAAAGATGTAAACAACTCTGAACCCAAAAAATCAGCCATTTTTAACACATTTTAGACCCATTAAAATAATCTGAAGAATCCTCCCTCGTATTCTCTCTCCCTCTCTGTTAGTCCAATCGTTCCGTTCCTTGGTCTTCCGCTCTTCCGGGGCTGGGTCGCCGAGGGCAACAGCCTCAGTGAGAAGCCAGACAGGCATCTGGTTTGGATGCCTCCCTCACTGGTGAGGCGTTCCGTCCCACCAAGAAGAGACCCAGAGTCAGACCCCGGACCTCCTGGAGAGACTATGTCTCACAGCTGGACAGGGAACACTTCAGGATCCTTCCGGGTGAGCTGGAGGATGCAGCCGGGGTGAGAGAAGCTGCCCGCAGCCCTTAGATAAGTGGTTTCCAGCTGGTTCTAACTCTGATGGATGGAACCAGGATCCTCCTGATCCTCTCAGGTGGAAACTTACGGTCCAGATCTCCAGCAGCACGGAGGAGAACCAGCTCAGCACGGCTCCCATGATGTCCCTCTACCTCCTCTCCTGGTCTACGGACGGATCACCCGGTTCTCCCCACGGATCTCCTGCTCTCTTCATCCCAACAGGAGCAGGTTTAATCCATAACCAGGTAAATTCTAGACCCTCACACACAAGGTCCAGCCGGATTTGGACAGGACGTGGAGACCGAACCTGCCGGGAGACGGGTTTACAACACTGAGGCTGCTGGGAAATTTCCTCCCAATTATTTAGTGTTGAGTGGTTTAAAGAAGCTTAAAGGATTAAAAGTTCCTTTCAGGCAGGAAGTGGAAAACATGAAGAGCTCAGAGCCTTCTGACCTACTAAGACCTGTGCAGATGGAGGTACGACACCAACAGGAGGTGCTGTACCCCTTCTAGAGGATCTGGATCAGCCTCTGGAAGGGGTACAGAGGGCGACACCCAGGAAAAACCAACAGAACTCACACCTGATCCAGACCAACTTGATCTCCATCCCGCCCTAACCACACCTCTAAAACTCCAAATATGAATCCTCCTCATCACCGTCTGGTTATGGAGGCATTCTGCCGTTGGCATGCGTGACCAGCTGCTGGCTCTCGGAGCCACATCCATCATGGCTGGAGGAGTTGGTTCAGTCCAGAGGCTGAGGAGAAGGAGACGGTCTGGAGGAGGTGCTTCAGGCTAGCCGGCTAGCTCCCAACGGCTAGCCGGCTAGCTCCCAACGGCTAGCTGGCTAGCTCCCAACGGTTAGCTCCCAACGGCTAGCTGGCTAGCTCCCAACGGCTAGCTGGCTAGCTCCCAACGGTTAGCTCCAAACGGCTAGCTCCCAACGGCTAGCTCCCGACGGCTAGCAGGCTAGCTCCCAACGGCTAGCTCCCAACGGTTAGCAGGCTAGCTCCCAACGGCTAGCTCCTAACGGTTAGCTCCCAACGGCTAGCTCCCAACGGCTAGCTGGCTAGCTCCCAACGGTTAGCTCCCAACGGCTAGCTGGCTAGCTCCCAACGGCTAGCTCCCAACGGCTAGCTGGCTAGCTCCCAACGGCTAGCTCCCAACGGCTAGCTGGCTAGCTCCCAACGGTTAGCTCCCAACGGCTAGCTGGCTAGCTCCCAACGGTTAGCTCCCAACGGCTCGCTGGCTAGCTCCCAACGGCTAGCTGGCTAGCTCCCAACGGTTAGCTCCCAACGGCTAACAGGCTAGCTCCCAACGGCTAGCTCCCAATGGCTAGCTCCCAACGGCTAGCAGGCTAGCTCCCAACGGTTAGCTCCCAACGGCTAGCAGGCTAGCTCCCAACGGCTAGCTCCCAACGGTTAGCTCCCAACGGCTAGCTGGCTAGCTCCCAACGGCTAGCAGGCTAGCTCCCAACGGCTAGCTCCCAACGGTTAGCTCCCAACAGCTAGCTGGTTATTCTCCATTCTACTATTGACATGCACGACCAGCTGCTGGCTCTCGGAGCCACATCCGTCGTGTCTGGAGGAGTTGGTTCAGTCCTGAGGAAGCTGAGGAGAAGGAGACGATCTGGAGGAGCTGAGGAGAAGGAGACGATCTGGAGGAGCTGAGGAGAAGGAGACGATCTGGAGGAGCTGAGGAGAAGGAGACGATCTGGAGGAGCTGAGGAGAAGGAGACGATCTAGAGGAGGTGCTTCCTGTGTTTTTACGGTTTCCAAGGAAACGTCCGGTTGCTCGCTTGAGGAACTGGAGGTGTTCACTCTGACCCAGTGAAATACAGAGAGACCAGTTTGGTGTTCTTCACTGCGACCTGGCTTTGTGACCCATTCCGGACTCCAGCTTTTGGGGTGCCAGGTTGGACACAGTGCGACCGAGTGTAGTCCAACACAGACAGAGATCCTTCTGGATCAATGAGACCCCATCAGAAAACAGCAGAGCTCGGTGGTCACCCAGAAGTTTGATCAGTGCCAGGCAGGGACCTGATTGGTAGAAATCAAGCTGAAGAGAAACTTACCTCCTGAAGAAACAGAAGCAGAATGAAGACTCTCCTCTCACCCATCTTCCCTCCTCTGGGTGAGATATACCCCCATCTTCCCTCCTCCTCTGGCTGAGCTCTGCCCCACCCTGTCGCCTCCTCTAATGAATCTCAGGAACCTGATCTCCATCTGGGAGTGTTCCCAGGAGGAAGCGTAGAGGGGGCACACCGTGTGTGTACAGACCTTCTCTGCTGGCCGTACGAGATCTGAATCACAAACTGTTTCCATTTCATCTTCTGAACTGTTAATCGCTAACAGAGTCACGGGAGGGAACCAGAATACACCCCAAACAGGTCACCAGTCTGTTGTGGAACCACACACATACACACAAACACACACACACACACACACACACACACACACACACACACACACACACAACCATCCGCACACACACTCATTCCTAGGGACAGTTTTATAGCAGCTAATACTCCTAACATGTATGTTTTTGGAGGAAACTAGAGAAAACCCAAACATACACAAGGAGAACATGCAAACTACACACAGAAAGATCAGTGTTTTAAGCCTGGCCCCACTCCGAGACTCAAATACCACACTCTCTTGCCAAGGTTTCTCTCACCCGGACTGCATCCTCCAGCTCACCCGGGCGGATCCTGAGGTGTTCCCTGTCCAGCTGTGACCATGGTTAGAACGTAGATCCTGGTTACCATGGTGAGGGTAGGAACGTAGATCCTGGTTACCATGGTGAAGGTAGCAACATAGACCCTGGTTACCATGGTGAGGGTAGGAACATAGATCCTGTTTACCATGGTGAGGGTAGGAATGTAGATCCTGGTTACCATGGTGAGGGTAGGAGCGTAGATCCTGTTTACCATGGTGAGGGTAGGAGCGTAGATCCTGGTTACCATGGTGAGGGTAGGAACATAGACCCTGGTTACCATGGTGAGGGTAGGAACGTAGATTCTGGTTACCATGGTGAGGGTAGGATCATAGATCCTGGTTACCATGGTAAGGGTAGGAACATAGATCCTGGTTACCATGGTGAGGGTAGGAATGTAGATCCTGGTTACCATGGTGAGGTTAGGAACGTAGATCCTGGTTACCATGGTGAGGGTAGGAACGTAGATCCTGGTTACCGTGGTGAGGGTAGGAACGTAGATCCTGGTTACCATGGTGAGGGTAGGAACGTAGATCCTGGTTACCATGGTGAGGGTTAGGAACGTAGATCCTGGTTACCATGGTGAGGGTAGGAACATAGACCCTGGTTACCATGGTGAGGGTAGGAACGTAGATTCTGGTTACCATGGTGAGGGTAGGATCATAGATCCTGGTTACCATGGTAAGGGTAGGAACATAGATCCTGGTTACCATGGTGAGGGTAGGAACGTAGATTCTGGTTACCATGGTGAGGGTAGGATCATAGATCCTGGTTACCATGGTAAGGGTAGGAACATAGATCCTGGTTACCATGGTGAGGGTAGGAATGTAGATCCTGGTTACCATGGTGAGGTTAGGAACGTAGATCCTGGTTACCATGGTGAGGGTAGGAACGTAGATCCCGGTTACCATGGTGAGGGTAGGAACGTAGATCCTGGTTACCATGGTGAGGGTAGGAACGTAGATCCCGGTTACCATGGTGAGGGTAGGAACGTAGATCCCCGTTACCATGGTTAGGGTAGGAACGTAGATCTGGTTACCATGGTGATGGAGGTAGAAGGTGTAGCTGTAGGAGTGAGTGATGTCACACAGGTTAACCCCAGATGGGTGGAAGGAGGTCCCCGACAGGAAGTGGGACAGACGGAGGGTTTTCAGTTACGTCGTCTCTGTTTACATTCAGACACTCTATTATTCATAAAGAGAAAATGAGACGTCTGAAGGAACATCGGACACACACACACACACTCTCACACACGGTCAGACACACACACACGCTCAGACACACAAGGAGAAAGTGAGACGTCTGAAGAAACATCTGGCCACCAGCACGGGATGAACGAGTAACACACACACACACACACACACACACACACACACACACACACACACACACACACACACACACACACACACACACACACACACACACACACACACACACACACACACACACACACACAGTTTCGTTTGAACCAGTAGATGGCATCATTTAACCAAATACTTTGTATAACTCTAAAATCAGGGTACACCTCGTCTGTTGCACAGCCACACACACACACACACACACACACACTCATTCATAGCAGCCAATCAACCTAACGTGTATGTTTTTGGAGGAAACCAGAGAAAACCCACACATACACAGGGAGAACATGTAAACTACACACAGAAAGACCAGTGTTTCAAGCCTTGTCCCAACCTGGGATTTGAACCCTGACCTTCTTGCTGTGAGGCCACCGTGCAGCCATGAGTCAAACTTATGTAGAATTATTGTTATGTCCCGTCCCGTCATCTTCCTCTTATCCTTGGCCGGGTAACGTGGGGCAACACCCTCAGATGGGAAGCCCAGGCTTCTCTCACCCCGGCTGCATCCTCCACCTCACCTGGAGCATCCTGAGGTGTTCCCTTTCCAGATGTGAGACATAGTCTCTCCAGCAGGTCCAGGGTCTGCCTCTTAGTCTCTTCCTGGTGGGACGGAACACCTCACCAGGGAGGCGCCTGGGAGGCATCCTGACCAGCTGCTGGCTCTCGGAGCCACATCCGTTATGGCTGGAGGAGTTGGTTCAGTCCTGAAGGAGCTGAGGAGAAGCAGACGGTCTAGAGGAGGTGCTTCCTCTGTTTTTACGGTTTCCATGGAAACGTCCAGGTGCTCGCTTGAGGAACTGGAGGCGCTCACTCGGACCCAGTGAAATACAGAGAGACCAGTTTGGTGTTCTTCACTGCAGCCTGGCTTTGTGACCCATTCTAGGTTCCAGGTTTTGGGTTGCCAGGTTGGACACAGTGGTACCGGATTGGACGCCGGTGGATAGGGACGAGGGGGCATTGAGGTGTCTATACTGCAGCACTCAAATTTTGGGGTTTCAGGTGTTTACCAGTGGTTTTGTTTTATTTTGAAATTCTGACCTCCCCTCATTCCTGGTGTCTTGACTTCCCTCCTCGTGTGCTCTCTTCATTCTAGTGATTGCCAGCTCTCTTCCTAATGTGTCACACGTGTGTTATTGTTTCTCCCTTTCTTCTGTGCCCGTGCCCTCACACTCATCCTGACAGGAATTTTTTTTCTGTAAACTTCTGGACTGGTTTGGTCTGGATGCCCCACAGAGCTCACACCTCCGTGGCACACGAGGAAAACAATGCCCTTAGTGTTCACTGAGATTAGACGCAACACAAAGACCAGCGAGGCCCACGGATCTACGACCCACCGGCATGTGGATGAACTTTAACCAGCGGAAACGTTCCTTCCATCAGACTGACTGGCACACTGTTCCATCAGACTGACTGGCACACTGTTCCATGAGACTGAAACAAACAGCTGTCTGATGTTTAAACAAAAAAATCTACACCTGATGCCCGCTGAACAAACGTGGCAAGGTCTGGAGAACATGGACGTGAGACTGAGTACAGTATTAATCCTTTACCATGGTAACCAGGATCCACGTTCCTACCCTCACCATGGTAACCAGATCTATGTTCCTACCCTCACCATGGTAACCAGATCTATGTTCCTACCCTCACCATGGTAACCAGGATCTACATTCCTACCCTCACCATGGTAACCAGATCTATGTTCCTACCCTCACCATGGTAACCAGATCTATGTTCCTACCCTCACCATGGTAACCAGGATCTACATTCCTACCCTCACCATGGTAACCAGATCTATGTTCCTACCCTCACCATGGTAACTAAGGTCTATGTTCCTACCCTCACCATGGTAACCAGGATCTACATTCCTACCCTCACCATGGTAACCAGATCTATGTTCCTACCCTCACCATGGTAACCAGATCTATGTTCCTACCCTCACCATGGCAACCAGGATCTACGTTCCTACCCTCACCATGGTAACCAGGATCTACGTTTCTACCCTCACCATGGTAACCAGGATCTACGTTCGTACCCTCACCATGGTAACCAGGATCTACGTTCGTACCCTCACCATGGTAACCAGGATCTACGTTCCTACCCTCACCGTGGTAAGCAGGATCTACATTCCTACCCTCACCGTGGTAACCAGGATCTACGTTCTTACCCTCACCATGGTAACCAGGATTCACGTTCCTACCCTCACCATGGTAACCAGGATCTACGTTCCTACCCTCACCATGGTAACCAGGATCTACGTTCCTACCCTCACCATGGTAACCATGATCTACGCTCCTACCCTCACCATGGTAACCAGGATCCACGTTCCTACCCTCACCATGGCAACCAGGATTTACATTCCTACCCTCACCATGGTAACCAGGATCTACGTTCCTACCCTCACCATGGTAACCAGGATCTACGTTCCTACCCTCACCATGGTAACTAGGATCTACGTACCTACCCTCACCATGGTAACCAGGATCTACGTTCCTACCCTCACCATGGTAACCAGGATCTACATTCCTACCCTCACCATGGTAACCAGGATCTACGTTCCTACCCTCACCATGGTAACCAGGATCTACGTTCCTACCCTCACCATGGTAACCAGCATCTACGTTCCTACCCTCACCATGGTAACCAGCATCTACATTCCTACCCTCACCATGGTAACCAGATCTATGTTCCTACCCTCACCATGGTAACCAGATCTATGTTCCTACCCTCACCATGGTAACCAGGATCTACATTCCTACCCTCACCATGGTAACCAGGATCTACGTTCCTACCCTCACCATGGTAACCAGGATCTACGTTCCTACCCTCACCATGGTAACCAGCATCTACGTTCCTACCCTCACTATGGTACCAGTGAGGGTGGTAAATAAAAGAACAAGATCAGGGATACAAGCTGCCAAATGATCTTCCTCTACAGGGCGGCTGGGCTCTCACTCAAAGACAGAGTGTGGAGCTCTGCCATCCAGGAGGAGTTCTGAGGATGGCCATGATCCCTCCTGTTCAGAAAATGAGCCCTCATTTCTACAGCACGTGATTCACAACCAAGCAAAACAGACATTTCCTGCCACTATGCCAGTTTAAAAGGAGTTAGACGTGCCCATCTGTAGAGAAGCAGAACTTCACTGATCCTTCCACGCCCTGTGTGAAGGTTTGGCTTTCATATTTCCAGCGTTACCAACAGTTACAGGAGGAAATCATCGTGCATTCACTCCCTCATTAGCATAAGAAGAGAAGCAGAGGCCCATCGAGCCCAAACATTGCCAGCCCTGCTGAGAAACACCTCCTTTCACTGCCCATAAGAGGCCACTTAAAAGTGCATTTCTGTTTACTTGAATGGAATTATTGATGGGATGGATATGCAAATGAGCTCAGCATGTTCAGCAGGACGCGGGCACGAGCTGGTCATCTGCTGGAGGGACTGAAACTGATTAGTAATTAGAATGCTGCATCGATCTGACCCGAAAAAATAAAGCTCTGGATTTACCAGTCGATCTACGTTCCTACCCTCACCATGGTAACCAGGATCTACGTTCCTACCCTCACCACGGTAACAAAGATCTACGTTTCTACCCTCACCATGGTAACCAGGATCTACTTTCCTACCCTAACCATGGTAACTAGGATCTACGTTCCTACCCTCACCGTGGTAACCAGGATCTACTTTCCTACCCTCACCATGGTAACCAGGAGCTATGTTCCTACCCTCACCATGGTAACCAGGAGCTATGTTCCTACCCTCACCATGGTAACCAGGATCTATGTTCCTACCCTCACCATGGTAACAAGGATCTACATTCCTACCCTCACCATGGTAACAAGAATCTACGTTCCTACCCTCACCATGGTAACCAGGATCTACGTTGCTACCCTGACCATGGTAATAAGGATCTACCTTCCTACCCTCACCATGGTAACCAGGATCTACGTTCCTACCCTCACCATGGTAACCAGGATCTACGTTCCTACCCTCACCGTGGTAACCACGATCTATGTTCCTACCCTCACCATGGTAACCAGGATCTACGTTCCTACCCTCACCATGGTAACCAGGATGTACGTTTCTACCCTCACCATGGTAACCAGGATCTACGTTTCTACCCTCACCATGGTAACCAGGATCTACGTTCCTACCCTCGCCGTGGTAACCAGGATCTACGTTCCTACCCTCACCGTGGTAACCAGGATCGACGTTCCTACCCTCACCGTGGTAACCAGGATGTATGTTCCTACCCTCACCATGGTAACCAGGATCTACATTCCTCCCCTCACCGTGGTAACCAGGATGTATGTTCCTACCCTCACCATGGTAACCAGGATCGACTTCCTACCCTCACCATGGTAACTAGGATCTACGTTCCTACCCTCACCATGGTAACCAGGATCTACGTTCCTACCCTCACCATGGTAACCAGGATGTATGTTCCTACCCTCACCATGGTAACCAGGATCTACTTTCCTACCCTCACCATGGTAACCAGGAGCTATGTTCATACCCTCACCATGGTAACCAGGAGCTATGTTCCTACCCTCCCCATGGTAACCAGGAGCTATGTTCCTACCCTCCCCATGGTAACCAGGATCTATGTTCCTACCCTCACCATGGTAACAAGGATCTACATTCCTACCCTCACCATGGTAACAAGGATCTACGTTCCTACCCTCACCATGGTAACCAGGATCTACGTTGCTACCCTGACCATGGTAACAAGGATCTACCTTCCTACCCTCACCATGGTAACCAGGATCTAGGTTCCTACCCTCACCATGGTAACCAGGATCTACGTTCCTACCCTCACCGTGGTAACCACGATCTATGTTCCTACCCTCACCATGGTAACCAGGATCTACGTTCCTACCCTCACCATGGTAACCAGGATGTACGTTTCTACCCTCACCATGGTAACCAGGATCTACGTTCCTACCCTCACCATGGTAACCAGGATCTACGTTCCTACCCTCGCCGTGGTAATCAGGATCTACGTTCCTAACCTCACCATGGTAACCAGGATCTACGTTCCTACCCTCACCGTGGTAACCAGGATCTACGTTCCTACCCTCACCGTGGTAACCAGGATCGACGTTCCAACCCTCACCATGGTAACCAGGATCTACGTTCCTACCCTCACCGTGGTAACCAGGATCGACGTTCCTACCCTCACCATGGTAACCAGGATCTACGTTCCTACCCTCACCGTGGTAACCAGGATGTATGTTCCTACCCTCACCATGGTAACCAGGATCTACGTTCCTACCCTCACCATGGTAACCAGGATCTACGTTCCTATCCTCACCATGGTAACCAGGATCTACGTTCCTACCCTCACCATGGTAACCAGGATGTATGTTCCTACCCTCACCATGGTAACCAGGATCTACGTTCCTACCCTCACCATGGTAACCAGGATGTACGTTCCTACCCTCACCATGGTAACCAGGATGTACGTTCCTACCCTCACCATGGTAACCAGGATCGACTTCCTACCCTCACCATGGTAATCAGGATCTACGTTCCTACCCTCACCATGGTAACCAGGATGTACGTTCCTACCCTCACCATGGTAACCAGGATCGACTTCCTACCCTCACCATGGTAACCAGGATCTAGTTTCCTACCCTCACCATGGTAACCAGGAGCTATGTTCCTACCCTCACCATGGTAACCAGGAGCTATGTTCCTACCCTCACCATGGTAACCAGGAGCTATGTTCCTACCCTCCCCATGGTAACCAGGATCTATGTTCCTACCCTCACCATGGTAACAAGGATCTACGTTCCTACCCTCACCATGGTAACCAGGATCTACGTTGCTACCCTGACCATGGTAACAAGGATCTACCTTCCTACCCTCACCATGGTAACCAAGATCTACGTTCCTACCCTCACCATGGTAACCAGGATCTACGTTCCTACCCTCACCGTGGTAACCACGATCTATGTTCCTACCCTCACCATGGTAACCAGGATCTACGTTCCTACCCTCACCATGGTAACCAGGATCTACGTTCCTACCCTCACCATGGTAACCAGGATGTACGTTTCTACCCTCCCCATGGTAAGCAGGATCTACGTTCCTACCCTCACCATGGTAACCAGGATCTACGTTGCTACCCTGACCATGGTAACAAGGATCTACCTTCCTACCCTCACCATGGTAACCAGGATCTACGTTGCTACCCTCACCATGGTAACCACGATCTATGTTCCTACCCTCACCATGGTAACCAGGATCTACGTTCCTACCCTCACCGTGGTAACCAGGATCTACGTTCCTAGCCTCACCATGGTAACCAGGATCTACGTTCCTACCCTCACCAGGGTAACAAAGATCTACGTTTCTACCCTCACCATGGTAACCAGGATCTACTTTCCTACCCTCACCATGGTAACTAGGATCTACGTTCCTACCCTCACCATGGTAACCAGGATCTACTTTCCTACCCTCACCATGGTAACCAGGAGCTATGTTCCTACCCTCACCACGGTAACCAGGAGCTATGTTCCTACCCTCACCATGGTAACCAGGATCTATGTTTCTACCCTCACCATGGTAACAAGGATCTACATTCCTACCCTCACCGTGGTAACCACGATCTATGTTCCTACCCTCACCATGGTAACCAGGATCTACGTTCCTACCCTCACCATGGTAACCAGGATGTACGTTTCTACCCTCACCATGGTAACCAGGATCTACGTTCCTACCCTCACCATGGTAACCAGGATCTACGTTCCTACCCTCGCCGTGGTAACCAGGATCTACGTTCCTACCCTCACCGTGGTAACCAGGATCTACGTTCCTACCCTCACCGTGGTAACCAGGATCTACGTTCCTACCCTCACCGTGGTAACCAGGATCTACGTTCCTACCCTCACCGTGGTAACCAGGATCGACGTTCCTACCCTCACCATGGTAACCAGGATCTACGTTCCTACCCTCACCGTGGTAACCAGGATCGACGTTCCTACCCTCACCATGGTAACCAGGATCTACGTTCCTACCCTCACCGTGGTAACCAGGATGTATGTTCCTACCCTCACCATGGTAACCAGGATGTACGTTCCTACCCTCACCATGGTAACCAGGATCTACGTTCCTATCGTAGATCCTGGTTACCAGGATCTACGTTCCTACCCTCACCATGGTAACCAGGATCTACGTTCCTACCCTCACCATGGTAACCAGGATCTACGTTCCTACCCTCACCATGGTAACCAGGATCTACGTTCCTACCCTCACCATGGTAACCAGGATGTACGTTCCTACCCTCACCATGGTAACCAGGATCGACTTCCTACCCTCACCATGGTAACCAGGATCTACGTTCCTACCCTCACCATGGTAACCAGGATGTACGTTCCTACCCTCACCATGGTAACCAGGATCGACTTCCTACCCTCACCATGGTAACCAGGATCTACTTTCCTACCCTCACCATGGTAACCAGGAGCTATGTTCCTACCCTCACCATGGTAACCAGGAGCTATGTTCCTACCCTCCCCATGGTAACCAGGATCTATGTTCCTACCCTCACCATGGTAACAAGGATCTACATTCCTACCCTCACCATGGTAACAAGGATCTACGTTCCTACCCTCACCATGGTAACCAGGATCTACGTTGCTACCCTGACCATGGTAACAAGGATCTACCTTCCTACCCTCACCATGGTAACCAGGATCTACGTTCCTACCCTCACCATGGTAACCAGGATCTACGTTCCTACCCTCACCGTGGTAACCACGATCTATGTTCCTACCCTCACCATGGTAACCAGGATCTACGTTCCTACCCTCACCATGGTAACCAGGATCTACGTTCCTACCCTCACCATGGTAACCAGGATGTACGTTTCTACCCTCACCATGGTAAGCAGGATCTACGTTCCTACCCTCACCATGGTAACCAGGATCTACGTTGCTACCCTGACCATGGTAACAAGGATCTACCTTCCTACCCTCACCATGGTAACCAAGATCTACGTTCCTACCCTCACCATGGTAACCAGGATCTACGTTCCTACCCTCACCGTGGTAACCACGATCTATGTTCCTACCCTCACCATGGTAACCAGGATCTACGTTCCTACCCTCACCATGGTAACCAGGATCTACGTTCCTACCCTCACCATGGTAACCAGGATGTACGTTTCTACCCTCCCCATGGTAAGCAGGATCTACGTTCCTACCCGCACCATGGTAACCAGGATCTACGTTGCTACCCTGACCATGGTAACAAGGATCTACCTTCCTACCCTCATCATGGTAACCAGGATCTACGTTGCTACCCTCACCATGGTAACCACGATCTATGTTCCTACCCTCACCATGGTAACCAGGATCTACGTTCCTACCCTCACCGTGGTAACCAGGATCTACGTTCCTAGCCTCACCATGGTAACCAGGATCTACGTTCCTACCCTCACCAGGGTAACAAAGATCTACGTTTCTACCCTCACCATGGTAACCAGGATCTACTTTCCTACCCTCACCATGGTAACTAGGATCTACGTTCCTACCCTCACCATGGTAACCAGGATCTACTTTCCTACCCTCACCATGGTAACCAGGAGCTATGTTCCTACCCTCACCATGGTAACCAGGAGCTATGTTCCTACCCTCACCATGGTAACCAGGATCTATGTTTCTACCCTCACCATGGTAACAAGGATCTACATTCCTACCCTCACCGTGGTAACCACGATCTATGTTCCTACCCTCACCATGGTAACCAGGATCTACGTTCCTACCCTCACCATGGTAACCAGGATGTACGTTTCTACCCTCACCATGGTAACCAGGATCTACGTTCCTACCCTCACCATGGTAACCAGGATCTACGTTCCTACCCTCGCCGTGGTAACCAGGATCTACGTTCCTACCCTCACCGTGGTAACCAGGATCTACGTTCCTACCCTCACCGTGGTAACCAGGATCTACGTTCCTACCCTCACCGTGGTAACCAGGATCTACGTTCCTACCCTCACCGTGGTAACCAGGATCGACGTTCCTACCCTCACCATGGTAACCAGGATCTACGTTCCTACCCTCACCGTGGTAACCAGGATCGACGTTCCTACCCTCACCATGGTAACCAGGATCTACGTTCCTACCCTCACCGTGGTAACCAGGATGTATGTTCCTACCCTCACCATGGTAACCAGGATCTACGTTCCTACCCTCACCATGGTAACCAGGATCTACGTTCCTATCCTCACCATGGTAACCAGGATCTACGTTCCTACCCTCACCATGGTAACCAGGATGTATGTTCCTACCCTCACCATGGTAACCAGGATCTACGTTCCTACCCTCACCATGGTAACCAGGATGTACGTTCCTACCCTCACCATGGTAACCAGGATGTACGTTCCTACCCTCACCATGGTAACCAGGATCGACTTCCTACCCTCACCATGGTAACCAGGATCTACGTTCCTACCCTCACCATGGTAACCAGGATGTACGTTCCTACCCTCACCATGGTAACCAGGATCGACTTCCTACCCTCACCATGGTAACCAGGATCTACTTTCCTACCCTCACCATGGTAACCAGGAGCTATGTTCCTACCCTCACCATGGTAACAAGGATCTACATTCCTACCCTCACCATGGTAACAAGGATCTACGTTCCTACCCTCACCATGGTAACCAGGATCTACGTTGCTACCCTGACCATGGTAACAAGGATCTACCTTCCTACCCTCACCATGGTAACCAGGATCTACGTTCCTACCCTCACCATGGTAACCAGGATCTACGTTCCTACCCTCACCGTGGTAACCACGATCTATGTTCCTACCCTCACCATGGTAACCAGGATCTACGTTCCTACCCTCACCATGGTAACCAGGATCTACGTTCCTACCCTCACCGTGGTAACCAGGATGTACGTTTCTACCCTCACCATGGTAAGCAGGATCTACGTTCCTACCCTCACCATGGTAACCAGGATCTACGTTGCTACCCTGACCATGGTAACAAGGATCTACCTTCCTACCCTCACCATGGTAACCAGGATCTACGTTCCTACCCTCACCATGGTAACCACGATCTATGTTCCTACCCTCACCATGGTAACCAGGATCTACGTTCCTACCCTCACCATGGTAACCACGATCTATGTTCCTACCCTCACCATGGTAACCAGGATCTACGTTCCTACCCTCGCCGTGGTAATCAGGATCTACGTTCCTAACCTCACCATGGTAACCAGGATCTACGTTCCTACCCTCACCGTGGTAACCAGGATCTACGTTCCTACCCTCACCGTGGTAACCAGGATGTATGTTCCTACCCTCACCATGGTAACCAGGATCTACGTTCCTACCCTCACCATGGTAACCAGGATCTACGTTCCTATCCTCACCATGGTAACCAGGATCTACGTTCCTACCCTCACCATGGTAACCAGGATGTATGTTCCTACCCTCACCATGGTAACCAGGATCTACGTTCCTACCCTCACCATGGTAACCAGGATGTACGTTCCTACCCTCACCATGGTAACCAGGATCGACTTCCTACCCTCACCATGGTAACCAGGATCTACGTTCCTACCCTCACCATGGCAACCAGGATGTACATTCCTACCCTCACCATGGTAACCAGGATCGACTTCCTACCCTCACCATGGTAACCAGGATTTACGTTCCTACAATGCCAAACGACATAAGAAGACGACACAGTCTTCAGGGGTGATTATTGGGCATGAAAGAAGTGAAACTCCAAGAAGGAGGAGGGTAAATCATGCCAGTTTAGTTTCAATGAAACAGAACTGAAGAAGTTCCGGCTTTTTTTTTCATACAGTCATTGGTTCAAAAACAAAGGATTTGCTCACGTATGAACAATAAAAACAAAAAAACAGGTGGTATCTGAGAGCTCGTTAAATCTCGTTGCCCATCAGGAACGGTGGCCCTTTCAGAGGAGTCAGAACATCACCCACCACAGTGTGGTTCAGCCCGGTTCTCACCACCGAGGTCAGGTCTGGCCAAACCTTACAGGCTGGGAATAGAAACCACAGGCAGCCGACCGGTCATTCTACTGCTTCCTCCTTTCAGAGGAATGCCTCCTCTATTTTCATCCGGAGGAATTTGGGTTAGAGGTGGATCAAAGGAGCGGGGTGGTGGTGCCAGTTTGAGGATAAAACTAACTTGTGATGTAATCGAAGCTCTGCATGATGGAGGGTTTAAAACTCATGGTGGTTCAGCTTTGGTTTGGAGATGAATGTTTACTCTTAAAGTTGGCGGGCACCCTGCAGGTCAAGAACAGGGTCCTGCCCAAGTGGAGGAGTTTAAGAATCTTGGGAAGGATGAAGCGGGAGATTGGCAAATGAATCGGTGCAGCGTCAGCAATGTATAGGACGCTGTATCGATCTGTTGTGGTGGAGAAAAAGATGAGCCAAAAAGCAAAGCTCACGATTTACCAGTCGATCTACGTTCCTACCCTCACCATGGTAACCAGGACCTACGTTCTTACCCTCACCATGGTAACCAGGATGTACGTTCCTACCCTCACCATGGTAACCAGGATCTATGTTCCTACCCTCACCATGGTAACCAGGATCTACGTTCTTACCCTCACCATGGTAACCAGGATGTACGTTCCTACCCTCACCATGGTAACCAGGATCTATGTTCCTACCCTCACCATGGTAACCAGGACCTACGTTCTTACCCTCACCATGGTAACCAGGATCTATGTTCCTACCCTCACCATGGTAACCAGGATCTACGTTCCTACCCTCACCATGGTAACCAGGATCTACATTCCTACCCTCAACATGGTAACCAAGATCTACGTTCCTACCCTCACCATTGTAACCAGCATCTACGTTCCTACCCTCACCATGGTAACCAGGATCTATGTTCCTACCCTCAGCATGGTAACCAGGATCTACATTCCTACCCTCACCGTGGTAACCAGAATCTACGTTCCTACCCTCACCATGGTAACCAGGATCTACGTTCCTATTCTCACCATGGTAACCAGGATCTATGTTCCTACCCTCACCGTGGTAACCAGGATCTACAATCCTACCCTCACCATGGTAACCAGGATCTACAATCCTATCCTCACCATGGTAACCAGGATCTACGTTCCTACCCTCACCATGGTAACCAGGATCTACGTTCCTACCCTCAACATGGTAACCAAGATCTACGTTTCTACCCTCACCATGGTAACTGGTGTGGGTAGTCACCCACACAGATAGTGTTGAAATGATCTTCCTCACAGGATGGCTGGGCTCTCACTCAGCGATAGAGGGAGGGTCTCTGCCATCCAGGAGGAGGTGGGTGAGCTGGAGGATGCAGCCGGGGTGAGAGAAGCCTGGGTCTCCCATCTAAGGCTGATGCCCCTGCTATCCGGCCCTGTCTGTATGAAAAGTGAACGTGTGAAGCATCTTGTTTTGTCTCTGAATAAACGGCTCGTTTGTTCTCTTTATAGCTGGAACATGGAGGAGTGAATTCCACCACGTCAGCAGAGAAACAATCATCCCAAACGGGCATCCCACCAGCATCCCAGACAGAAAGGTCAGGAAACCTTGGAGAATCCCGTCTGAGACTAAACCTCCACGTCTCACTGTGTCAGGATGGGAGGTGTGGACGTGGAAATCCCAGCTCTGTGAAACAGGACACCAGTCTTTGTGTTCTCCTGAGCGGGAACACCCCGCAGGTTCTGAGTTCTCCGGTTTCCTTCTCATAAAGGAACCGCTCCTTTATCTAGAAAGCATCGGAACAGGCTCATCACCTAGCAACCACGCGTGGGAATATTGTTGGATGTAAATAAGCAGGAGATCGGCAGACAGATCGGTGCAGCGTCTGCAATAATCAGGACGCTGCATTGATTCGTCGTGTTAAAGAAACGGACCTGTATGATCCGCGTCTCGGCAAGGGACACTTGGTCAAAGTGGTATACTTCATTAGGGATTTTTGAGTTGCGCTTTGTTCGGCCCCTCACCTACGACCTGTTTGCCCTGGTTGACCCTACCAGGGGTAACATTGGGGCGCACAAACTCCTCCACGACGGTAAAGTGGTGGAGGAGTATCGCGGTTCACCCGCTCCAAGATGGGCGGACGTGACGCACGTAGTACAACCGAATTATCTCCTTTTTTTAGCTACAGAACTACAAACATGGCGGACGGGCCCTGTCAACTCTATTCTCTGATTGGGTAGGACAATTTACCACCGCTGAAAACCGTCGTAAGAAAATCCCTGCAATCCCTGACCTGATTGCTGCGGTAGAGGCACTAGGTATTGCCAGCCTGGTAACACTTGTTATGCAAATGGTTCTAGGTCTCAGTCCAGCTGAGGTTCGGACTACAAGAGTCCCTGTCGTCGATTGCCCCTCATCTCCTCCTGATCCCTATGGCGCCTCCTGTAGGTGGTGAGCCAACAGGAACGAGGGCCCATGTCCCTTGTTCGGGCTGAGCAAAAGCCTGGTGGCCGGGCTGAGCAAAAGCCTGGCCACCAGTGGAAAACGAGAGCGAAATCCTGGTGGCTGGACTTGGCTCCAATGGGTAGCCCCAGTCTCCGGACTACAGAACTACAAACATGGCGGACAAAAGATTCTGTTCAAGTCACACTGTTCTCTGATTGGGTAAGACGTTTTCTAGTTGCTCTGATTGTGAAAAAAATCCGTGCAATTCCTGACCTAGTAGCTGGAGGAAGATTAAATTGAGTGCTACCAATAGGTGGCACCATCCTGGTTAGAATTTAATGGTCTCACCTGTAACATTGAAGGTCCGGAGTTTCATCCTGTAGTGATTCAGTCTGTCCGAAGAAAGTTTTTTCCTCTGAGAAGCGGAGAGGAACTTTTTTTTTTTTCTCTCAGACTGCCTGACGAAGGGCGGAGGGAGTAAAGCTGGCTGTAATTCGGTCTAACCGGAGCGCGTGGTGATGAATAACAAGCAGGTTCTAATCCTCTTCACAGGAACTCGGGGGTTTCAATTATAATTATTATACATGTAATTTATACATAAAAAAATATTAATAACGCACACACAGAGACACACACACACAGCTCACAAAACAAACCGCGTCAAACAAGAAAGGACTAAATCTCCAATCAGGAAAGACTACGTCTCCAATCAGGAAGAACCACATCTCCAATCAGAAAGGACTACATCTCCAATCAGGAAGAACTATATCTCCAATCAGAAAGGACTACATCTCCAATCAGAAAGGACTACATCTCCAATCAGAAAGGACTACATCTCCAATCAGGAAGAACTACATCTCCCAACAGGAAAGACTTCTTCTCCAATCAGGAAGAACTACATCTCCAATCAGAAAGGACTACATCTCCAATCAGGAAGAACTACATCTCCAATCAGGAAGGACTACATCTCCAATCAGGAAGAACTACATCTCCCAACAGGAAAGACTTCTTCTCCAATCAGAAAGGACTACATCTCCCAAAAATTAAAACACAGAAAATATACCAAAAATTCTTTAATAAAACACATTAAGTTTGTTTTACATCAATAATAAAAATAATTTCACTTTAACAAACATTTGTTTACATAAAAAATAAAACATGTAAAAATGAATCTAAATGATATCAAATTAGAGAATTTTTTTTAAACATGATTAATAAAGTGATGATTCAGCTGTTTTCAACCAGGTGGAGATCCTGCAGAGTGACGTGGAACACCTGGAACACACACACACACACACACACTTTAGAACTGTACAGTAAATCATAGATAGAAAAGTCCCACCCTTCTCCTCCTTCACCCGAGCCCTGTAGCCCTTCCTACAGGTGGTGAGCCCCCGTGGAAGGATGGCACATGTCTCTTGTTCGGGTAAAAACACGACCACCAGGCGCTCGCTCTTGTGCCCGGTCAGGAAGACTCAGTGGAAGATCCCAGACCTGCTGGAGAGACCATGTCTCACAGCTCAGGATCCTCCTGAGTGAGATGAAGGATACAGCCGGGGTGAGAGAAGCCTGGGCTTCCCATCTGAGGTTGTTGCCCACGGCAACATGGCCCCAGATAAGCAGACGACGACGGACCGGAGCACTACTATGATCCACTACTTCTAAACTTTTCATCTCATCTTATGAACTGTTTATCCCTAACAGGGTCGCAGGTGGTGCCGGAGTCTGTCCTGGCTGATTACAGGTGAGAGGCAGGATACACCCTGAACAGGTTGCCAGTCTAGTGCAGGGCCACACACACAGACACACACATTCCTAGGGACAATTTCACAGCAGCCAATCAATCTAACGTGTATGTTTTTGAAGGAAACCAAAGAAAACCTACACATACACAGGGAGAACATGCAAACTACACATAGAAAGACCAGTGTTTCAAGCCTCGCACCCACTCTGGGAGTCGAACCCTGACCTTCTTGCTGTGAGGCCACCATATGTCCTGCAATTGGGTCCTCCTCGTTCCACCTGCATACCGCTTTCATGACTTGCCACCAGAGGGAACCCCTGGACGTTCCCTCATCACCCTGATTGAGTTATCTGAGGGTGATTATTCTGATGCCACCCACCTGTGGACCCTGCTGCCTATTTAAGGGCAATCAGCCCAGACATTCTCGTTGGGTCATACCATCCCATCCAGCCAGGTTTCCCTGGTAGCATGACCAAGAAACACATCCTTTAAAATGTAACGATCGATATGATTGGCTCCCCTGTTTTAGTCACCTGATGGTGGGAGGGGTTTGGATGGTCGCAGATGTCTCTGGGGAAAGCAGCTCGTATCACCATCTTTACCTCCTCGGGGTAAACGTAGGTGGGCTTGTACTGAGCACCCTCTTCTATGCCCACGTTATGGGACATCTGGCAAGAAAAGGACAGGATTACAGGGTCAGGCATTGACAAGCTGGTATGACCTAAAGCAGAGACGAAGAAGGTAGGAACGTAGATCCTGGTTACCATGGTGAGGGTAGGAACGTAGATCCTGGTTACCATGGTGAGGGTAGGAACGTAGATCCTGGTTACCATGGTGAGGGTAGGAACGTAGATCCTGGTTACCATGGTGAGGGTAGGAACGTAGCTCCTGGTTACCATGGTGAGGGTAGGAACGTAGATCCTGGTTACCATGGTGAGGGTAGGAACGTAGATCCTGGTTACCACGGTGAGGGTAGGAACGTAGATCCTGGTTACCACGGTGAGGGTAGGAACGTAGATCCTGGTTACCATGGTGAGGGTAGGAACGTAGATCCTGGTTACCATGGTGAGGGTAGGAACGTAGATCCTGGTTACCACGGTGAGGGTAGGAACGTAGATCCTGGTTACCATGGTGAGGGTAGGAACGTAGATCCTGGTTACCATGGTGACGGTAGGAACGTAGATCCTGGTTACTACAGTGAGGGTAGGAACGTAGATCCTGGTTACCATGGTGAGGGTAGAAACGTACATCCTGGTTACCATGTTGAGGGTAGGAACGTAGATCCTGGTTACCACGTTGAGGGTAGGAACGTAGACCCTGGTTACTACAGTGAGGGTAGGAACGTAGATGCTGGTTACCATGGTGAGGGTAGGAACGTAGATCCTGGTTACCATGGTGAGGGTAGAAACGTAGATCCTGGTTACCACGTTGAGGGTAGGAACGTAGATCCTGGTTACCACGTTGAGGGTAGGAACGTAGACCCTGGTTACCATGGTGAGGGTAGGAATGTAGATCCTGGTTACCACAGTGAGGGTAGGAACGTAGATCCTGGTTACCACGGTGAGGGTAGGAACGTGGATCCTGGTTTCCACGGTGAGGGTAGGAACGTGGATCCTGGTTACCACGGTGAGGGTAGGAACGTAGACCCTGGTTACCATGGTGAGGGTAGGAATGTAGATCCTGGTTACCATGGTGATTGTTCTTACGTACTAGCTTCCTGTGCAGGAGTCGGTACGTCTTTCTACGACGGGAATGGTCACTCCTAAGACGTTTGGCAGCGTTCAGCAGGGGGGCGATCCACTCTGGAAGCCTAAAAAAAAACATGACAAGCGTTCATCCTCCATGTTTGTAGTTCAGTAGTTTTGCCAGCTGTGCCATATGGTCTCTATACGATTTTCGAGATTGAGAACTTTAAGACTGTTTATGCAGGGTAAAAGACTTGCTTGTCCTGCTACGGGAACCACAACGCAAAACTGGGAGGTCAGACTGTTCCCACGTTTGTGTTACTCACCCAAACGATCGGCAGAGATTCACGAAAACCTCCATCTAGTGAAGAGAAAATAGGAGATGAAAAGTTTTGTAAAATAACGTTTTTGTTTTGTTTATTTTTCTTTTTAACAAAATGCCATTTGAGTAAAAATTGAAATTAAAATTGACAACTTTTTTTTAAAATGACTTAATATTAACATTTTTAAATAATTAACAGGTGAATTTTTAAAAAACATTTTGAAAATTTTTTAGATTTTTTTTTTTTAATAAAGATTTTTTAAAGAATTTTTTTGGGATTATTTTTAATTTAAAAAATTTGCATTTTTTTAAAATGTCAAAATAATAAAATTTTTGGCAAAAATTTCTTTCTTTTGACAAAATTTGGTGTAAAAAATGCGAAATGTTGCCAAAAATTTGCGTTATTTTTTGGGGGGAAATTTTTGCACTAATGTTCATATTAAAATATTTTTACAAATATTCTGAAAAAGTTTTTGAGAAAATTGTTCATTTTTGTAAAAACAAAATATTTATTTTAACAAATTTGTAAATTTAATTTGTAAAAACGCGCGTTTTTACACCATTTTTTTGTTCCTGGAAAAACATTTAATTTAACTTTAATTTGATTTTAAAAAAGTTTAAAATAAGTTTTAAAGTAAAAAAAAAAAAAAAAAAAGTTTTTCAGTTAAAAAAAAAACAGTTTAAAAAAGTTTCGCTTTGAACTTTATTTATTAAAATTTAAAGTTATTTTCTAAGAATTAAAAACTTCATTTTCACGACTTTTTGTCATATTTTCGCGACAATTTCGCAATTTTTCACATTTTTTTTTTTACTTTTGATACTTTTTCTACGTAAAATACGCTTTTTTTCGGTCGACAATTTTGGCAAAAAGCAACTTTCATTAAACTTTTTTTTACCATAAAACTTTGAATTTTTTTGTTATAAAAACTTGACTTTAATCTATTTTAATCAAACTAATTAAATTTGTGTGATTTTACCTGCTGCTGCGTTCAGGGACAAAAAAAATGGAGGAAACTAGCAATTTCTTTATTTACTAAAGTTACTTCCTGTTTTAGTTTTAATATAACAACAAAAAAAAACTTTATAACGAACATCATTTGCATATGTTTTCCAAAATAAAATAAACAAGTTATTACAGTTTTTGTTTGCATTTTTTTAAAATATTTTTTCTATTTTAGTTAGACTTTGAATTTAAAGCATGAAACCCAAAACTTTGAGTATAACGTCCCCTGCAGGTCGAGAATGGTGTCTGCAATAATCAGGACGCTGCATTGGTTCGTCCTGTTGAAGAAAGAGCTGAGCCAAAAAAACAAAGTCCTGGATTTACCAGCTGATCTACGTTCCTACCCTCACCATGGTAACTAGGATCTACGTTCCTACCCTCACCATGGTAACCGGGATCTACATTCCTACCCTCACCATGGTAACCGGGATCTACGTTCCTACCCTCACCATGGTAACCAGGATCTACGTTCCTACCCTCACCATAGTAACCAGGATCTACGTTCCTACCCTCACCATGGTAACCAGGATCTACGTTCCTACCCTCACCATGGTAACCAGGATCTACATTCCTACCCTCACCATGGTAATCGGGATCTACATTCCTACCCTCACCATGGTAACCAGGATCTACGTTCCTACCCTCACCATGGTAACCAGGATCTACGTTCCTACCCTCACCATGGTAACCAGGATCTACGTTCCTACCCTCACCATGGTAACCGGGATCTACGTTCCTACCCTCACCATGGTAACCAGGATCTACGTTCCTACCCTCACCATGGTAACCGGGATCTACGTTCCTACCCTCACCATGGTAACCAGGATCTACGTTCCTACCCTCACCATGGTAACCAGGATCTACGTTCCTACCCTCACCATGGTAACCAGGATCTACGTTCCTACCCTCACCATGGTAACCAGGATCTACGTTCCTACCCTCACCATGGTACAGAAGATACCAACATCGTGAACGTATGTGGAGGTGACGGGTGAAGTGAAAAGCAGGAGGAAAATAAAAGTTTTTTTATTAAAGAAGTTTTACATTCAGACATGAATAAAAACACTCAGTCCTTCAGTGCCATCCTCCCCAGCAGCAGATGCTCAGTAGGGTTTGGCTCCCATGGCGTTGAGCATCTCCAGCCTCTCTGTGGCGGTAGGCATGTCGGGCTTCACGCCGTCTCTCCTCCTCTGCACCATGACGGTATGCTGGCGGAAGAAACAGAACCAGTTTCACTTTGTTTTCATCTCATGTTTACAGAACGTTTACAATATGTTTCCTATTCTTCTCTTAGGGCATTACCCTCCAGAGGGCGCCGCAGCAAGTCAGTATCTTCCATCTAACCCTGTCTCCTCATCCTCGTGGGTTCATGTCTTCCTTCACTGCATCCATGAACCTCCTCTTCTCTCACACATACTTACAGACCGTCCAATCACAGCCCCATACGCCTGGGCGGTGGACCTCCGGAACCAGGCCCACCTTCATGACACGCTCACCCAACCCTAGGCAGCCCTACGTGGGTTCTGTTCGCAAGCGATACCCTGGACCTCCATAACTACACCCTCCACTTGGTAACACACACCCGAGCAGCCTGCGCTAGGCTCAATCGGCGGTCGACTTGAGATAAGCCGCAATCGACTGGTTGAACAACCCTGCTCTAGCCTAAACAGTAGGTTTACAGCGTGCTTACAGTGTGTGTACAGTGTGTGTAGAGTGTGGATAGAGGGCCTTTACTTACCCAGAACTTCCTACAGTTTTTATATTTCAGAAAATAAGCCGAACACCTGCTTTTATCGTAGTTTGAGGCGTTTAAACATTTCTGAGAAGCGTCGCTTTCCTGGAAACAGAAAAAACATTACTGTTGTCGTCCAGTAGAGGACATCACGCTTTACCAACTCACCTCTACACACGGGTTGTTGTCTACACTACGAAGTTTTCTGCCCTTTTGATCCATTTTATCTGGAAAAAGAAGAAATAGTTTAAAATTAATCGCAAATAATCGATTCATGAATTCAGATCAAAATCGCAGGAAATTAAGAGAAACAGCACCATCTGGTGGTAAAAATAAAAAACATTCTAAAATCATAAAAAAAAATGGTGAAGAACACAAAAAAGCAATGATTTTTTTTTTTATTATCAATTGTAATTTTATTTAAAACTTAAATTATTTCGAATTAAATTGCTTCACATTTTTTGTCAAATTTTATGATCATAAAAGCATTTTATATAATATTTTATACAATTATTTAATTTGTTTTTAATGACCTTTGAATAAAAAATAGCAGAAAAAAATAATTTTATGAGAAAAAAAATTATTAAAAAAAAGTTGAATTTGATTTAATTAAATTTTGATTAAAATTTTGAGATTGAACGTATTAAATTTTTAATTTAGGTAAAAATCTAAATAAACCTAGAAAATAAACGGTTCAAATAAATTAATAAAATTTAGATAAAGATAGAAAACATTTGTTTATATTTTAAAAAATTATATAAAAACATTGAAGCTAAAAAAAAAAAGATTCATTTTTACTCACTTTTCAATGGGAAAAAGCTTCAAACCGCTCAAAACCTTCTTATTTTTTTCTAAAAATTTATCCGGTGAAAATATTTACATTTTAAACTTTACAACATTACAGAAATTATCTTTAAATTGTTGAAAAATAAGAGAAAATTTCCTTGAAGCTAATTGTTGTTAGCCAGATGCTAACTTGTGGTTTAAAACGACCTAAGAGTACCGCGCATGCGCAAAGCAAGGTCACTTCTTAAAGTGACAAAACACTAAAAATAGCGGCTAAAAGGAAAATGGTGGATAACAGGGCTAGCTGGAAGCTAACAGTAATTAGCCTCTTTAAAATTAAAATTCCTCCATTATTTCTGATTTATTTATAGCTTTTTTTCACCAGTCCAGAAAAACATGACTGATAGAATTTAAAGCCTATCGGATTCCCGTATGAGAGGAACAGTGGGCGGAGCTGGACGCAGCGTAGGTTGCGCTGCAGCGCATGCACAATGGCTGCAGAAAGAAAACAATGTTTCAGGCCTGAAGCTGCAGCTGCAACTTCAATAAAAATTCATAAAAAATCACTCTGCTGCTGCAACTTTGCTGAAAGACATCAGAAAGCATGCTGAAACTTCCGGGGTGAGTTTAGCATGAATTAAACACGTCACGATTTAAAATACAAGGCTTTTATTTAAATGATGAAAGAGTGAAAACAAGAGGATGAAGTTTTAAAAACAAACAAATCAACATTTTATCTGTGATTTTATTCTTAAAGCGTTTGTTTTTGCAACAAAAAAAGTTTTTAAAAAGTTTTTTAAAAGTTTGTGATTGTTTTCAACCGCGCATGCGCAGCTCTAGAAGAGAATGTTTTTATTTTTTTCATCTTATTTTTCTTATAAAATATCAGGTTTTATTTAAATCAGTATAAAAATAGGGATGAAGTTTATGTTAAAAAGTGTAAAAGTTAGACTGTTGCTCATCATGCTCACCATGGTAACTAGGATCTACGTTCCTACCCTTACCATGGTAACCAGGATCTACGTTCCTACCCACACCATGGTAACTAGGATCTACGTTCCTACCCTCACCGTGGTAACCAGGATCTACGTTCCTACCCACACCATGGTAACTAGGATCTACGTTCCTACCCTCACCATGGTAACCAGGATCTATGTTCCTACCCTCATCATGGTAGCCAGGATCTACGTTCCTACCATCACCATGGTAACCAGGATGTACGTTCCTACCCTCACCATGGTAACCGGGATCTACGTTCCAACCCCCACCATGGTAACCAGGATCTACGTTCCAACCCCCACCATGGTAACTAGGATCTACGTTCCTACCCTCACCATGGTAACCAGGATCTACGTTCCTACCCCCACCATGGTAACCAGGATCTACGTTCCTACCTTCACCATGGTAACCAGGATGTACGTTCCTACCCTCACCATGGTAACCAGGATGTACATTCCTACCCTCACCATGGTAACCGGGATCTACGTTCCTACCCTCACCATGGTAACCAGGATCTACGTTCTCACCCTTCTCACGGTAACCAGGATCTACGTTCCTACCTTCACCATGGTAACCAGGATCTACGTTCCTACCCTCACCATGGTAACCAGGATCTACGTTCCTACCCTCACCATGGTAACCAGGATCTACGTTCCTACCCTCATCATGGTAACCAGGATGTACATTCCTACCCTCACCATGGTAACCGGGATCTACGTTCCTACCCTCACCATGGTAACCAGGATCTACGTTCTCACCCTTCTCACGGTAACCAGGATCTACGTTCCTACCTTCACCATGGTAACCAGGATCTACGTTCCTACCCTCATCATGGTAACCAGGATGTACGTTCCTACCCTCATCATGGTAACCAGGATCTACGTTCCTACCCTCATCATGGTAACCAGGATGTACGTTCCTACCCTCACCATGGTAACCAGGATCTACGTTCCTACTCTCACCATGGTAACGATTGGAGCTGGAGCTTGTCTTACATATGACATCATCAAAGTACCTCTGCATCTCAGCTTCTTGCCGTTAAACATAAAATTGTTTCATAAGTTTTTATTCATAGCTTAAAAACAAGTCACGTGGCTCCAAGAACAAAAAAGGGCTGAAAGTATTGTTCCAAAAAACCTACTGTTTTGTCATTATTTGTACAAAAATCACCCTCGATGGTGTGAAACACCTGCTTGGTGGAAAAGAGGTGTAACCGTCGCATGCTGGAGCAGTGTTGGAACAGCCATTGGTAGTCCACACGACAGTTGGTTTTGTGATTTTGAACCGTTTCTGGTCGTATCTTCTAACCGAGAGCCTCTCAATAAATGGGACACAGCATGGTGGCGCAGTGGGTAGGACAGTGGCCTCACAGCAAGAAGGTCGTAGGTTCGAGTCCTAGGTGGGGACGAGGCTTTGAACACTGTCCTTTTTATGTGGAGTTTGCATGTTCTCCCCGTGTTTGCGTGGGTTTCCTCCGGGTACTCCAGTTTCCTCCCACCCTCCAAAGACATGCATGTTAGGTTGATTGGCCGTGGCCAAATTGCCCCTAGGAATGAGTGTGTGTGTGGATGGTTGTATGTGTGTAGCCCCGTGACAGACTGGCGACCTGTTCGGGGTGTACCCTGCCTTTCGCCTTAAATCAGCCGGGATAGGCTCCAGCAACCCCCGCAACCCCAAAAGGGACAGACGGATAAGAAGATGACTGACGTTTTTTTCGTACTTGAATTAATTGTAATTGTACATCCACTACAGTAGGTAGCAGTGGCGCTCTCAATCTCAGAGTGTGCTTTGCCAGGGGGAGGTGCCACAGCAGCAGGCACTGCTCTTTAAGAACAGGTTTAACAACGTGCTTTCATATCACAAACTCCAAATGACTCCAAATTACAAGAGAAAAAGTTGCCGAATAGACGCTATTTTGTAAAGAGTCACTAGGGGGCAACAAAGTGGCTGAGTTGGCAACACTGACGTCCATCTTGCGGTTGACTTGGGTTCAGTCCATCAACTGGTTGGGCACCCTGATGTAGGTTTTTTTGCATTGAGCTGGCGATAAAAAAGTGCAGTAAACAAACGAGTGGGCGGGGCTTAACAGAAAATAATTAAGAAGCTCCGCCCCAATCAAAGCAGGGAGTCTTTTAAAATACGACATCGTTTTTCTCGAACCTTCATTTTCTAACATATTTTTTCCTGTTTTTTCAGGCCTCTGCGTCCCGGTGGTGTTGAGCTTATAAAGCTGCACAGATCGGTCACACCAGCCGGGGCCCCCACCCATGTAGACGCTCTGCCGTAGGGTGCCATGGCCTCGGGAACTCCGGGCATCCACGAGCACGTCCTGGAGAGAGCGAAGCTCGCTCCGCCCCCTGGGAGACGCAAGAGAGCAGAAGGAAAACCCAAGAAGAACTTTCCTTGCCAGGAGTGCCAGAAAGCCTTCAACAGTCTGGAAAAATTAAAGGTGCACTCGTACTCGCACACCGGAGAGCGACCGTACCGCTGCTCGCAGCCGGACTGCACGAAGGCCTTCGTCTCCAAATACAAGCTGCTACGGTACGGAACCGCACCGCTGCTTAGCGACCCTGATTCAAACCCTGCATGGTTTATAATTAACACTACGTTTGCCCGCAGCAGCTCTAAATCAGTAGCTCCACTACCAAGCTGAGCAGAGGCACTAGGTGGCGCTAGGGAGGGTTTTTTATTGTAGCACCAGACCCAAGTGCCCGGTCACACCGCCCAAACTTTGCTGGAGCGTTTCTTGAGTAGTCACAACCGTTCATCACCGTTTAACAAAGTTAGCTCCCCTTAAAGTAACGGCCCAGACTACCTCATCTGGCTTCTCTCGACCCAGAAGCGTAACGTCTCTACCCAGAGCTCCTCCCTCTATCTCTGAGAGAGAGCCCAGCTGCCCTGCAGTGGAAGATCATTTCGGTCGCTTGTATCTGTAATCTCGTTCTTTCGGTCAGCACCCACAGCTGGTGGCTGGTGACCGACCCCATCTGCGGTCACCAGCTGGTGGGGTAGAATGTAGATCCTGGTTACCATGGTGAGGGTAGGAACAAAGATCCTGGTTACCATGGTGAGGGTAGGAACGTAGATCCTGGTTACCATGGTGAGGGTAGGAACGTAGATACTGGTTACCATGCTGAGGGTAGGAACGTAGATCCTGGTTACCATGGTGAGGGTAGGAACGTAGATCTTGGTTACCATGGTGAGGGTAGGAACGTAGATCCTGGTTACCATGGTGAGGGTAGGAACGTACATGGTGAGGGTAGGAATGTAGATCCTGGTTACCATGGTGAGGGTAAGAACATAGATCCTGGTTACCATGGTGAGGGTAGGAATGTAGATCCTGGTTACCATGGTGAGGGTAGGAACATAGATCCTGGTTACCATGGTGAGGGTAGGAATGTAGATCGTGGTTACCATGGTGAGGGCAGGAACGAAGATCCTGGTTACCATGGTGAGAGTAGGAACGTAGATCGTGGTTACCATGGTGTGAGGGTATCTCAGCTCAGCGTTCTACTATCCGTACTGAGATGTTTTAACCCACCTGGTCTCTGTATGATACCCGTGTCTGTGTCTCCAGGCACATGGCGACTCACTCTCCGGAAAAAAACCACAAGTGTTCGTACTGTGAGAAAATGTTCCACCGTAAGGACCACCTGAAGAACCACCTGCACACACACGACCCCCACAAAGAGGCCTTCACCTGTCAGGAGTGCGGCAAGAGCTACAACACCAAGCTGGGCTTCAAACGCCACCTGGCCCTGCACGCCGCCAACAGCGGGGACCTCACCTGCCAGGTGTGTCTGCAGCTGTTCCCCAGCACCGCCGTGCTACTGGAGCACCTCAAAACGCACGCGGGCAAGTCCTCCGGGGGGGTGAAGGAGAAGAAGCACCGCTGCGAGCACTGCGAGCGCCGCTTCTACACGCGCAAAGACGTGCGACGTCACATGGTGGTGCACACCGGGCGCAAGGACTTCCTGTGCCAGTACTGCGCCCAGCGCTTTGGGAGGAAGGACCACCTGACCCGTCACGTCAAGAAGAGCCACGCTCGGGAACTTCTGAGGGTAAAAACGGAGCCGGCGGATTCGCTGGAGCCTGTTTATGACCTGGGCACAGGGAGCCTGAAAGGGGACGTCCCGGGCATCAACCTGTACGGCGGTCCCGCCTTGGACACTTTCTCTCTGAAGTATCCCAGCTTTACCTCATACCCGGCGGCACCGCAGGAGCAGAACCAGAAGGGCGACCTGGAGACGTACCTGATGGAGCAGCTGCAGAGCAGCATGCCCTCCTCCTCCTCCTCACAACTGCCCCCCTCTAAGGTGGAGTTGGTACCTCCGGTGGGCTTGCTAGAGGTAGACAGCGAGACGTCTGCCTCCAAAATGTCTGCGTCCGTGGCGACCACCACGGGTGACTCCCTGCCCTCATCATCCCCGCTCATGGACTTCTCACAGCTTTTTAACTTCCTGCCGCTGAACGGGCCGCCGTACAACCAGGCGGGATCCAGCGGGGGGCAGGGTATGCCCTTCCAAACCGCAGAGGAGCCCACGTCTGGACTGGTACAACTGCCCCCTCCGACACTGGGAGGACCAGCTGCTCCAGAGAATCCAGTTCCAGGACTTCCTTCCTCCTTCATATCGAACCTCAGCACTCCCACGACGCTGCCACGCTTCCACCAGGCGTTCCAGTGACCCGGTACGTACACACACACACACACACACACACCTGGTGTTTCCTAGTCAGGCTCTCAGTAGAAAGACAGGATGACGAGAGGATTCTTCTCCTTCCATCATTTCCCTCCAGGGGGCGCCACAGCAAGTCAGTTTCTTCCATCTAACCCTATCTCCTGCATCTTCTTCGGTCACACCAACTATCTTCATGTCTTCCTTCAGTGTATCCATGAACCTCCTCTTTGGTCTTCCTCTAGTCCTCTTTCCTGGTGGTTCCAAACCCAGCATCCTTCTTCTGATGTACTCTCTCTCTCTCCTCTGCACATGTCCAAACCATCTCAGTCTGACCTCTCTGACTTTAAAACCTCTAACATGTGCTGTTCCTCTGATCCTGTCCATCCTGGTCACTCCCAGAGAGATCCTCAGCATCTTCATCTCTGATACAAACATCTCTGGTTCCTGTCTTTGAATCAGTGACACTGTCTCTAGACCAATCAGCATGGCCGCTCTCACCACACTGTCTCTAGACCAATCAGCATGGCCGCCCTCACCACACTGTCTCAAGACCAATCAGCACGGCCGCTCTCACCACACTGTCCCTAGACCAATCAGCATGGCCGCTCTCACCACACTGTCTCAAGACCAATCAGCACGGCCGCTCTCACCACACTGTCTCTAGACCAATCAGTATGGTCGCTCTCACCACACTGTCTCTAGACCAATCAGCATGGCCGCTCTCACCACACTGTCTCTAAATCAATTAGCATGGCCGCTCTCACCACACTGTCTCTAGACCAATCAGCATGGCCGCTCTCACCACGCTGTCTCTAGACCAATCAGCATGGCCGCTCTCACCACGGTTTTGTACACTTTCCCTTTCATTCTAGCTGAAACTCTTCTGTCACACATCCCACCTGATACTTTTCTCCACCCATTCCAGCCTGCCTGCACACGCTTCTTCACTTCTTTTCCACACTCTCCATTGCTCTGGACTGTTGATCCTAGATACTTAAAATCTTCCACCTTCTTTATCTCTTCTCCCTGTAACCTCACTTTTCCATTTGGATCCCTCTCATTCTCACACATGTACTCTGTTTTACTCTGACTAATCTTTAAACCTCCACCTCTCCAGCTTTTCCTCCTCCTCTTTACTCCTCTCACTACAAATCACAGTGTCATCTACAAACATCATCGTCCATGGAGATTCCTGTCTGACCTCGTCTGTCAGCCTGTCCATCACCATAGCAACCAGCAAAGGACTCAGAGCAGGATGACGAGAGGATGAAAGTCCTTTTAAAGCATCTAATGGAGGACGGCTCCTCAGAGTAATGGGGTGGAAGGAGCTCCTCCCGAGATGGAGGTGTGGCAGGGGTTCCAACCACAGATCCAGTCCTGCAGTAGTTTAGTTCGCTGGAGTCCTTTGGTCTCCACACCAGCTTGAGACGCTGATGGAGACGCTCTCCATGATGGACCCCCAGAACACGGAGTTCATCCCCCTGCAGGTGTTGAAGGAGCTGAGCTTTCCCAGGTGGTACAGTCTACCCAGGTCTCTCCTCACCGCTAGGAGCCAGCTTAATGAATGATTGATCCAGATGGAGCTCTACTGAAGGTCCGGGTGTTCGTGTCCCGCACGGATGTTTGATCATTCTGTTTTCCTGCAGGTTGCCGCTTCAACTCCAGATGATCCTAACAGCCTTAAAGCATAGAGCGGATCTGGTAACCACGGAGACAGAGATGCCAGCGTCTCGACACAAGTAAGAGACGTGCTGCGTGGTCCCTTTAAGACCACCTCAACCACGCCAAGTCGCCCCGAGCGACGAACCCAAACGCTCCTCCATGGAGAACCCGAGGAGCCTAAAGAGGATTTTATTTTTCTCTCTAATGTGGATCAAATTTAAAAAATGGTACCAAGTACCTGTTTCCATGGCGATAGAGAAGCCCCTTTACGGTCTCCGCCTCCCCTTCACCATCCTCACCCCTCCCTTTACCATGATGTGTAAATATCCACGGTTTGTAAAACCGACTAAATATTGCTGCTATTTTTCTTATTTTAGCCAAATAAAAATAAATAGAATAGAAAGTGAAAAACGGGCGAATAAAGTGCTAAAAAGTTTAAACGCGACGGTTCGTTCCGAACAGGAAGTGGAGGGGCGGAGCTTCTAAAACCCCGGTCGCTCTGTTTGAATCCAGAGGATCCGGATCCAGAGTTCTGGATCATTTTCTAGACGTTTCTCTTTTTCTTTCAGATTCAGATTCAAATCTCTTTAAACTGTGAAAAACATTTTCATCCAAATCTTTCGTGCTTGTTCAGCAGCAGAGATGCTCGAATCACCCCATCTGGAAGCTCCTCCCAGATGGCGGAGCTCCTCCCTCTATCTCTGAGTGAGAGCCCAGCCACCCTGCAGAGGAAGCTCATATCAGCTGCTTATATCCGAAATCTTGTTTTTTTGGTCACCACCCACAGCTGGTTACCATGGTGAGGGTAGGAATGTAGATCCTGGTTACCATGGTGAGGGTAGTAACATAGATCCTGGTTACCATGGTGAGGGTAGTAACATAGATCCTGGTTACCATGGTGAGGGTAGGAACGTAGATCCTGGTTACCATGGTGAGGGTAGGAACGTAGATCCTGGTTACCATGGTGAGGGTAGGAACGTAGATCCTGGTTACCACGGTGAGGGTAGGAACGTAGATCCTGGTTACCATGGTGAGGGTAGGAACGTAGATCCTGGTTACCACGGTGAGGGTAGGAACATAGACCTCTCTCTTCACTACAACGGACCGATGCAGCGTCCGTCGTGTTTCATTCGTCGTAAACAAACCAAACTTCATGAATGTTTTTTTTCAATCATTAGAATCAGAAGATGACATCATGTCGAACGTGACGTATTAACCAATCAAAATGCACGTCTCACAACAACCTCTCATTTCTGAACATATCCAATTACGCGAACCATTCGCGTTTTTTGCCGACGTTGCCTTTAAAACATGGACGGTCGGGTTAGAACCGAGGACTGACAGCCGGATTGTAAACCACACGTAGCACTGATTACATCCCATAAGCAACTTCTCTTACCTCTGCTGTGTCGTATTAAATACTGTCGTTACTCCAGATGCTGCTGCTCGTTAACGGACTGGTTCACTTTGTTTCACCTCCTCTTATGTCTTAGAGGAAACACTTAGACTGTACGTTGATCCTAACCAGAAGGGAACGATCCACTCAACCTTCAACTTAAATCTACTTTATCGACCAAAGTTGATCCTTGTTTTTTGCAATTTGAGCAGAGGTGGCCAAACTACGGCCTGCGGGCCAAATGAGTCACGCCAAATCCCACACCCATTCATCAGGGATCCATCGTGGTAAAGGTTTTAAAGAGTCTTCAGGACATTGTGTTTGACAATCCAGACGTTTCGATTTTCATCCAGAAATCATTTTCAATCTGATAGAAGGACTTCTGAAGTCACGTTGTTCATGGAAAGTTCCATTCTCTTGTCTTCTGCTTATCCGGGACCGGGCCGCCGGGCGTAGCTTCAGACGGGAAGCCCAGGCTTCTATCACCCCGGCTGCATCCTCCAGCTCACCCAGAAGGATCCTGAGGTGTTTCCATGTCCATCCTGGTTACCATGGTGAGGGTAGGAATGTAGATCCTGGTTACCACGGTGAGGGTAGGAATGTAGATCCTGGTTACCATGGTGAGGGTAGGAATGTAGATCCTGGTTACCATGGTGAGGGTAGGAATGTAGATCCTGGTTACCATGGTGAGGGTAGGAAAGTAGATCCTGGTTACCATGGTGAGGGTAGGAATGTAGATCCTGGTTACCATGGTGAGGGTAGGAACGTAGATCCTGATTACCATGGTGAGGGTAGGAACGTAGATCCTGGTTACCATGGTGAGGGTAGGAACGTAGATCCTGGTTACCATGGTGAGGGTAGGAACGTAGATCCTGGTTACCATGCTGCATCCTCCATCTCACCCAGGAGCATCCTGAGGTGAGACATAGTCTGGGTCTGGTTGTAACTGAGCATGCCTGTAGTTGTAGGTATGTTAGATGGAAGCCATGTTGAGTCCTCTTTTCTTTGTAGAAGCGTTGGACAGCCTCTTTCTTGGTGGTTCCAAACCCGATGTACTCTCTCTCTCTGCACATGTCCAAATTCAGTCCATTTGAGACGATAGAAGGTAATCTAAGACCCACCTTATCATTGTTTAAACAGGTTGGTGTTAGCTCCTCCTCCTTTAGAGGTTGGACCAATCAAGTTAGTTTATCTAGAACCGGTTCTCAGATCTGTCTATCAGATTGAAAACGGTTTCTGGATGAAAGCCGAAACGTCTCGATGATCAAAAACACTGTGCTTTGAAACCTTTTCATGGCCCACAAGTCAACGTTTGCCCACCTCTGTTCCGTCTCCGCCATCCTATGACTATGATGTGCAATGAACCCCGTTAACCAGACATGCTGGTCAAAACTTAAGAACTCTAAATCTGAAACAAGCTTTTTGGTTTTAAAAGGGAAACGTTGAGGCTTCAAAACCTACTTTAAATCTCCATGCCAACTTTGGTGCCACACATTTTAGTCTAAAAACGCCAAAATAACTTTGTTTTGTTGTTTGTTTTGGTTGATGTTTGATTCTCTGAAGACCAGAAGTGGACGTTAGCTGCTAATTTCCTTCAAAGTTCTTCTATATTTCTTGTGTTTTTGGGAGGGATGGATTTCCTCTGCCTCGGACAGATACCAGGGCGTGTGTGTATTCGCCCTCGTACGTAGTATTACCGTTTACCTCAATACCTTGTTGTTTATGTGCCCCATATTTCCACCGAAGCCCAGGAGGATCATTAAAGAGGAAAAAAAAAAAGCACCATTTTGACGAGAAAATAATTGAAATTTTAAAATTTTTGACTGAATATCAAATAATCTTTCTGTTTTGTCGTTTTCCGCTCATCCGGGGCCGGGTTGCCAGGGTCTGAGACGGGAAACCCAGGCTTCTCTCACCCTAGGGCCATCGTCCAGCTCACCCAGAAGGATCCTGAGGTGTTTCCATGTCCACCCTGGTTACCATGGTGAGGGTAGAACGTAGATCCTGGTTACCATGGTGAGGGTAGGAACGTATATCCTAGTTACCATGGTGAGGGTAGGAACATAGATCCTGGTTACCATGGTGAGGGTAGGAACGTAGATCCTGGTTACCATGGTGAGGATAGGAACGTAGATCCTGGTTACCATGGTGAGGGTAGGAACGTAGATCCTGGTTACCATGGTGAGGGTAGGAACGTAGATCCTGGTTACCATGGTGACGGTAGGATCGTATATCCTAGTTACCATGGTGAGGGTAGGAACATAGATCCTGGTTACCATGGTGAGGGTAGGAACGTAGATCCTGGTTACCATGGTGAGGGTAGGAACGTAGATCCTAGTTATCATGGTGAGGGTAGGAACATAGATCCTGGTTACCATGGTGAGGGTAGGAACGTAGATCCTGGTTACCATGGTGAGGGTAGGAACGTAGATCCTGGTTACCATGGTGAGGGTAGGAACGTAGATCCTGGTTACCATGGTGAGGGTAGGAACGTAGATCCTGATTACCACGGTGAGGGTAGGAACGTAGATCCTGGTTACCATGGTGAGGGTAGGAACGTAGATCCTGGTTACCACGGTGAGGGTAGGAACGTAGATCCTGGTTACCACGGTGAGGGTAGGAACGTAGATCCTGGTTACCATGGTGAGGTTAGGAACGTAGATCCTGGTTACTACGGTGAGGGTAGGAACGTAGATCCTGGTTACCATGGTGAGGGTAGGAACGTAGATCCTGGTTACCATGGTGAGGGTAGGAACGTAGATCCTGTTTCCCGGCTGCTTCACACTTGATTCTAAACGGTAGTCCTTGTTTTGGTCCTCTTGGGCTTCTGTAGCGTTGAATGTTTTATCTTCATTTAAGGCTCTTATTTTTTAGTTTTTTTTTTTTTATGAAAATGTTAAAAACTTCTTTTTTTTGTGTGTAATCCCAGCACTTTTTTGTAAATGAAAGCCTTATTTTTTTTCCTCTAATAGCATTATTTACAAATGTATAGAAGATATATTTAGCTTTTTTTTTTTTTTAGAGAACAGTTTTATGTAAATACAATATAAATCTTTATTTTTACAGGTACAGTGTTTTCTTATTGCTTTACTTGCACAGGTTTTTATTTAACGTCTCATCAGCAGGTGCAGGTATAAATCTGGATTATTTACAACCTAATCTCATCATTTTAGACTCATGTTTGATTCCAGAAGTTTTTTTTTTTAAAAAACAACTTTTCCTCACTTTGAAAACGGCTGCGTTTAATTTTCAGAATAAACCCTTTAACGCCTGATTTTTGATTAATTTACATAAAAATATTGCCGTTATAATTTGGTTTCGGATCGTTAACGACGCTTGGGGGTTGGAACGAAGGTATAACAGCAAGAGGGTCAGGGGTTTGAGTCCCTGGAAGGGGGTGTGGCTTCAATTACAGACCAAGATTTTGCTAATTATTTTATTTTGAAATTTAGAAAAGAAATAGTAACTTTTTGTAATATTTCTATAAAATTTTGCAGTTTTTTTCCACAATTTGGAAAATTTCTGAAAATTTTAAAAAGTTAAATTTCTGAAAATTTTTACAAAATTAAATTTTTTCGCTCATTTTTTTCACTAATTTTTTCTAAATTTTTGTAAATGTTTTGTAAAATATTCGAGATTTTTAGCTAAATTGAGAACTTTTTTTAATAAAATAAAATAATTTTGAATTTAATTGAATAATTTTTTTTAATTAAATTTAATTAATTAAATAAACAACTTTATTTTTCTAAAATTTGAGAATTTTTACAAATTGCAAAACATCTATTTTTTTTATGTATTTTTTTATTGACAAAAAAATATATATAAATAATTTTGCAAAAAAAAAACAAACAAACAAAAAAAACCTTCTCCCGTTCCTCCAGCGCCACGCCAAAGTTTGGCACCTGTAGACGTAACTTTCGTGGGTGCCCGGGTCCAGTAAACCAACGATGGACCACCGCGTTCCTCTGGTGACGACTGAACGTTGCTCAAACTTTGGTGGAGCAGTTGTCAGCATTTTAAAAGTGGGCACGGCGTTGCTGGAATGGTGCCAGGCGTTGAAGCAATGAACTTTGGGTTGGCGTTGTCAACGCCCGGTACCCAGTGGTGGAACGTAAGGAAGTAAATGTACTTCGTTACTGTACTTAAGTAAAATTTAAGACCGGTACTTTGACTTTTACTTCACTACATTTTTAGAGTAAATATCTGTACTTTTACTTCGCTATTTTTTAAAAGTGTGTTTTACATTTTTTGTTACATTTTCTTATTTCGAAGTTGAAAAATACACAGGTTTTTTTTTTTTTTTTTTAGCGCATGTTGAAGCCGCGTCGCAAAAATCAAAAGAAGCAGTTGATCGGGAGAAGAAGTCATGAATCGAGGAACATTTTCCATTCATTCAAAAACCAAACATCAAATATAAATTAAAAAGAGTCAGAAGATCGTTGTTTGTTGTGTTTACTTCTAAATAAAAAGTTGAGCCATCGTTACACAGAGCAGGGGCGGAGCTAGAATTTTCCAAAGGGGGGCGGGGCTTTGACAAAGCCAATACATAGTGACTGGGGGGGCTACCCTTCCCCCCAAAACATTTTAAAAAAAAAGTGTCATTTTCCTCCATTTTAGCAGTCCATTCACTGGCCCTTTAAGAGGATAGCTTGGCTTGTTCCGTTCCGTCATCTTCCGATTGTTCCGGGGTCGGGTCGCGGGGGCAACAGCTTCAAGCGGGCAGCCCAGGCCTCTCTCTCCCCGGCTGCATCCTCTAGCTCACCTGGAAGGATCCCAAGTCGTTCCCCGGCCAGCTGTGAGACATAGTCCAGCGGGTCTGGGGTCTGCCCCTTGGTCTCCTCCCGGTAGGACGTGCCCGAAACACCTCGCCCTCGAGGCGCTCGGGGGGCATTCTGACCAGATGCCCGAACCACCCCATCTGGCTCCTCTTGACCTGGAGGAGGAGCGGCTCGACACCGAACACCTTCCAGATGGCAGAGCTCTTCACATGATCTCTGAGTGAGAGCCCAGCCACCCTGTGGAGGAAGCTCATTTCGGCCGCTTGTACCCGCGATCTCATTCTTTCGGTCACCACCCACAGCTGGTTACCATGGTGAGGGTAGGAACGTAGATCCTGGTTACCATGGTGAGGGTAGGAACGTAGATCCTGGTTACCATGGTGAGGGTAGGAACGTAGATCCTGGTTACCATGGTGAGGGTAGGAACGTAGATCCTGGTTACCATGGTGATGGTAGGAACGTAGATCCTGGTTACCATGGTGAGGGTAGGAACATAGATCCTGGTTACCATGGTGAGGGTAGTAACGTAGATCCTGGTTACCATGGTGAGGGTAGGAACATACATCCTGGTTACCATGGTGAGAGTAGGAACGTAGATCCTGGTTACCATGGTGAGGGTAGGAACATACATCCTGGTTACCATGGTGAGGATAGGAACGTAGATCCTGGTTACCATGGTGAGGGTAGGAACATAGATCCTGTTTACCATGGTGAGGGTAGGAACGTAGATCCTGGTTACCATGGTGAGAGTAGGAACGTAGATCCTGGTTACCACGGTGAGGGTAGGAACGTAGATACTGGTTACCACGGTGAGGGTAGGAACGTAGATCCTGGTTACCACGGTGAGGGTAGGAACGTAGATCCTGGTTACCATGGTGAGGGTAGGAACGTAGATCCTGGTTACCATGGTGAGGGTAGGAACGTAGATCGACTTGTAAATTGAGAGCTTGACTTGTTATTTTCCTTTTGTTTTATTTATTTATTTTTTTGGACCAAAAGAGGCGGGAGGGGGGGGGGTCACACCCCTGCAGAGTATTTATCCTGGTTACCATGGTGACACCCTATAGCACAAAAAATAACATTTGAATTATGATCGAATACTTTTACTTTTTACTTAAAAAGTACAATTTACACCAACTACATTACTTCATCCACCACTGCCCGTACCGGGTACTGCTGGCATTCGGATCAAACCATCCAATCAAAGGGCTTTAAAGGGTTTAGACGCAGCCAATGGGGTTCAGAAGCTTGGTTGGTACCAGGGTGAATGTGGTGGAACTGCTGCTAGCATGACGTCTGAGTCACAGACCTGCATCCTGGTCCTGGATACAAGTTAGCCAACAGTGTGTGTGTGTGTGTGTGTGTGTGTGTGTGTGTGTGTGTGTGTGTGTGTGTGTGTGTGTGTGTGTGTGTGTGTGTGTGTTGTCAGACTGTGACTCCAGCTGCAGATTTGATGGGCAGCTGAGTCCCGTTCAGCCATCTTGCCTGGATGGCATCGTTATTACACTTCATCTACTTTCCAAACTACTGTTGGAAACCAGAGGTGTGCGTGCGTGCGTGTGTGCGTGTGTGTGTGTGCGTGTGTGCGTGCGTGTGTATGACATCATCCAAAGAGACGGATTATTTATTGCTGGCAGAATAATCTGATGTTTCACACACCGTGCTGCTATTGGTCGTTGCCGTGGGCAACTCAATGTTTTTACCCGCTGTAACAAAACGTCAATAAATGTAAAGAAAAAAAAATCTGAGTCTGTTTTTCTGTCTGTCGTCCTGTGTACCCGTCGTCCTGTGTACCCTGCATCTTGTCTACCCGTCTGCCTGTGACCCAGTCTTCCTGTGAACCAGTCTTCTTGTGTACCCGAGTCCTCACAAATAAAAAATAAAATTTTGTCTTTGCTTCAGCCTCGGACCTGATTGGTCGGGCTGGGTGGGTCCTGGGTCAGGTGGATGTTTTGGGACAGGGATCAGTCAAAGGGGATGTGGATACATCAAGCAGTGTGTCATATGTTCACCAGCTTCTAGGAGGGTCTAGAACAGACCTGGGCAAATTAAGGCCTGCGGGCCACATCCGGCCCTTTGTACGCCCCTGTCCGGCCCGCGTGAGGCCAATCATAAACACCATAAATTAAACTGTTTTTTTTTTTTACTTTTATTTTGAAATTTTATTTTATTTTGAAAAGTGTTACGTCGCTACGTATGCACGCATGCAGAGTTTTCAAGGCGATTTCAAAACTCTTGAGAGTGAAATGCACATGGTTTGTTCTCCCTTCAACTGCAGTGTGGATGATGCACCAAGTGAAGTGATCTGCAGTCTGACACACAGATCACTTCAAGTCAGTCTTTTACTCTGCCCTCAAAGAGGAGAACTTTCCACACCTGAGGAGGCATGCTCAGAGGATCCTAGTCCTCTTTGGATCTACCTATCAATGTGAACAGACATTCTCAGTTATGAAGTTCAACAAATCCAAACACAGATCCTCTATGACTGATGACCACCTCTCAGCTGTCCCTTGTTCAAGCCCAGAACAGACTGGATTATTCTCACTGAAGAGGTAACATGAGGTGGAAAGCTTTACAAGTTCAAAAATAAATTGCACTGGTTCAATAATTGTTTTTTTTATTTAACCTAATCTACATATTTACAGAGTGCTTTATTCTTCTGATTATCAGTACCAGCTATGTATTTTACAATCAAAGAAAGTTGGCGGCCCTCTGACACAATTCAGGCTTCTCATGCGGCCCCTGATAAAAATTAATTACCCACCCCTGGTCTAAAACCTCTGTTTTCTTTGATGTGCAGACACTTCGTTAAACCAAGCGTCTCTTAATGAGCTCATTAACTCAGTCTTTCTAATGAATTATTTATCATTTACTTTTGTATTTCAGTGGTCTGTGTGTAGTTCGCATGTTCTCCTTCTGTATGTGTGGGTTTTCTCTGGTTTTCTCCAAAAACACGTTAGATTGATTGGCTGCAGTGAAATTGTCCCTGGGATAGACTCTGGCGCCCCCTGTTGCCCCTTTATGGATCAACGGTTCAAAAGACGAAAAACACAGTTTTTATTTTTTTATTTTTTAAAACTTTTACTTTCTGTTTATTTTTTTAAAAATTCTGATTAAAAATGAATGATTTGTTTTTATTGATGCTTGTAAACCGGAAGTGACCAAATAAGGTGATTAATAGCCCAAGAGGACAGGTGTGGAGCCACCTGGATTAGTGCTCGTGTAGACCCGCTGCTCCCCTCATCATGCCCTCCCCTGTGCCTCCACTGCGCATGCTCCATGCAGACCTGCTCCCTTCGGTCGGGACTGAAACCTACAGCAGTCCTTTACTAAGCTGCTCCAACAGGCTGCAGGTTCCCGTCCAGCGGCTCCCCGGGAGCTGCAGCAGGAAGAGGAGCAGCAGCAGGGGGATCCAGTGGGAGCAGCTGCAGCACTGTCACCCTGTCGGCTCTGGAGGATTTGGATCCGTGTTCCAGGCTGAGTATTTCGGGAAACGCGTCGCGGTGAAGAAGGTGAAACAGTTTTGTAAAAACCCTCTGGTTTCAAGGCAGAGCTTCTGGGCGGAGCTTAATGTCGCGCACCTGCATCACAGGAACGTGGTGCGCGTGCTGGCCGCAGAGACAGGTGCGGGTCCGCTGCAGGACTGCGTTGGAACCGTTCTGATGGAGTTTGGAGGATCCAGAAACCTCAATCAAATCATCTACGGAAACCCGGAGGAGGAGCTTTCTGAGCAACGTGCGTTGAGGCTGTCTGATGACGTAGCGCACGGGTTACGCTACCTGCACGCGCGAAGCGTGTTACACCTGGACATCAAACCTGCTAACCTGCTGGTTGCCATCGAGACCTGCAGCGGACAGGAAGTGTGTAAAATCGCAGATTTTGGCTGCTCCTTGCAGCTGGAACCGGGATGCAGCTGCACCAGCTCGCGCCTCATCCAGGTGTGCGGGACGTACACCCACAGAGCACCTGAGCTGCTGAGAGGCGGGGCGGTCACACCCAAAGCGGACATCTTCTCCTTTACCGTTACCGTCTGGCAGATGTTAACGCGCGCGCCGCCGTACACCGGAGACCGGCAGCATGTGGTGTACGCGGTGGTAGCGCAAGAGCTGCGACCTTCTCTAGGCCACGCCTTCTTCCACACAGAGAGGGGGAAGCGGTGGGAGGAGCTACTCAGCCGGGGGTGGAGCTCTGAGGTTGCTAGGAGACCGTCTGCGCAGGAGATGCTGCGGGAGTTGGAGCGCATGCGCGAAACAATAGGACCTGATTAAAAACTCATTAAGATTTAGCTTCTGTTTGATTCTAATTTAAATATTGTTTTGTAGCCACGCCCACTGATTCAAACAAACAAAAAAAATATTTGTGTTTTTATTTGTTTCAAGAAATTTAATAAAGTTATTTTTTAAATTAAAATAATGTAAACAATGTGTAAGAATATTTAACCGGTTGCTAGGAGACCAGCAGCACGTGCAGAATTACGTCACCATGGAAACCAAAATTATTATTATTTTAATTTTCTGATAAATTCTAATTAAAATCTTCACAATAAAATCATTTCTGATCCTTTTTTTTTCTTTCAGCTGCAAAATTAAAGTTTTTAAAGTGTTTTATTTTGTGATTAAAAATAAAAAACTTGATGTTTTTTATGGATAATCAAGAAAAAATTGGATAAAAAAAAGACTATTTGAAAATTTTTAATTAGTTTTATTGAAAACAATATTTTCCATGTTTATTTTTTATTAACACTAATATTTACAATAAATCCGTTCTTTTATTTTCTTAAGATGAGTTTTATTGTGAAACTGAACAAATTGAATTAAAATAAATTGAAAATAAATGTTAAAAATAATCTGGAAAATGACTTTTTAACTGAAAAAAAATCAGATAAACATCCAAATATTGGAGAAAAACGAAAATTGTCTAAAAATTTTGACGACAGATTAATTAATTAATTAATATTTAAACAGACAAACATCACAAAATAATTCATTTACTGAACCGTTCAACCCTAATGGCGCCACTGGGGGTGCCCCAGCCTATCCTGGCTGATGTCAGGAGAGAGGTGGGATACACCGCCTCCAAATCCGAGACCATGGTCCTCGCCCGGAAAAGGGTGGAATGCCCCCTGCGGGTCAGGGACAGGGTCCTGCCCCAAGTGGAGGAGTTTAAGTATCTCGGGGTCTTGTTCATGAGTGGGGGAAGGATGGAGCGGGAGATCGACAGGTGGATCGGTGCAGCGTCAGCAATAACTAGGACGCTGCATCGGTCTGTCGTGGTAAAGAGAGAGCTGAGCCGAAAAGCAAAGCTCTCGATTTACAAGTCGATCTACGTTCCTACCCTCACCATGGTAACCAGGATCTACGTTCCTACCTCACCATGGTAACCAGGATCTACGTTCCTACCCTCACCATGGTAACCAGGATCTACGTTCCTACCTCACCATGGTAACCAGGATCTACGTTCCTACCCTCACCATGGTAACCAGGATCTACGTTCCTACCCTCACCATGGTAACCAGGATCTACATTCCTACTCTCACCATGGTAACCAGGATCTACATTCCTACCCTCACCATGGTAACCAGGATCTACATTCCTACCCTCACCATGGTAACCAGGATCTACGTTCCTACCCTCACCATGGTAACAAGAATCTACTTTCCTACCCTCACCATGGTAACAAGAATCTACGTTCCTACCCTCACCATGGTAACAAGAATCTACGTTCCTACCCTCACCATGGTAACCAGGATCTACATTCCTACCCTCACCATGGTAACCAGCTGTGGGTGGTGACCGAAAGAATGAGATCGCGGGTACAAGTGGCCGAAATGAGCTTCCTCTGCAGGGTGGCTGGGCTCTCACTCAGAGATCGGAAGAGGAGCTCTGCCATCCGGGAGGAGCTCGGTGTCGAGCCGCTCCTCCTTCAGGTCGAGAGGAGCCAGATGGGGCGGTTCGGGCATCTGGTCAGGATGCCCCCCGAGCGCCTCGCGGGCGAGGTGTTTCGGGCACGTCCCACCGGGAGGAGACCAAGAGGCAGATCCCGGACCCGCTGGAGAGACTATGTCTCACAGCTGGCCGGGGAACGACTCGGGATCCTTCCGGGTGAGCTAGAGGATGCAGCCAGGGGGAGAGAGGCCTGGGCTGTCCGTTTGAGGCTGTTGCCCCCACGACAGATGACGGAACGGAACCGTGGGATACACCCTGAACAGGTCACCACTTTGTTGTGATGCCACACAAACACACACACACACACACACACTCCATTTTAGGAATCATTTTCATAGCAGCCAACAAACCTAACATGTATGTTTTTGGATGAAACCAGAGAAAACCCACACATGTAACCATCCTGTAACCCACAGGTGTCAAACTCCAGTCCTCGAAGGCCGGTCTCCTGCAGGTGTTCCATGTGTTCTTACATCTACACACCTGATCCAGGTTAACGAGCATCGTGCTAAATTTTATTGGCTGTTGATTTAACTTTACGTTTCTCAGCTGATGAACCAGGAAATGAAAAACCATCAGGACATCGACCCTGGAGGACCGGAGTGTGACACCACTGCTGTAACTGTGGTAACAGTTCATGCCAAGGTGTCTCTGAGCAAGACACTGAAACCCCAATGTCTCCTGATGGTGGTTTCCAGCTTGCATGCCCGCTTCCACCATCAGGTACTGTATGAATGTTCCGTTTCATCATCTTCCGCTTGGTCCGGGGTCAGGTGCGGGGGCAACATCCTCAGATGGGCAGCCCAGGCCTCTCTCTCCCCGGCTACATCCTCTAGCTCACCTGGAAGGATCGCAAGTCGTTCCCCGGCCAGCTGTGAGACATAGTCTCTCCAGCGGGTCCGGGGTCTGCCCCTTGGTCTCATCCCGGTGAGACGTGCCCAAAACACCTCGCCCGCGAGGCGCTCGGGGGGCATCCTGATCAGATGCCCGAACCACCCCATCTGGCTCCTCTCGACCTGGAGGAGGAGCGGCTCGACACCGAGCTCCTCCCAGATGGCAGAGCTCCTCACCCGATCTCTGAGTGAGAGCCCAGCCACCAAACGTAGATCCTGGTTACCACAGTGAGGGTAGGAATGTAGATCCTGGTTACCATGATGAGGGTAGGAACGTAGATTCTCGTTACCATGGTGAGGGTAGGAACGTAGATCCTGGTTACCATGGTGAGGGTAGGAAGGTAGATCCTGGTTACCATGGTGAGGGTAGGAACGTAGATCCTGGTTACCATGGTGAGGGTAGGAACATAGATCCTGGTTACCATGGTGAGGGTAGGAACGTAGATCCTGGTTACCATGGTGAGGGTTGGAACGTACTGTAGATACTGGTTACCATGGTGAGGGTTGGAACGTACTGTAGATACTGGTTACCATGGTGAGGGTAGGAACGTAGATCGACTTGTAAATCGAGAGCTTTGCTTTTCGGCTCAGCTCTCTCTTTACCACGACGGACCGATGCAGCGTCCTAGCTATTGCTGATGCCACACCGATCCGCCTGTCGATCCCCCGCTCCATCCTTCCCCCACTCGTGAACAAGACCCTGAGACACTGAAACTCCTCCTGTATGAATGTGTGTTTAAATGGGTGAATGTGAGCTTCAATGTAAAACACTTTGAGGCCCAACACGGGTAGAAAAGAACTGGAGAAGTAGCGTCCATTTACCATTTATGGGTAGAACATGCAAACTCCACACAGAAAAGCCAGCTTTTCAAGCTTCACCCCTCACTCCAGGACTGGAACTCTCTTCTTGCTGTGAGGTCATAGTGCTTTTATTTTTCTGATTTATTGGTTTGGGTCCGTCACTTCACCCATATGGTTCTTGTGGGTGCCAGTGTCTCCTGGACCCAGATAGACCCCTATGGTTTTGGCCTGTGCAGTCATGGGTACTCTGACTCTTGGTGTGGATTGATCTCCTGTTATTGTTTCCTCACAACATCAGGCTAGATGTTTGTTTTATTAAATCAGTTAAAGAGACAGTAACCGTATTCCAAAGGAAATCAGGGTGTAAAAAAATGCTCTAAAAATAAAAAGTTTGTTTTGATTAAGGTGAAGGTGGGTGTGGTCGTTGCTCCTGCGGGTCGAGAGAAGCCAGATGGAGTGGTTCGGCGGGTATGTGGTTAGGAAGCCTCCTGAACGCCTCGCTAGTGAGGTGTTCCGTTCCATCGGGAGGAGACCAGAGGCAGATCCTGGACCTGCTGGTGAGACTACGTCTCACAGCTGGACAGGGAACACCTCAGGATCCTCCTGGGTGAGCTGGAGGATGCCGCCGGCGTGAGAGAAGCCTGGGCTTCCCGTCTGAAGCTGTTGCCCTGGCGACCCAGCCTCGGATGAGCAGCAGACGATAGAACAGAACTTTAAAACCTGTTTGTATTGTGTGTGATGATTGTAACAGGAGGAGGTGTTGGCTCAGTGGTAGATTCGATCTCCACCGGGCTCATGTGCCTACGTGTCCTTGGAGAAGACACCTAATCCCCCATTTCTTCCACCATTGGCACCGTCATGGCAACCTGCTGTGGTGTGATGCAGCACACAAATTTTCCCGTTTGAGGGATGAACACAACCTGTGTGACCATAGACATAAACACACTAGACTTTCTCTGTTTTAAACATTTATTGGACAGATTTGATTTAAAACAGAAGCTGGTATGAAATAAAACTGGCAGCACACAGACACACAGGTTTCACTGGACGTCAGCAGAAGCGGGTAGCCGTACGGTCACATTATGGTAACCCTCTCAGGGGAACTGCCAGTTTCCAAACGGTGGGAGTCATGGCGACGGACGTCTTCACCCCTGCGGATGAGGCGGAGCCTGGAGGCCACGCAGGGCAGCAACAGCACCCCCTTTCCTAGGACGGTGCACAGCGGTAGGGTCAGCGCCACCACGGAGCTGGGAGGCAGGTAGAAGCGGTATGCCTCCACCTGAAAGGCCCGTCTCCAGCTGAACATCAGACCATGCAGGCACGCCAGGAGCAAACCTACGTAGCCCAAAGAGGACTGGGCACAGAATCACACCGTCATACAAACAACATACATGCACTGCCAACTGGCATATAAATACAGATTCAATTACAAAGCTATATATTCGGGCAACATCCAACTGGCATCCAACGAGATCAACTTTTTTTTAACATCTCTATTAGCTGTGCTTAAAATCTAAGTTCCTACCCTCACCATGGTAACCAGGATCTACGTTCCTACCCTCACCATGGTAACCAAGATCTACGTTCCTACCCTCACCATGGTAACCAGGATCTACGTTCCTACCCTTACCATGGTAACCAGGATCTACGTTCCTACCCTCACCATGGTAACCAGGATCTACGTTCCTACCCTCACCATGGTAACCAGGATCTACGTTCCTACCCTCACCATGGTAACCAGGATCAACGTTCCTACCCTCACCATGGTAACCAGGATCTACGTTCCTATCCTCCCCATGGTAACCAGGATCTACATTCCTACCCTCACCATGGTAACCAGGATCTATACCCTCAACATGGTACCCAGGATCTAGGTTCCTACCCTCACCATGGTAACCAGGATCTATACCCTCAACATGGTAACCAGGATCTACGTTCCTACCGTCACCATGGTAACCAGGATCTACGCTCCTACCCTCACCATGGTAACCAGGATCTACGTTCCTACCCTCACCATGGTAACCAGGATCTACGTTCCTTCCCTCACCATGGTAACCAGGATCTACGTTCCTACCGTCACCATGGTAACCAGGATCTACGTTCCTACCCTCACCATGGTAACCAGGATCTACGTTCCTTCCCTCACCATGGTAACCAGGATCTACGTTCCTACCCTCACCATGGTAACCAGGATCTACATTCCTACCCTCACCATGGTAACCAGGATCTACGTTCCTACCCTCACCATGGTAACCAGGATCTTTTGTTCCTACCCTCACCATGGTAACCAGGATCTAGGTTCCTACACCTTAGAATTCTTCTGGGTGAGCTGAAGGATGCATCTCCCAGGTGAGAGAAGCCTGGGTTTTCCCATCTAAGGCTGTTGCCCCCGCAACCCGTCCCCGTCTGATGACATCAGACATCATACGTACGTCACTTATCCAACCAGATCTAACAATCACACACCTGACATCACACCATTATGCAACCAGCATCCAACCGTCCAACCCACAAACCACCACCTGTCCATGGTCATGTTACCTGGATGAAGCTGAACTCCCTCCAGCTCAGCGAGCTGCTGATGGAGGGCATGGAGGTGATGGCCAGAAGAGACATCAGCCCGAAACTCATGATCCCAAAAGAAACGTACATTTCCACCCTCCACACCTCCTCCTCGTTCCACACGCTCTCCACGTTAGCGTGCACCTGCAACACACCAGCACACGGTTAGCTATAGTCCTGCATGTGAACCACCTGCAGAGTTAAAGAACTGGAGCGGGCACGTGTTAGTCGTTCTGTTCCCACCTGCTGGTAGGCAGTGTTTAGCAGCTGGTATCTCTCAGACCTGCGAAGCGGCAGTGACAGGCTGTAAAGCAGATGGATGGTAGTCAGGAAGAAACTGAGAAGACCCAGCTGTTTTCGGCTCCGCAGCCACCCGTCGAGCCATGCTGGGAACTGACGGTACTTCGTCCCGTAGTATAGCTGGTGGGCGGCGGCCACCTGGCCTCCGAGGTACACCAACGCCAGCAGGGTGATGGCCACGGTGGGGAGCGTCCGGTTGACTATCTCCATGGGGATCTTATAGAAGTCGCTCCGCCTGTACTTCACATAAGGATGGACGATGTCCCGCACAAACGAGTACGCGAAGAAGAAGATGGCAAGGGCGACGGCAGTGAGGACGGGGCCTCTCCAGCGGGCGAATAACCGCACCGGGATGTTCTCGATGTCTCTAGAAGAGGACAGGAGGCCCATGTCTACAGGTTGGAAATCCAGCTGGCGAGCGAGTTCCATCACCTGCTGTCGGGCATGCAGAGAGTCACTGCAGATATACACCTGTACGGGGAGACGGAGAACCGGTATGACAACAGCAGGGTCACACCTCTGCCTACTGCTGGGCATCAGAGAGAGGTGGAGGCGGTCACGTTTGGGACAGATATTTAGGGGTTACCTGTGTGCTGGCGTCTTTGGGGTAACTCTGTTGCATGGCCCAGGCTGAGATGACATTAAAGCCTTTCACCACGTCGGAGCCGGGCAGCAGAGAGGCCAGGTACTCAGCGTTAGACTCCGGGTACTGGTTCACCCTCCGGTTGTTACTCACATCCACCAGGACCTTACCTGGAGGAACACACGGAGAGGTGAATGGATGGATGGATGGAGGGAAGGATGGAGGACAGACAGGTGGATTTATTACCCTCCAGCAGGTGTTTCAGGTCCCACAGACCGCCGTAATGCTCCCTCCGGATGGCCAGGAACACCATGTTCGACTTCCTGACAGCATCCTCCGGGTGAGTGACGTCCACCACATGCGGGAAGGCGGAGGCCGCCCGTTTGGGATGGCGGCTTCCCACCACCACCCCGAATCCACACCGCAGCAACCTGGTGCTCAGCGACCTGGAGAAATCTCCTGATCCCAGGATGGCTATGGTGGGCTGAGCTGCTCGGCTCCTCAAGCCGTTGGACCCGTTGGAGAGCGAGCAGGGAGGAGCCGGGAAGACGCCCCCCATGTTGCACCCCATCATGGAGATGGAGTCCATCTTGTTTCCACAGCAAGCTCTGAAGAACAGAATAAAGATCCAATGAAAAGGAGAATCTACATTCCTACCCTCACCATGGTAACCAGGATCTATGTTCCTACCCTCACCATGGTAACCAGGCTCTACGTTCCTACCCTCACCATGGTAACCAGGCTCTACATTCCTACCCTCACCATGGTAACCAGGATCTACGTTCCTACCCTCACCATGGTAACCAGGATCTACGTTCCTACCCTCACCATGGTAACCAGGACCTACGTTTCTACCCTCACCATGAACCAGGATCTACGTTCCTACCCTCACCATGGTAACCAGATCTACGTTCCTACCCTCACCATGGTAACCAGGACCTACGTTCCTACCCTCACCATGGTAACCAGGATCTACGTTCCTACCCTCACCATGAACCAGGATCTACGTTCCTACCCTCACCATGGTAACAAGGATCTACGTTCCTACCCTCACCATGAACCAGGATCTACGTTCCGACCCTCACCATGGTAACCAGATCTACGTTCCTACCCTCACCATGGTAACCAGGACCTACGTTCCTACCCTCACCATGATAACCAGGATCTACGTTCCTACCCTCACCATGAACCAGGATCTACGTTCCTACCCTCACCATGGTAACCAGGACCTACGTTCCTACCCTCACCATGATAACCAGGATCTACGTTCCTACCCTCACCATGAACCAGGATCTACATTCCTACCCTCACCATGGTAACCAGGATCTACGTTCCTACCCTCACCATGGTAACCAGGACCTACGTTTCTACCCTCACCATGGTAACAAGGATCTACGTTCCTACCCTCACCATGGTAACCAGGACCTACGTTTCTACCCTCACCATGGTAACCAGGATCTACGTTCCTACCCTCACCATGAACCAGGATCTACGTTCCTACCCTCACCATGGTAACCAGGATCTACATTTTATGGGCCCAGAAAGCTGGGGCCACCAGGGCTTAATTAATTTGGAGGGAAACAAGACACAGCTGGAGATTGGGACCCAGTGTGAGGGCAGGAAGGAGTGAGGAGGATCGTGACACCCTGCGTACCACACGGTGATGGAGGAGGTGAGGATGGACTCTGATGGCGGTGTAGAACTTCCTCGGCTGCTGGAGGAAGTCCTTCCTCTGTAGGTGGTGAGAGCTCTGATGGTCAGCTCACACTTGAACCATCAGAGATCAAGATGAAAATGATCACTGATGGTGACAGTTTCCGGTCCCAGTCCAGCAGACCTAAGCTGTCTCAGAGTCATGCCATCACATCAGTCTCCACTCAGCATCCCTCTATCACATTGATGAGTAACACTGGGTACCAACCCTCATCATGGTAACCAGTATCTAAGTACCTCTCCTCCTCTTTGCTGCACAGGGTGTACCCCCCCTCCAGCCTGAAAACCAATGCAGGCGAGTGCGCATCACCTGTAATCTCTCTGAAGGACGCGCGCATGCGCCTCGTGCACCTGTAGAGCGCTGTTTGCTTGTTGCCATGACGACAGTTTTATTTAATATGATTAATTTTTTTTATGTGAAATAAAATATTTCTTACCTTTTCACGCGCACGCTCACCGGGACGCAACAGAGGAGCGTGCACGCGCGGCTAGCTGCCCATCTTCGCTGCTGACAATGCGCATGCTCAGAGTGTCTTCAGCATCTATGAAAATTTAGCTTAAGCTTGACGTCATTGTTTAATAATGATTTTTAAAAATTATTGATTGCATAAAAAATAATAAAAAACATCTTTTTTTATGGAAAAATAAATTAATAAAGTGTTGATTTTATGAGTTTAAACGTTATAATAAAACGTCAACAATCTCGTGATTTTATAAAAATTTTGTGATTTTGCAAAAGAATAAGATAAAAAATTTCAAGTTATTTTTTCCAAGAACTAAAAAAATACTTTGAATGTTTTGCTGAAATGAAATTTTAAAAAGTTAAAAAATATATTTTTAAAAACAACAAAATTAACAAAATATTTTGCAAGAAATTCAGGTTTTGCTAAAAATGTATTAAATTTTTTTATTAGTAATTTATTGATTCAGTTAAAAGTTTTGACTTTTTATTCATTTTTATTTTAAATTGTTTTTTAATGTTTATTTGCAAATAATAATGTTTTAATTGTGAAAGTTTTTTAAAAAAATTTCTTTTACTTTAAATTTTATTGCTTAAAAGAAATTTTATTTTATTTAAATATATATTTGAGGTTTTATTTTTTTTTAAATGCTATTTTGTTTTTTTTTATCAATTAAAAAATTCAGTTAATTCGATAGAAATAAAAAGTAATAATTTTTTTTTTTTTTTAATCTAGAAATTAATATTTGCCTTTTTTTACCAAAGAAAAAACAATTAAAAATGAGAAAAAACTTGGAAAAAAAAACGTTAAAACGCTCATTAAATTACATTTATCAAAATTTATTTAAATCATTGAATTTATGATTTAATTTAAATAAATTTTGATTGATGTAATTAATTTGTTTTGTTAAAAGATCAAATTATTTTCAATGTGTAATTTTAATCATTTCCACACGATGTCGCTAAAACTCAGTTTCTTTGTATTTTAAATCGTTTGATCCTGCTCGGATTCCGTAGCCGTCATGGCGTCTTACGTACTTTTATTATTGTTGTTATCATTTTTATTCTTTATTTTTCGCTTAATTTTAGTTATTAAAACGTCGCATAAACCCGGAAGAAAAGGTTCTGTTTCTGTTCTGATTGTCGCAGGTTCAGGTAAAAAAAATTTATATAAAAACCACACTTTTAAGCAGAAAAATATGCTACTATTAATGTTTTATGAAAAGTTATTATGATTAAACTCCATATTTAAAACAGGGTTTGGGAACCTCTGGGGCGCGGACCAAAATATGGCCGCTAACTGCATTAAATCTAGTCCAGAAAATAATTAGAAGCTTTAGAAAAGAAACTCAAAATGAAAAGTTTGGCACATTGGGGTTCAGTAATTATTTACATATTGAAAAAAGCGGCCGGCATTAGTTCAGTGGGAATATGACCATCTTTGGACTGGGAGAAGCCGGTTTGATTCTCATGAGCTCATGCCTAAAGAGACCAGGATCTACATTCCTACCCTCACCATGGTAGATGTGCTGTTATTGTCATTGTGTAACCATGGTAACCACATCTTCCTGTTAGGCGGCCACACCACAGAGATCCTGAGGCTCCTTGGAAGCCTGTCAGCGGCGTACGGACCACGGCATTATGTCATCGCCGACACTGACCGCATGAGCGAAGAGAAGATCCGCAGCTTCGAGAGTTCCAGGCAGTTTGGTGGAGAACCGCAGGTAAAGATTTCAGGCTTTTATTCTTCTTACTTCCACCATCATGGCTGAAAGTCTCCATCTTGTTTTTACAGTTCAGTATCTCCAGGGTTCCTCGGAGCAGAGAGGTCCATCAGTCCTGGACTTCCTCTGCCCTCAGCACAATGAACGCTTTCCGCTTCTCTCTGCCCATGGTGTTCCGGCTCTGCCCCGATATGGTGAGTATGCTGAGCAGCTCTGATTGGTCCACACTCAAATGGATTCGCGTGTATCTTTGAAATGCTCGCTTCTGGTTTGCAAGTGTGGGTATGAACGTAGATCCTGCTTACCATGGTGAGGGTAGGATTGTAGATCCTGGTTACCATGGTGAAGGTAGGAACATAGATCCTGGTTACCATGGTGAGGTTAGGAATGTAGATCCTGGTTACCATGGTGAAGGTAGGAACATAGATCCTGGTTACCATGGTGAAGGTAGGAACATACATCCTGGTTACCATGGTGAAGGTAGGAACGTAGATCCTGGTTACCATGGTGAGGGTAGGAATGTAGATCCTGGTTACCATGGTGAGGGTAGGAATGTAGATCCTGGTTTCCATGGTGAGGGTATGAACGTAGATCCTGGTTACCATGGTGAGGGTAGGAACATAGATCCTGGTTACCATGGTGAGGGTAGGAACGTAGATCCTGGTTACCATGGTGAGGGTAGGAACATAGATCCTGGTTACCATGGTGAGGGTAGGAACATAGATCCTGCTTACCATGGTGAGGGTAGGATTGTAGATCCTGGTTACCATGGTGAAGGTAGGAACATAGATCCTGGTTACCATGGTGAGGTTAGGAATGTAGATCCTGGTTACCATGGTGAAGGTAGGAACATAGATCCTGGTTACCATGGTGAAGGTAGGAACATACATCCTGGTTACCATGGTGAAGGTAGGAACGTAGATCCTGGTTACCATGGTGAGGGTAGGAATGTAGATCCTGGTTACCATGGTGAGGGTAGGAATGTAGATCCTGGTTTCCATGGTGAGGGTATGAACGTAGATCCTGGTTACCATGGTGAGGGTAGGAACATAGATCCTGGTTACCATGGTGAGGGTAGGAACGTAGATCCTGGTTACCATGGTGAGGGTAGGAACATAGATCCTGGTTACCATGGTGAGGGTAGGAACATAGATCCTGGTTACCATGGTGAGGATAGGAACATAGATCCTGGTTACCATGGTGAGGGTAGGAACGTAGAGCCTGGTTACCATGGTGAGGGAAGGAACGTGAATCCTGGTTACCATGGTGAGGGTAGGAACATAGATCCTGGTTACCATGGTGAGGGTAGGAATGTAGATCCTGGTTACCATGGTTAGGGTAGGAACGTAGATCCTGGTTACCATGGTGAGTGTAGGAACGTTGATCCTGGTTACCGTGGTGAGGGTAGGGACGTAGATCCTGGTTACCGTGGTGAAGGTAGGAACGTAGATCCTGGTTACCATGGTGAGGGTAGGAAAGTAGATCCTGGTTACCATGGTGAGGGTAGGAACATAGATCCTGGTTACCATGGTGAGAGTAGGACCGTAGATCCTGGTTACCATGGTGAGGGTAGGAACATAGATCCTGGTTACCATGGTAAGGGTATGAACGTAGATCCTGGTTACCATGGTGAGGGTAGGAACATAGATCCTGGTTACCATGGTGAGGGTAGGAACATAGATCCTGGTTACCATGGTGAGGGTAGGAACGTAGATCCTGGTTACCATGGTGAGGGTAGGAATGTAGATCCTGGTAACCATGGTGAGGGTAGGAACATAGATCCTGGTTACTATGATGAGGGTGAAACGTAGATCCTGGTTACCATGGTGAGGGTGAAACATAGATCCTGGTTACCATGGTGAGGGTAGGAATGTAGATCCTGGTTACCATGGTGAGGGTAGGAACGTAGATCCTGGTTACCATGGTGAGGGTGAAACGTAGATCCTGGTTACCATGGTGAGGGTAGGAACGTAGATCCTGGTTACCATGGTGAGGGTAGGAAAGTAGATCCTGGTTACCATGGTGAGGGTAGGACTGTAGATCCTGGTTACCATGGTGAGGGTAGGAACGTAGATCCTGGTTACCATGGTGAGGGTAGGAACGTAGATCCTGGTTACTATGATGAGGGTGAAACGTAGATCCTGGTTACCATGGTGAGGGTAGGAACGTAGATCCTGGTTACCATGGTGAGGGTAGGAAAGTAGATCCTGGTTACCATGGTGAGGGTAGGAACGTAGATCCTGGTTACCATGGTGAGGGTAGGAACATAGATCCTGGTTACCATGGTGAGGGTAGGAACGTAGATCCTGGTTACCATGGTGATGGTAGGAATGTAGATCCTGGTTACCATGGTGAGCGTAGGAACGTAGATCCTGGTTACCATGGTGATGGTAGGAACGTAGATCCTGGTTACCATGGTGAGGGTAGGAACGTAGATCATGGTTACCATGGTGAGGGTAGGAACGTAGATCCTGGTTACTATGATGAGGGTGAAACGTAGATCCTGGTTACCATGGTGAGGGTAGGAACGTAGATCATGGTTACCATGATGAGGGTAAGAACATAAACATAAACATGCAACCAAAGTGAACCAGAGGAAAATTTTTTTCTGTGACTAACGCCTTGTTTCGTGCAGGTTTTGTGTAACGGACCGGGCACCTGCATACCTGTATGTGCCGCTGGGCTCTTACTGGGCATAGCGGGATTAAAGAAGGTCTCTATCGTCTACGTGGAGAGCATCTGCAGGGTGGAGACGCTGTCGCTGACGGGGAGGATCCTCTACCCGTTGGCTGATTATTTCTTCGTACAGTGGGCGTCGCTAAGAGACCGATACCCCAAAGCGGTTTTCCTGGGACGTATCGTCTGAGAAATAAACATTCCAAACTGAACAGAACCGCTTTACATCCCATAATAAACAATGTGCAACAGCATGGCAACACTCTTCTTTGGGCATTTCTTTGGTTTTCCTCTATGCCGCTTCCTACCTGGCAGTTCCTCTAGGATTTGTTTCTGTCACCATGGCAACAAATGTTTAGCTGAATTTTTTTTTTTAAATATTCATAAATATTTTTTTTTTAAATTTAGGCAAATTTTTACAAAAGTTATAAAATTTACTTTAAAAAAAATTATAATCTTTTGCTAATTTCTCAAAATTTAATAAAATTTTTGACAAAATATTATCATTTTTGCAAATTTTTAAAAATTTTAAAATGAAAGATTTTTTGGTGGAAAATTTACAGAATTTTTTAAAAAAAAAACTTTTGCACATTTTGTTGAAAATCTTGCTTTTTTTCAAATTTCTCAAATTTATGTTAAAATATTTACTATTTCAAAATTAGTTTCTGCAATTTTTTGCAGTGTTTTGATAAAATGTTTACAATTTATCTGATTTTATTTTTTAATTTATGTAAATTTAATCAAAATTTTGAAAATTTGACATTTTTTTACTTTTGTTTATCTTTTTGGAAAATTTGTCATTTTTTATTCAGAAAATTAATTAAACAAGTTAATAAATAAAACATTTTTGAATAAAGTTTTTTGGTTTTATTTAATTAATTAAATTGTGAAAAAAAAAAAAAAAACAAGAATAAATGCATTTAAAATGTTGTAAAAATCGGGGTTTTTTTTTATTTCTTTAGGGAATTAAAAATAAATAAAACAAAAGTTCATCACCGGAAGTGGGCGTGTCTTTAGTGTAACAAAATACGAAACGCTCTGATTGGCTGACGTGAATGTCAATCATTCAGTAGAAGGAGGACTTTTTTTTCCATAGAAATCACGAAAAAAAAAAATCACGGATTAGTTTTTATTTTTTTCTGTTTCTGCTGCTTTTAAAAAGTTTTAAAGTGTGTTTTTGCACGTTTTGATCTTTAAAAAAGTATTTTTGTGGTAAAAAGCATGAGTTATTTTAATAAAGGACCAGCTTATGGATTATCTGCAGAAGTCAAAAACAAAGTAAGTAAAAAAAAACTTTATTTAAACGCATCGCGTCACTTTTTACTTTACTTTGAATCTTTTTACGGCAAGAAAAAAGTTTTTTCATCTTTTAAAAACTTTTTCTTTGAGTTTAAAACAAACAAAAAGTTTATTTAAAGTTTAAGACGTTTTTTTAAAAAACAGTTTAAAAGTTCTACGTCATGATTTTGAATGTTTTCAGAGTGATTTTAATGATTTTGAGTGATTTTTCAGGTGGGATTTAGTTTAAAAAGGCTTCTTTATTTTGGGAGGAGTTTGAGAACAAAAGAGTTTCTGATGGAAATATTAAAGAATTACACACACACACACACACACACACACACATCAAACTATCTGAGATATAAGAGTCCTTCGGGTCGAGAGAATCCAGATGGAGTGGTTCGGGCATCTGGTTAGGATGCCTCCCGAGGTGAACAGGGAGCATCTCGGGATCCTCATAATCTCTCGAGCAAGTCCGGGGTTTATCTGTGGGTCTTCTTCCGGGGGGACCGTGCCCGAAACACCTCATCAGCGAGGCGTTCTAACCAGATGCCCGGTTAGAATTGCTTCTCTCAACCCAGAGAAGCACCGGCTCTACTGCGAGCTCCTCCAGAGCAGAGGTTGTCCCTCTATCGATAAATGAGACCCTTATTCTCGCAGTGAGGGTAGGAACGTAGATCCTGGTTACCATGGTGAGGGTAGGAACGTAGATCCTGGTTACCATGGTGAGGGTAGGAACGTAGATCCTGGTTACCATGGTGAGGGTAGGAACGTAGATCCTGGTAACCATGGTGAGGGTAGGAACGTAGATCCTGGTTACCATGGTGAGGGTAGGAACGTAGATCCTGGTAACCATGGTGAAGGTAGGAACGTAGATCCTGGTTACCATGGTGAGGGTAGGAACGTAGATCCTGGTTACCATGGTGAGGGTAGGAACGTAGATCCTAGTTACCATGGTGAGGGTAGGAACGTAGATCCTGGTAACCATGGTGAAGGTAGGAACGTAGATCCTGGTAACCATGGTGAGGGTAGGAACGTAGATCCTGGTTACCATGGTGAGGGTAGGAACGTAGATCCTGGTGACCATGGTGACGGTAGGAACGTAGATCCTGGTTACCATGGTGAGGGTAGGAACGTAGATCCTGGTTACCATAGTGAGGTCGGGAATGTAGATCCTGGTTACCATGGTGAGGGTAGGAATGTAGATCCTGGTTACCATGGTGAGGGTAGGAACGTAGATCCTGGTTACCATGGTGAGGGTAGGAATGTAGATCCTGGTTACCATGGTGAGGGTAGGAACGTAGATCCTGGTTACCATGGTGAGGGTAGGAACGTAGATCCTGGTTACCATGGTGAGGGTAGGAAGGTAGATCCTGGTTACCATGGTGAGGGATCCTGTTTTGATGAGCGTTCTGGGCATGCACAGATCTCGTCAGGACACCGGCATATAATTTCTAGACTCTAATCTCTGATCCTAGATTAAAATGTTTTAGTTTTATTCTGGTAGGACATCAGCGTTCCCGTTCATGATTGATTCCATTTGTACAAAGTGTCAGAAATCCATTAGAATCTAATCCAGTTCCTTCTGACAGGACGTTTGTAGTTAATCTAATCAGCTGTTTAAAGAAAAAAAAACCCTGGAGACACAGAAAACATCCCATCAGCTGATTTCACAGGAAAACAAAGAGTTTGATTTAAACTGGGTTTTCTTTACTGGGTCACACTCATGGAGATTAGAGCTGATAAAGTCTGGGTTTCTCATCCCACTCCTACGAAACCCTCGCCGTGGGCATCGCCTCAAGTCGAACACATTCCTTTTAGACCTGACGAGATAAAAATAAAAGCATCAGGATTTTTTTAACTGATGGATTCGTCAAATAGTTGGAATCGTTTACGTGACAAACAAACCTGAGAAAATCCTGCTGGTGTCGAAACGGAGACCTGAGGTTCTGTAGTCTGATCCGGCGATGGACAGGGCGCACAGCCTCAGGTGGGAAATCCACGCTTCTCTTCTCTCACCCCCGCTGCATCCTCCAGCTCACCTTCAAGGATTCCTGACGTGTTCCCTGTCCAGCTGTGTCTCTCCAGCAGGTCTGGGGTCTGCCTCTGGGTCTCCTCCTGGTGCAACGTGCCCAAAACATCTCACTAGCAAAGGAGGCATCCTAAACAGATGCCTGAACCACTCCACGTGGCTTCTGGGGAGCCGGAGGAGGAATGACACTGCTCCAAGCCCCTCCCGGGTGGTAGAACTCCTCCATCTATCTCTGAATGAGAGCCAAGCCACCCTGCAGAGGAAGTTCATTTTGGCCGCTTGTATCCACGATCTCATTCTTTTGGTCACCACCCACACTGGTTACCATGGTGAGAGTAGGAACGTAGATCCTGGTTACCATGGTGAGGGTAGGACCGTAGATCCTCGTTACCATGGTGAGGGTAGAAATGTAGATCCTGGTTACCATGGTGAGGGTAGGAACATAGATCCTGGTTACCATGGTGAGGGTAGAAACATAGATCCTGGTTACCATGGTGAGGGTAGAAACGTTGATCCTGGTTACCATGGTGAGGGTAGAAATGTAGATCCTGGTTACCATGGTGAGGGTAGGAACGTAGTTCCTGGTTACCATGGTGAGGGTAGAAACATAGATCCTGGTTACCATGGTGAGGGTAGGAACATAGATCCTGGTTACCATGGTGAGGGTAGGAACATAGATCCTGGTTACCATGGTGATGGTAGGAACATAGATCCTGGTTACCATGGTGATGGTAGGAATGTAGATCCTGGTTACCATGGTGAGGGTAGGAACGTAAATCCTGGTTACCATGGTGAGGGTAGGAACATAGATCCTGGTTACCATGGTGATGGTAGGAATGTAGATCCTGGTTACCATGGTGAGGGTAGGAACGTAGATCCTGGTTACCATGGTGATGGTAGGAACGTAGATCCTGGTTACCATGGTGAGGGTAGAAACATAGATCCTGGTTACCATGGTGAGGGTAGGAACGTAGATCCTGGTTACCATGGTGAGGGTAGGAACGTAGATCCTGGTTACCATGGTGAGGGTAGAAACATAGATCCTGGTTACCATGGTGAGGGTAGGAATGTAGATCCTGGTTACCATGGTGAGGGTAGGAACATAGATCCTGGTTACCATGGTGAGGGTAGGAACATAGATCCTGGTTACCATGGTGAGGGTAGGAACATAGATCCTGGTTACCATGGTGAGTGGGGGTGATCTTTACCGGAGCGTATAATTGACCGCTCCTTTCCACTCACAATATTTTGTGCAGCTCAAACTTTGGGATTGATAGTAGGGCACCTTGAGAAACATCAGCGGTGGTCGAGTGTGTGTGTCGTTGCTTTAACGGGAGCCAACTTCTGTTAAACAGTGATGAACGGGTACGTCATCGCTCCAGAAACGCTCCGACAAAGTTCCCACGGTGTGACCGGGGTCTTTCTGGATTAAACTCAGATTTTCAGATTAACTACAGACTTTATTAACTCACTAAAAGCTTCATTTATCAGAACTTTTTCATTTTAAACGTTTAAATTAAGTCTGAACTTGCCGTGTGTGTGTTTGAGTGACTGTGAATCGTGCGTGTGGTTAGGTCTTATCAGAGCTGCTTCCTGTGTAAACACCTCCCATGTGATAAGAATGTTTTCTCACAGATGGGATGCTGCAGACCAGCCGTGTCTCCGCTCAAACATCTCTCTAGTTTAATCCTAGATGGAAACGCTCCTCAGAGTCCAGTCTGGAAATATTACCTCCTGTGTCCGTCGTTTCCATGATTTCATAAGCTTCAGAGTCATTTCTAGCATCTTAGAACGGTTCACACACAGTTGATCTGTATGCCAGGGCAGCAACGTCTTCACGGCCTTCTTAAGGAAAAAAAACTCTTAAAAGTAAAGAAAAACTTCAGAAACTTAAAACGGCTGAGCCTCCAAAACTGAGACCATAGTCTTCACCTAGAGAAGGGTGGAGCGCCCCCTGCAGGTTAGAGAAGGGTCCAAGATCTACGTTCCTACCTATGGTAGGAACATAGATCCTGGTTACCATGGTGAGGGTAGGAATGTAGATCCTACCCTCTACATGGTAACCAGGAACATGTTTGAGTCCTTTTAAAATTGTTATACTATGTTTTAGTCACCATGGTAACCAGGATCTACGTTTCCACCCTCACCGTGGTAACCTGGATCTGTTTCCACCCTCACCATAGTAACCAGGATCTACGTTCCTACCCTCACCATGGTAACCAGGATCTACGTTCCTACCCTCACCATGGTAACAAGGATCTACGTGCCTACCCTCACCATGGTAACCAGGATCTATGTTCTTACCCTCACCATGGTAACAAGGATCTACGTGCCTACCCTCACCGTGGTAACAAGGATCTACGTTCCTACCCTCACCGTGTGAACCAGGATCTACGTTCCTACCCTCACCATGGTAACCAGGATCTACGTTCCTACCCTCACCATGGTAACCAGGATTTACGTTCCTACCCTCACCATGGTAACCAGGATCTACGTTTCCACCCTCACCATAGTAACCAGGATCTACGTTCCTACCCTCACCATAGTAACCAGGATCTACGTTCCTACCCTCACCATGGTAACCAGGGTCACCAGTCTTTCACGGACCCACACACTCAGACACATTTTGATTTTAGGTGGTATCCTTCAGCGTTGGTAGAACATGTCTATCAAACAGGAGCGGGTAACTTTGTGTGTCCAAAAGAATGTTTAATCATTAACTCATCGTCATGGTAACACCATCGTTTCTACTGAGCATGTGCAGAAAGAAACTACAGATTAGAAAGTAAGAGATATTGGGTTTTCTGGTTGCCATGACGGCTTTGTTGTTTCAGCAGGTTTCAGGACAGAAGGGGGGAGGAGGAACAGAGAGGGTCACGTTACTGTTCCGGCTGCTTCCATCACATTCCTGACATTCCTCAGTTTAATGTGCAGGAGAAGCGCTGCTCAAACCGGCCTGGCTGCTGACTTTATACACCTCCATCTTTAAACCTGACGGACGTGTTCATCTTTGTTTTTTGTTCTTCCTTCGAGGTTAAAACCGTGAAATATGTTTCATTTTCGTCCGTTCTGATTGACGGGACCGGTTCCTCTGCTTCAAACCGGCTGAGCTGCGTTGCTGGAAGGTGCTCGTAGTTGGTATCATGACATCTTTAGTACAAAGAGTTCAAACTTAGGACAGAAAGTAAACACACAGAGGTCCAGGTTGATCCTAGACTCATCCAGGAGGTCTACCTCCAAGAATGATTCATTATCGTCATGGCAACACCATCCTCTCTACTGAGCATGTGCAGAAAGGTGCGAAAACATCCGGAAAGAAGCTACAGATTAGAAAATAAGAGAGTTTTCTGGTTGCCATGACGACTGTTGTTTGGGCAGGGTTCAGGACAGAAGGGGGGAAAAGCAAGGGTGCCAGCTCTATCTGACCCCTACTCGTTTGTTTACTACACTTCCTGTCACCTGCTCCGTGCAAAACAAACCTACACCATAGAGCGAGAACTCCCTGCAAACACTCTGACCATCAGAGCGACACTGCCAACTACTGTAGTGGATGTGTAATTACACTTAACTGTAGACTAGTAAGAAAAAAAAGAAAGAAAAAACACATGTTCCCAGTGGGACGTGCCCAAAACACCTCAGAAGTGAGGGAGGCATCCTAACCAGATCCCTGAATCACCCATCTGCCAGATGGCAGAGCTCCTCCCTTTATCTTGGAGTGAGAGCCCATGATGGCTGGAATGATATTCTAGCCATCCTGCAGAGGAAGATCATTTTAGCCGCTTGTAACCATGGTCTTGTTCTTTTGGTCACCACCCACACTGGTTACCATGGTGAGGGTAGGAACGTAGATCCTGGTTACAATGGTGAGGGTAGGAACGTAGATCTTGGTTACCATGGTGAGGGTAGGAACGTAGATCCTGGTTACAATGGTGAGGGTAGGAACGTAGATCTTGGTTACCATGGTGAGGGTCCTAACGTAGATCCTGGTTACCATGGTGAGGGTCCTAACGTAGATCCTGGTTACCATGGTGAGGGTAGGAACATAGATCCTGGTTACAATGGTGAGGGTAGGAACGTAGATCCTGGTTACCATGGTGAGAGTAGGAACGTAGATCCTGGTTACCATGGTGAGGGTAGGAATGTAGATCCTGGTTACCATGGTGAGAGTAGGAATGTAGATCCTGGTTACCATGGTGAGGGTAGGAACATAGATCCTGATTACCATGGTGAGGGTAGGAACGTGGATCCTGGTTACCATGGTGAGAGTAGGAACGTAGATCCTGGTTACCATGGTGAGGGTAGGAACGTAGATCCTGGTTACCATGGTGAGGGTAGGAACATAGATCCTGGTTACCATGGTGAGAGTAGGAATGTAGAGCCTGGTTACCATGGTGAGGGTAGGAACATAGGTCCTGGTTACCATGGTGAGGGTAGGAACATAGATCCTGGTTACCATGGTGTTACCATGGTGAGGGTAGGAACGTAGATCCTGGTTACCATGGTGAGGGTAGGAACATAGATCCTGGTTACTATGGTGAGGGTAGGAACGTAGATCCTGGTTACCATGGTGAGGGTAGGAACATAGATCCTGGTTACTATGGTGAGGGTAGGAACGTAGATCCTGGTTACCATGGTGAGGGTAGGAACGTAGATCCTGGTTACCATGGTGAGAGTAGGAACGTAGATCCTGGTTACCATGGTGAGGGTAGGAATGTAGATCCTGGTTACCATGGTGAGGGTAGGAATGTAGATCCTGGTTACCATGGTGAGGGTAGGAATGTAGATCCTGGTTACCATGGTGAGAGTAGGAATGTAGATCTGGTTACCATGGTGAGAGTAGGAATGTAGATCTGGTTACCATGGTGAGGGTAGGAACATAGATCCTATTTACCATGGTGAGGGTAGGAACATAAATCCTGGTTACCATGGTGAGGGTAGGAACGTAGATCCTGGTTACCATGGTGAGGGTAGGAACATAGATCCTGGTTACCATGGTGAGGGTAGGAACATAGATCCTGGTTACCATGGTGAGGGTAGGAACGTAGATCCTGGTTACCATGGTGAGGGTAGGAACATAGATCCTGGTTACCATGGTGAGGGTAGGAACGTAGATCCTGGTTACCATAGTGATGGTTTAAGGTGAAATGAAATCATTAACCTCTGATTAATGACATCTTTGTTTACCCCTCAGATTGCTCAGAAGTATGACCCCCAAAAGGAGGACGAGCTGCGTTTCTGGATCGAGGAGGTGACGGGCATGTCGATCGGAGAGAACTTCCAGAAGGGTCTTAAAGATGGAGTCATCCTGTGCGAGTAGGTCTCTCCTCCGTCCGTCTGTTTGTCCGTCTGTTGGTCCGTCTGTTGGTCCGTCTGTTGGTCCGTCTGTTTCTCTCTAACGTCTGTGTGTCTTTAGGTTGATAAATAAACTCCAGCCCGGATCCGTGAAGAAAATCAACCTTTCTCAGTTAAACTGGCACAAGGTGAGATTTTATTAGTTTTTAACTAACTGGTTAAAGTTGGTTAGAAGAGGTTTGGTCTCTCATCTTCAGTTCATTCTGACTGGTACTGAGCTGGTAGGATAGATCCTCCTCCCTGATGGAGTTCTACTTCTTGCATGTCCAACATTAGACCCTGAAGACTGTCGTCTCCTCATGTTTGGCTCCTTCTCGTGTGGTGGGATTCTCCCTGGCATAACGAGGCCTATCCTCATGATGTGTGTGTTTGGGTTTTTAAACCAGGGTTGTATCTGAGTCCACCATGGACATGAGGTGGTGAAGGTGGAGATGTAGGACCCTGAATCGCAGTCGATCGGGGTTAGGGAAAAGGTGTAGGCACATGCAGTCAGGATGACAACCTGGGCCGGCTTGTGGCAACGAGGGCGGGCTTGGCAGGACCAGACAGAGGAGCCAACGAAGGGGGACAACGAGGCTGAAGGACCAGACATGGAAGGACACCATCATGGCTGCAGCAGGAAAGCAGAGCAGCAGATGATCGGACACCAGGGGGAAGATGAGACACAGGTGCAGACATCAGGGAGAAGCAACTGGAACCACGGTGCTGAATTAGAGCAGGATTGAAAGGGAGGAAATATTTCAGAAGGGAGGAGGATCTTGACAACCATCTTTGTGGTGCCAAACTTTGACTGGGCGTTGGTGAGGAGGGGTTGAACTCGCAGCTCAAAACTTTGGGAGCGGTACGAGGGTGCCTCGAGGATCATCAGCAATGACCAAGCGTATAACGGGAGCCAACTTTTGAACGGTGACATCACCGCTCCAGGAACACTCCGGCAACGTTTGGTCTGTGTGACCGGGGTCTTGGGGAGTAGTGGGCTGCTTTCTTGCTTTGCTGAGGGCCCATTTGGGGTATCCATGAGACTTCAGGGCATTGCGGACGTGTAGTTTTTCCGTGGTTGTAGGAACTTCCTCGTCTCTATGACTCAGAGTTCTGATGACAGACTGTCTCCTCGCAGCTGGAGAACCTGGGGAACTTCATCAAAGCCATCCTGGCATACGGCCTGAAGCCCAGCGACATCTTTGAGGCCAACGACCTGTTTGAAAACGGGAACATGACCCAGGTTCAGACCACGCTGCTGGCTCTGGCGAGCATGGTGAGTAAACACCAGCTGCAGCAGGATTATTCCAGCTCGTTGACCTGCGTCTCCTCGGTTCACAGGCCAAAACCAAAGGCATGGACACAAAGATCGATATCGGAGTGAAATACGCAGACAAACAGGCTCGGCACTTTGATGATGAGAAGATTAAAGCTGGGCAGTGTGTCATCGGGCTGCAGGTAAGGATGCTAACACGCTACGCTAACACGCTGAGAGAAAAAAAAACATCTGTTTTCTCTTCAGATGGGAACAAATAAATGTGCAAGTCAGGCGGGCATGACGGCGTACGGAACCAGACGGCATCTGTATGACCCGAAGACTCAGACGGACAAACCGTACGACCAAACCACCATCAGCCTGCAGATGGGAACCAACAAAGGAGCCAGTCAGGTGAGGGGGTTCTACCCACGGAGGTGTTTCAGTTAAAAAAAAAACATTTCATGGTTATCATGGTGAGGGTAGGAACGTAGATCCTGGTTACCATGGTGAGGGTAGGAACGTAGATCCTGGTTACCATGGTGAGGGTAGGAACGTAGATCCTGGTTACCATGGTGAGGGTAGGAACGTAGATCCTGGTTACCATGGTGAGGGTAGGAACGTAGATCCTGGTTACTATGGTGAGGGTAGGAACATAGATCCTGGTTACCATGGTGAGGGTAGTAACGTAGATCCTGGTTACCATGGTGAGGGTAGGAACGTAGATCCTGGTTACCATGGTGAGGGTAGGAACGTAGATCCTGGTTACCATGGTGAGGGTAGGATCGTAGATCCTGGTTAGCATGGTGAGGGTAGGAACATAGATCCTGGTTACCATGGTAGGGTAGGAACGTAGATCCTGGTTACCATGGTGAGGGTAGGAACATAGATCCTGGTTACCATGGTGAGGGTAGGAACATAGATCCTGGTTACCATGGTGAGAGTAGGAACGTAGATCCTGGTTACCATGGTGAGGGTAGGAACGTAGATCCTGGTTACCATGGTGAGGGTAGGAATGTAGATCCTGATTACCATGGTGAGGGTAGGAACGTAGATCCTGATTACCATGGTGAGGGTAGGAACATAGATCCTGGTTACCATGGTGAGGGTAGGAACGTAGATCCTGGTTACCATGGTGAGGTTAGGAACGTGGATCCTGGTTACCATGGTGAGGGTAGGAACGTAGATCCTGGTTACCATGGTGAGGGTAGGAACGTAGATCCTGGTTACCATGGTGAGTGTAGGAACGTAGATCCTGGTTACCATGGTGAGGGTAGGAACGTAGATCCTGGTTACCATGGTGAGGTTAGGAACGTAGATCCTGGTTACCATGGTGACGGTAGTTCCAGACCCATTCCGTCTGACTGGTCTAAAACTGGAACAGACTGGATCTGGTGACGTCGTACCTTACGTGTTGATCTTTGATCTCCTGCAGGCGGGCATGTCGGCTCCTGGAACCCGCCGGGACATCTTTGACCAGAAGGTGGCGCTGCAACCGGCAGACAACTCCACCATCTCGCTGCAGATGGGCACCAACAAGGTGGCGTCTCAGAGGGGAATGAGCGTCTACGGTTTGGGCCGGCAGGTGTACGACCCTAAATACTGCGCGGCGCCCACCGAGCCGGTGATCCACACCAACGGCAGCCAGGGCACCGGTGGCTCCGAGATCAGCGACAGCGACTACCAGGCCGAGCTGCAGGACGAAGACTTCCACGGAGCGTACCACAACCACTACCACGCCCACTACGGCGAGCACAACCTGGACTATTAGCTGCACCTCAGTGTTACCGTGCCACGCTACACTAGCCCTCTCTCTAAACTCTTTTCTTACTTTTCATCTTGTAACGCGCTTTTCTGCTTTAACGTAGTGATGAAGAAGCATGGCAGCAGGACGTCCACGCCCTCACACCGCCCGCCCTCCCGCCCGCTCGCCCTCACACTGCTGAGCTGTATTTATTGCAGAGCGTCTTTCTTAAACATTCCACGTTTTATGATGAAGATAAAATGTTTGTTTCAAATAAAACTTTAAATTCTTTACATTGACTCGTGAAGATCCTGGACTTCGTTACTACGTCAACAAACAGGTTGCTATGGGTAACAAGGTAATTAATCCCTCATTCGTCCAGCAGGGACACATCATTGAAAAGGTCTCAATTAATCTCATGGACCAGACATGGGCAAACTACGGCCCGCGGGCCACATGTGGTTCATTAAACGTTTTAATCCGGTCCGCTGAACGTAAAAAATTAAATAAATACACCCTGTTAATTTTATTTCCCCTGCCGTTCTGATGTTTCGTCACTAGATGGCAACAAAGATACAACAACACTGCTCCCATTAAAATGTGTGTGTCACCATGACGCCCATGCTGTCAAAATAAACAGTGTTCACATATATGAAAACGCTTAGATTTCAAACGTAGTGCCGCTAGATTTGAAATTTAACACTCTTGATGTAACATTTAGCGCTTGTTTAAAAAACTGCGTCATCCTATCGGTCTAATCTAGAGGTTATCAAAGCATGCCATCTTTCTGATCCTGTCCTGGCCCCTTTAATGTTAGAACTCAATGTGGCCCGCCCCTGGTCTGGACAGTGTTTGACCACTCTTGAGTTCAATTCAAACTTATTTGTTTAGCCCAAAATCACAGAATTTCCATCTCAATGGGCTTCACAAGAAAAAGAGTGGGGAAAAAATAAGAAACCTCGTGGGGATCCACATGAAAGAGAGATCCCTCCCCGGGACGAGCAACCAATGTGTCAAAGATTATTGTTTAAATATTAGTTTATTCTACTCTACAGCTAAATATTTAAAGAAGTCAATAGATGTTCTTCATCCTGATGGAAACACGGGGGGCTCCTCAGCCTGGAGATGTCCAGTACGGGGATGAGTAGATGTTCTTCATGGAGTTTTGGGGTGTTACTAGGAACGGGGCTTAAGAATCAATGCTCTGATTGGGACCACTTCAGTTTCACAGGGTATCAGTATAAATAAGGGTCTAACTTGGTACGGCCCGCTCACACCAGCCCAACGTTGTTGGAGCGTTCCTTGAACGGCTCCGAATTTTAACAACGATCGTCACTGCACAAAATGGAGAAAAAAAATGAAAACACAGGTGTTGGCTTAGCGGTAGTGAGCGTTGACAATGCCAAACCAAAGTTTAACCAGCCAATGATCGCTGCTTCAACACCCAACATCGTTCCAGCGATGCCCACTCATGGACTCATGCGTCCTCTCGTAGAACGCTTACAAACGCTCCACTGAAGTTTCTTCAACGTTTGGTCGCTGGTGAAGCAGCGGTGGTCCACCGTTGACCTCGCAGCCACCAACTAACCCCTAGCAGTGCCAAACTTTGACTGGGCATTGGCGGAGCGGGGGTGAACTAACTTTGGGAGCGGTAGGAGAGCCCCTCGAGTAACATCAGTGGTGGTCGAGCGTATGCAGCGTTGCTTTAATGGAAGCCAACGGGTATGTCATCATAAAATGGCGCTGCCCTGGGCGGCTTCCTGCTGCCAGGACATCATTTTGGTCTGTATTGTTTTGTTTTTATTTCTCGTCTGGCTAGCCCCGCCCTCTAACCCCGCCCACTAGTTCCTATTGGCTGGCTGATTATGGAGTCATTTGGCTGGTGACATGTGTGGCCAGCTGCTGCTGCTGGCTCTCAGAGCCACATCCGTCGTGGCTGGAGGAGTTGGTTCGGTCCTGGGGGAGCTGAGGAGAAGGAGACGATCTGGAGGAGCTGAGGAGAAGGAGACGATCTGGAGGAGCTGAGGAGAAGGAGACGATCTGGAGGAGGTGCTTCCTGTGCTGGATGGAGGTGTGGATGGAGGTCTCACTGTGTGGATGGAGGCCTCTTTGTGTGGATGGAGGCCTCTTTGTGTGGATGGAGGCCTCTTTGTGTGGATGGAGGCCTCTCTGTGTGGATGGAGGCCTCTTTGTGTGGATGGAGGCCTCTTTGTGTGGATGGAGGCCTCTTTGTGTGGATGGAGGCCTCTCTGTGTGGATGGAGGCCTCTCTTGTGGATGGATGCCTCTCTTGTGGATGGAGGCCTCTCTGTGAGGATGGAGGTCTCACGGTGTGGATGGAGGCCTCTTTGTGTGGATGGAGGCCTCTTTGTGTGGATGGAGGCCTCTTTGTGTGGATGGAGTTCTCTCTGTGTGGATGGAGGCCTCTCTTGTGGATGGAGGCCTCTCTGTGAGGATGGAGGCCTCTCTTGTGGATGGAGGCCTCTCTTGTGGATGGAGGTCTCTCTGTGAGGACACTGCTTCAGTGTGGATCCTCTGGGAGGACACTCATGAGGACATCCTAAATATTTCCGAGTGTTTCTCTTCTTGACTTCAGGAGACAGTTTGGAGAATCCAGAGGAAGTCAAACAGTCTGTGAGGAGCCGAACAGGAAGTGAAGAGCAACAGCAGGACATCACCATGGTTACCAGGACTCAGTCATCCAGCACAGACCTCTATTCTTTCAGCGGGGGGCACCGTTAGGGGGTTTCTGGCCGTCTGCCAAACATTCTGCTCAACAATGAGACCGAAATATAACCAGACTGTCCATTCATGTTTGTTTGATTACTGGAAGCAGCTGAATGGTGACCTGGACAGGGTGTACCACCTGAAACCCCCCCTAATGAAAGTAGAACTGCTTCATATGAGGAAGAAAAATAACATGCCATGCTGTTACCATGGAAACCATAGCATGCTGCTTCTGCTGTCCTCTTGTGGTGGAGTCAAGGTAGTTCAAGGTCCTCAGAGTTCTAGATGGTTCATGTTTAGTCCTGACTCTAGACACCAGCAGGAGGCCGGTTCCAGAGGTCCTCAGAGTTCTAGATGGTCCATGTTTAGTCCTGACTCTAGACACCAGCAGGAGGCCGGTCCCAGAGGTCCTCAGAGTTCTAGATGGTTCATGTTTAGTCCTGATTCTAAACACCAGCAGAAGGCCGGTCCCAGAGGTCCTCAGAGTTCTAGATGGTCCATGTTTAGTCCTGACTCTAGACACCAGCAGGAGGCCGGTCCCAGAGGTCCTCAGAGTTCTAGATGGTCCATGTTTAGTCCTGACTCTAGGCTCCAGCAGGAGGCCGGTCCTAGAGGTCCTCAGAGTTCTAGATGGTTCATGTTTAGTTCTGACTCTAGACACCAGCAGGAGGCCGGTCCCAGAGGTCCTCAGAGTTCTAGATGGTTCATGTTTAGTCCTGACTCTAGACACCAGCAGGAGGCTGGTCCCAGAGGTTCTCAGAGTTCTAGATGGTTCATGTTTAGTCCTGACTCTAGACACCAGCAGGAGGCCGGTCCCAGAGGTCCTCAGAGTTCTAGATGGTTCATGTTTAGTCCTGACCAGTGTTGGATGAAGTACTCACTTTTTGTACTTAAGTAAAAGTACAAAAGTAATTGGTGTAAATGTTACTTTTTTAGTAAAAAGTAAAAGTATTCAATCATAATTTAAATATTATTTTTTCTGCTATAGGGTGTCACCATGGTAACCAGGATCTACATTCCTACCCTCACCATGGTAACCAGGATCTACGTTCCTACCCTCACCATGGTAACCAGGATCTATGTTCCTACCCTCTCCATGGTAACCAGGATCTACGTTCCTACTCTCACCATGGTAACCAGGATCTATGTTCCTACCCTCACCATGGTAACCAGGATCTACGTTCCTACCCTCACCATGGTAACCAGGATCTACGTTCCTACCCTCACCATGGTAACCAGGATAAATACTCTGCAGGGGTGTGACCCCCCCTCTCCCGCCTCTTTTGGTCCACAAAAAAATAAATAAATAAAAGGAAAGGGGACTAGTCAAGCTATACCCTGCAGGGCCAGTAAATGGGCCGCAAAAATGGAGGAAAATGACTCTTATTTTTTAAAATGTTTTGGGGCGGAGCCCCCCCTCCTTTTGATTTTGGTGATGCGGCTTCAAGATGCACTAAAAAAAAAAAAAAAAAAAAAAAAACGAAAAATGTAAAACACACTTTCAAAAAGTAGCGAAGTAAAAGTACAGATATTTACTCTAAAAATGTAGTGAAGTAAAAGTAAAAGTACCGGTCTTATATTTTACTTAAGTAAAGTCCAGATACACATTTTTTTACTTAAGAACAGTAACGAAGTACATTTACTTCATTACGTTCCACCACTGGAGCCCAACCACCCTGCAGAGGAAGATCATTTCAGCTGCAATAATCTGACTAATCTCATCAGATTTTCAGAATAAAATGCAGTTGTTTTAATGTCTTTTTGTTCAGAACTGTTACAATAATCTAATTTATAATAATAATCTATAATAATAATAATAATAACAATAATAATCTAAGTTCTGCACCCTTTCATTCATAATTTTTTTTACTGAAGACCTTTTTTTTTTAAGATGCGTTTGTTCTTTTGTTTTGAATGAAATGAAACAATAAAATAAAAATAAAATAAATAAAGTTACTAAGGGAGAGGCGATAGCTCAGTGGTAGAACGTTCGCCCTTGATTCGGAAGTTCTTCGGAAGTTCGCGGGATCAAATCCCCCTAAAAATATGTGTAGGTATCTTTGGTGAAGACACCTTACCTCTTTGGAGAAAAAATACACACCTCGGGATCTGAAGAAAACATGTCCTTGAATTTCTGGATGTTACATGGAGCGAGTTAATTTTTAAATCTAGCGGCGCTAGGTTTGAAATCTAAGCGCTTGATGTAACATTTTGTTTACTTTAACATCTAACATGCTTGTTTACATCCGGGTTTTCCCCCCGATGGCTTTCCATATCTGCGTGCACTGTTTGTTTTGACAGTGTGCGCATCATGGAGACACACACATTTTAATGGGAGCAGTGTTGTTGTATCTTTGGTGCCATCTAGTGACAAAACATCAGAATTACAGGAAAAATAAAACATTAAGGTGTTCCGTTCCGTCATCTTCCGCTTGTTCCGGGGTCGGGTTGCGGGGGCAACAGCCTCAAACGGGCAGCCCAGGCCTCTCTCACCCCGGCTGCATCCTCTAGCTCACCTGGAAGGATACCAAGTCGTTCCCCGGCCAGCTGTGAGACATAGTCTCTCCCGCGGGTCCGGGGTCTGTCCCTTGGTCTCCTCCTGGTGGGACGTGCCTGAAACACCTCGCCCGCCTCACCTCGCCAAGTTGCCCTTTGCCCGGACGCGGGTCACCGGGGCCCCCCTTGGAGCCAGGCCCGAGGGTGGGGCACGTGTGCGAGCGCCTGGTGGCCGGGCTTTTACCCATGGGGCCCGGCCGGGCTCAGCCCGAACAGGGGACATGGGCCACCCTTTCAGCGGACTCACCACCTGCAGGAGGAACCATAGGTGTCGGGTGAAGGAGGAGATGGGTGGCAGCCAACGGCGGGGACCCTGGCGGTCAGATCCTCGGCTGCATAAGGTGTTTTTCAATTTAATTTTTTCAAGTTAAAAGGGCCAGAATAAACATTTAATGAGCCACACATGACCCGCGGGCCGTGGTTTGCCCACACCTGGGTTAGATGGAAGAAACTGACTTGCTGTGGCGCCCCCTGAAGGGAAGCTCAGGGGACTCCAGATGAAAATAGCCTGTTATTTTTTGTTTTTCATTAAATTCCAGTGTTGTTTTTGAAGTAATCTGAATGTGATCCAGCTGTGAGACCACAACACAGGATGTGTCCTGCTGAGAGGAACTTTAAAAGATCACTCTGGGTTTTTCAAAAGGATTTTTGTTTCTTCAGACATTTTAAACTGTGTGAAAACATGTGGATCCTCTTAAATTTTCCAAGGGTTTTAATTTGAGGGACAGATGTGACGTCAGTGAGAAATAAAAAGTTTTTCTATGATGACATCACAACTTTATTTATACTCTTAAATATCCTGAGAGTTTTTACCCACGACCCCCCTCCCCCCAAAACAAACAGTTTTTATTTGTGATATTTAGTCATTTTTATCATTAAAACACTTTCTTCTTCTTCTTCTTTCGGCTTTTCCCTTTAGGGGGCGCCACATCAAGTCAGTTTCTTCCATCTAACCCTATCTGCTGCATCCTCTTCGGTCACACCAACTATCTTCATGTCTTCCTTCACTGTATCCATGAACCTCCTCTTTGGTCTTCCTCTAGTCCTCTTTCCTGGTGGTTCCAAACCCAGCATCCTTCTTCTGATGTACTCTCTCTCTCTTCTCTGCAAATCCGTGTATTCCCTCATTCATCCAGGAGTGATCCATAGTAGAAAAAGTTTCAAAAAAGTCTTCTGGACAGTTTAATTCTTGATCGAGACGTTTCGACTTCCATCCAGAAATCATTTTCAATCTGAATGAAATGGACTGAAAACTGGATCTATTTATACTAACCTGAGTAAAAGGTAAAAAAATAGTAAGAAGGGCTCGACCAATGAGCCTGTGTTACCTATGATGGCCGTGAATGGCTCCTATTGTAACCACAGACCAGTAAACGAACCCTATTATAAAAATGCTAAAAGCCTAGTGAATAGAAACTCTTGCTAACGAGAAGCGTGAAACTGGGTCACGAGGTGTCATCTTTAGTCCATGGCTTCAAAAGGCTGCTATAGATACCGGGCAAAACGTATCTAACGCCTCCACTCCGATTCAGTGAGGGATTTTCTTTCTTCACAAAGATGGCTTCTTTCACCCCTCTTTCAAACCATCCTTTCTCTCTACTTAGAATCTTCACCTCACTGTCCTCAAAAGTGTGTTTGGTGGATTTAAGATGCAGATGTACAGCAGACTGTGGACCACTAGAGGCTTCTCTTCTGTGTTGGTAAAGTCTTTTGTGGAGTGGCTGCTTCGTTTCCCCAATGTAATGTTCTTTGCAGCTCCCTTCACTGCACCGGATTGAATAAACTACATTGCTCTGTTTTTCTGAAGGCATCTTGTCTTTGGGATGTACTAGTTTCCAAACTTTCCAAACCTTATACTCAGGTTAGTATAAATAGATCCAGTTTTCAGTCCATTTCTATCAGATTGAAAATGATTTCCGGATGGAAGTCGAAACGTCTCGATCAAGAATTTAACTGTCCAGCATCCTTCTTCTGATGTACTCTCTCTCTCTCCTCTGCACATGTCCAAACCATCTCAGTCTGACCTCTCTGACTTTAAAACCTCTAACATGTGCTGTTCCTCTGATCCTGTCCATCCTGGTCACTCCCAGAGAGATCCTCAGCATCTTCATCTCTGCTACAAACATCTCTGATTCCTGCCTTTTCTTCAAAACGCTTTAAACCAGATAAATAACTACAGGCATGTCGCCACTAGAGGGAGCCAGAAAACCTCTGAAAATTAGTCACTGATGAACTTCATGTTTACCTTCAAGGTGAAAGAAGGAGAGCAGCAGGGTTTGGATCGAAGTGAGGGCGGGGGGAGCGTAGGGGTTCACCCGCCTCCCACATCCCCCCCACCTATGCTCCACAAAAAAAAAAAAAAAGAAGAAAGGAAAGGGGACTAGGCAAGCTTTCCCCTTCCAGGGCCAGCAAACGGACCACCAAAATGCAAGAAAATTACTCTTATTTTGAAGGGGTGTTGCCCCCCAGGCCGCCATACTGGCTTTGTCAATGACCTCACGCGCCCCCCTTTAGAAAATCCCAGACCCGCTCTGAGCAGGAAGGTGTGTCTGCAGGAGGAGAGCAGCAGGGATGTTTGAACAGGTAGAAACACATCAGTGTCTGTGGAAAGTTTTACCTGAAAAGGGTGAAGCGCCCTGGAAGGACAGGGATGGGCTCCTTCCCCACGTGGAGGAGTTAAAGTATCTCAGGGTCTTGTTCACAGAGGAGGAATGGAGCAGGAGATCAACAGACGGATCGGTGCAGCGTCTGCAGTAATTAGGACTCTAGGAGGAATAAGGCAAAAAGTTCAAACTTGTGTTTTATTTCGTCTTCTGAACCACTTATTCCTCACGGGGTCCCAGGGAGTGCCGGAGCCTATCCTGGATGATTCAAGACGAGAGGCAGGTTACACCCAAACAGGTCATCGGTCTGTTGCAGGGCCACACACACTCATTCCTCGGGGTAATTTTATAGCAGCCAATCAACCTAACATGTATGTTTTTACCAGAGAACCACACATACACGAAGTATCTCTGGGTCTTCTTCACGAGTGGGGGAAAGATGGAGCGGGAGATCGACAGGCGGATCGGTGCAGCATCAGCAATAACTAGGACGCTGCATCGGTCCGTCGTGGTAAAGAGAGAGCTGAGCCGAAAAGCAAAGCTCTCGATTTACAAGTCGATCTACATCCCTACCCTCACCATGGTAACCAGGATCTAGTTCCTACCCTCACCATGGTAACCAGGATCTACGTTCCTACCCTCACCATGGTAACCAGGATCTACATTCCTACCCTCACCATGGTAACCAGGATCTACATTCCTACCCTCACCATGGTAACCAGGATCTACGTTCATACCCTCACCATGGTAACCAGGATCTACGTTCCTACCCTCACCATGGTCACCAGCTGTGGGTGGTGACCGAAAGAATGAGATCGCGGGTACAAGCGGCCGAAATGAGCTTCCTCCGCAGGGTGGCTGGGCTCTCACTCAGAGATCCGATGAGGAGCTCTGCCATCCGGGAGGAGCTCGGTGTCGAGCCGCTCCTCCTCCAGGTCGAGAGGAGCCAGATGGGGTGGTTCGGGCATCTGGTCAGGATGCCCCCTGAGCGCCTCGCGGGCGGGGTGTTTCGGGCACGTTCCACCGGGAGGAGACCAAGAGGCAGACCCCGGACCCGCTGGAAAGACTATGTCTCACAGCTGGCCGGGAACGACTTGGGATCCTTCCATGTGAGCTAGAGGATGCAGCCGGGGAGAGAGAGGCCTGGGCTGCCCGATTGAGGCTGGTGCCCCCTTGACCCGACCCCGGAACAAGCGGAAGATGACGGAACGGAACCCCTGACCTTCTAGCTGTGAGGCTTCTGTGCAGGCCTTTGAAACTTGTGTAAAAGGAGGAAATGATGAGTTGTATTTACGGCTCTTTTATTGTGATAAGTTTAGAACAGGAAGTGGAGGATGGTAGTGGTGTTCTGACGGTGGATTGTTCCATGTTGTTCTTCCTGCTTCTATCCATCAGTGTAAATACAAACACCTGGCTACCCTAGCGTCTTCCTCATATCTTTTCGGCTCACGCGCCCCCTAGCGGCCGTCAGTAAACTCCATGAATAACGACAACAAATTGGCACAATTTTTAACAATCTGTTTTATTATAAAAATTATTTGTAAAACAATAAAAACAGACTTTTTTTTCTCTAAAATCTTATCCGTAACAATCTGTAGTGTGAAAGAGAGACTTTATAAAAATAAATCAGATTTCAGTGACGATGTTTCAGCAGGTGAGAAATAAATAAAGATCGTACCTCAGCGCAGGAAGTCAGACTTCCTTCTAGTTTAACTCTAAAAAAAATAAACATGTTTCACAGAAACTAAAAGATTCCAGTGTTTTACATCCCTGAGTCCCACGGACGATCTCCATGGCAACGCCTCAAACTCCCTGCAGCGCCATCGCCTCCTTCTCCTTTTTACCGGCGTTTCTCTGACGTTTGCAGCAGATCACAATCAGGGTGATGACCATCCCGATCAGAAGCACGATGAGGAGGAAACCACACGCCAGAACGCTGAGCGAGAACTCTGTGGAGGAAAAATAAAACACGGGATTAGCATGGCAGACCTGACCATGTATGGAGGCATGACTCGAGAAGGTCTGCTTTCATTCCTGATCTGTTGGTCACATTACAGACCCTCAAACTTTTAAATATGAACGCAAAAAGCGTCCTAACCAGATGCCTGAACCATCCCGTCTGGCTTCTCTCAACCAGGGGGAGCAACCGCTCTACTGCAAGCTCCTCCCGGAAGGCAGCGCTCCTCCGTCTATCTCTGAGAAATAAACCAGCCACCCTGCAGAGGGTAGGATTGTAGATCTTTGTTACGGTGAGGGTAGGAACGTAGATCCCGGTTACCATGGTGAGGGTAGGAACGTAGATCCCGGTTACCATGGTGAGGGTTGGAACGTAGATCCTGGTTACCATGGTGAGGGTTGGAACGTAGATCCTGGTTACCATGGTGAGGGTAGGAATGTAGATCCTGGTTACCATGGTGAGGGTAGGAACGTAGATCCTGGTTATCATGGTGAGGATAGGAACGTAGATCCTGGTTACCATGGTGAGGGTAGGAACATAGATCCTGGTTACCATGGTGAGGGTAGGAACGTAGATCCTGGTTACCATGGTGAGGGTAGGAATGTAGATCCTGGTTACCATGGTGAGGGTAGGAACGTAGATCCTGGTTACCATGGTGAGGGTAGGAACATAGATCCTGGTTACCATGGTGAGGGTAGGAATGTAGATCCTGGTTACCATGGTGAGGGTAGGAACGTAGATCCTGGTTACCATGGTGAAGGTAGGAACATATATCGACTTATAAATCCAGAGCTTTGCTTTTCAGCTCTTTCTTCCCTCGGTGAATCGATGGAGCGTCCTGATTATTGCAGACGGTGCACCGATCCGTCTGTTGATCTCCCGCTCCGTCCTTCCTCCACTTGTGAACAACACAGAGATACTAGAGACCCGAGGCTAGAGTTTTTTGTTGTGTTTTCTGTAACTCCTTAAAAACTCATTAAAAAGAAATGTAAACACTCTCCACCATGTTGGAGCTCGTTAGACTTATTTGTAAAGAAGGAGAACTGCTCATTATCTGCTGAGTCAGCAGACAAGTTTAAACTGGTCCAGATGAGGAATTTCAGAAGTTACATAATCACTTCCGGAGCTTTGAAGCTTAACGAGTTGCTGACCCACAGAACACAGCCTGCTGAAACAAGAACTCCAGTACCAACCAATCAGATTGTTTTATCTCTAATGGTCCTTTAGATTGGTTCCAGTGTCTGTGATTATCTTCAAACCTGCTTTATGTCTGGAAGTTTCTGAGTTACAGAGATCATCAGGACCTCGTTTAGAATCTGTGTGTACACACACTCCTACACAAACTGAGCGATCTGTAACAATGTGGGAGTGTGTGAACTTTAACTCTCAGCAAATTCAGAAGCTCAAGTGAACCGAGGACAGAGAAGCAGAGGAAACACACATCAATCTGTGTCTGTGTAGGACCGTACATAAGAGTAATTCCAAATAGTGTTGTTCCACCACAGTGAAGTCAACTTGTGGAGCTTTTAGTAACAGTTTAACATCTTATTAGGATTCACTGGAGCTGAAAAACATTGTTACCATGGTAACCTATATTCCGCCTAGCGCAAAGCCACCTGTTCCATGTTCCAACAATAGCTGTTCCAGCTCTACTTCAACCAACTTGGCACCACCGAGCAGCTGTTCTGAAGCTCTCTCTTGGAAATCTGTTTCTTTTTAAATCCCATCAGATCAATGTTTCATTCCCGGTTGCCATGGTGACCGTCTTCCATTCTCTTCGGTGATGGATGGCATCACCACAGCAGTGAGATAGTGACTCGTTTGAGTATTTTAGGGTCCCCTTCGCTCATTTAAATACTGTTACACGTGCATCACATCATCTGCATGATGCATGTATGGAAATCTAGAGGCGTGGTTGGGGCGGGATGGAGATCAAGTTGGGTTACACCTGAGATTGATCCTGGTTTGGTTTCTGAATCCCAAGTTTCATGACGTAAGCTGTTGATTCGGGTCATTGAGCTTTAAAACAAATCATTAATAAATGATTAAATTCAGTCAAACAGTCACTTTTTAACCTTCTGTCCTGGTTGATTCAAGGTGAGGGGCAGGGTACACCCCGAACAGATCGCCAGTCTGTTACAGGGCCACACACACACACACACAACCACACACACACACACACACTCATTCCTAGGGGCAATCATGCAGAGGCCAATCAACATAAACATGAATGCTTTTGGAGGGTGGGAGGAAACTGGAGTACCAGGGGTACCTGGACGAACACGAGGAGAACATTTAAACTCCACACAGAAAAGCCTCGTCCCCACAACCTTCTTGCTTTGAGGCCTCTGTTCTACCCACTGTGCCACTGTGCCGCCCATGGGTAAAGTTCAATCTTAAAAATAAAAGGTTTTTTTTTCGGTTAATGTTTAGACTAACTTTAGACTGAAAGGAATTTCCTGATGTCATGTTCCTGTTTTAGGAATTTTCTGACGTTCCGCTCGCTGAGTTTCTGAGACTAAACAGACTTTAAAAGCACTGCCGAGGGTCCGTGACGACTCGTCAGTGTGACGGACCTTCCTCACTGATGTTTAAACCGGTTTCATTCTAACCGATTCAGAGAAGAAGATCCTAATCAATCCTCATCCATTCATCAGAACACCACCCGTCCCACCAGAATGAAGACATAACAAAATATCCATGGTAACCAGGATCTATGGTCCTATCATCACCATGGTAACCAGGATCTATGGTCCTATCATCACCATGGTAACCAGGATCTATGGTCGTACCCTCACCATGGTAACCAGGATCTATGGTCGTACCCTCACCATGGTAACCAGGATCTACGTTCCTACCCTCACCATGGTAACCAGGATCTACGTTCCTACCCTCACCATAGTAACCAGGATCTACGTTACTACCCTCACCATGGTAACAAGGATCTACGTTCCTACCCTCACCATAGTAACCAGGATCTACGTTCCTACCCTCACCATGGTAACCAGGATCTATGGTCGTACCCTCACTATGGTAACCAGGATCTACGTTCCTACCCTCACCATT
>LR738553.1:28071339-28251339 GCA_902685375.1 Neostethus bicornis
AGAATCACACCAGTCTGAGAATCACACCAGCAACCCTCTGACTTTATAGCGCTCTGGCTCAAAGGAACACCATATAAGGAGTGTCCGTCTGTGACGTCACGCAGCGTGCCGTCCTGATGAGGTCATAAACAAACTAAAAAGATTTTAAAAAATGAAGAAAAAATGATATTTTCTTGTTTGAAAAATACAATAACTAGAAAATTATTACATAAAAAAAGTCAAATTTAAAGAGATAAAAGAAAAAATTATGGGTTTTTTTGCAGAAAAATAGATTCATTTAATGTATAAAGAAAAATATAATGTATTTTTTATTTACAAAAAGAAGCGAAAAAAATTTAATAGTGTTTTATAATAAAAATAATTAAAATTAAATTATTGAAACTAAACAAAATGTAAAAAACGAGAAAAAAAAAAAACTTCAAATTAATCCAATTTTTTTTTTACTGAAACATCAAAACTTTACCAAACAAATTTATGATCGATTATTTTTTTATTATTTTTATTTTTTTTTATCAACATCAAAATTTAATCTCAATAAAAATCTGCACAAAAATTGAAGAAAAAAACCCAAGTTTTATTTTATTTTTTGTTAATAAAAGTAAACATGTTTTAGAATCTGATGCTGACTTTAGTTTCCTGTCTCTTTCCTTGATTCTGTTTTTTTGGGGGTCGCACAGATCGGACCCCCCTGATAACCAGATGTTTCACATCAGCAGCTAAACGTAGATTTTAGGTTTTAAACTGTTTTTATTGTTTTTATCTTGCCTTGTTTTTATGTAGCGCTTTGGGATTTTTTTTTCGTAAAATGTAAGACACATTCTAAATAAAATGTATTATTATTATTACATACTCTCACTGTACCACACTGTTTACTGTCTGCTATGAACCTTGATCCTAATCAATATCACAGCTTTAGGACATTAATTTATTATAGAAGGTTTAAAACTTTGTTTTTTCAGGTTGATTGTGATGCTAAATATTGTAAAATGTAATTTACTAGACAGGAATCTCCATGGACAGTGACGTCTGCAGATGACAGTGTGATCTGTAGTGAGAGAAGTAAAGAGGAGGAGGAAAAGCTGGAGAGGTGGAGGTTTGAAGATTAGTCAGAGTAAAACAGAGTACATGTGTGTGAATGAGAGGGATCCAAATGGAAAAGTGAGGTTACAGGGAGAAGAGATAAAGAAGGTGGAAGATTTTAAGTATCTAGGATCAACAGTCCAGAGCAATGGAGAGTGTGGAAAAGAGGTGAAGAAGCATGTGCAGGCAGACTGGAACGGTGAGATGTGTGATAGAAGGTCTAGAGACAGTGTGGTGAGAGCGGCCATGCTGATTGGTCTAGAGACAGTGTGGTGAGAGCGGCCATGCTGATTGGTCTAGAGACAGTGTGGTGAGAGCGGCCATGCTGATTGGTCTAGAGACAGTGTGGTGAGAGCGGCCATGCTGATTGGTCTAGAGACAGTGTGGTGAGAGCGGCCATGCTGATTGGTCTAGAGACAGTGTGGTGAGAGCGGCCATGCTGATTGGTCTAGAGACAGTGTGGTGAGAGCGGCCATGCTGATTGGTCTAGAGACAGTGTGGTGAGAGCGGTCATGCTGATTGGTCTAGAGACAGTGTGGTGAGAGCGGCCATGCTGATTGGTCTAGAGACAGTGTGGTGAGAGCGGCCATGCTGATTGGTCTAGAGACAGTGTGGTGAGAGTGGCCATGCTGATTGGTCTAGAGACAGTGTGGTGAGAGCGGCCATGCTGATTGTTCTAAAGACAGTGTGGTGAGAGCGGCCATGCTGATTGGTCTAGAGACAGTGTGGTGAGAGCGGCCATGCTGATTGGTCTAGAGACAGTGTGGTGAGAGCGGCCATGCTGATTGGTCTAGAGACAGTGTGGTGAGAGCGGCCATGCTGATTGGTCTAGAGACAGTGTGGTGAGAGCGGTCATGCTGATTGGTCTAGAGACAGTGTGGTGAGAGCGGCCATGCTGATTGGTCTAGAGACAGTGTGGTGAGAGCGGCCATGCTGATTGGTCTAGAGACAGTGTGGTGAGAGCGGTCATGCTGATTGGTCTAGAGACAGTGTGGTGAGAGCGGCCATGCTGATTGGTCTAGAGACAGTGTGGTGAGAGCGGCCATGCTGATTGGTCTAAGGACAGTGTGGTGAGAGCGGCCATGCTGATTGGTCTAGAGACAGTGTGGTGAGAGCGGCCATGCTGATTGGTCTAGAGACAGTGTGGTGAGAGCGGCCATGCTGATTGGTCTAGAGACAGTGTGGTGAGAGCGGCCATGCTGATTGGTCTAGAGACAGTGTCACTGATTCAAAGACAGGAAACAGAGATGTTTGTAGCAGAGATGAAGATGCTGAGGATCTCTCTTGGAGTGACCAGGATGGACAGGATCAGAGGAACAGCACATGTTAGAGGTTTTAAAATCAGAGAGGTCAGACTGAGATGGTTTGGACATGTGCAGAGGAGAAACAGGAACTGCCAGGCAGGAGGCCTAGAGGAAGAGGAGGTTCATGGATGTGTTATCCCCCTCTCTTTTTCTTCTTTCCTTCTCCGTGTCAGGTCGACAGACATTTAGGATCTTGTTTTGTCTTCTGAACCGTCCATCCCTAACGGGGACGCCCGAAGTACCAGAGTCTATCCTGGCTGATTTAAGGCGAGAGGCACAATACACCCCAAACAGGTCACCAGTCTGTTGCAGGGCCACACACACACACACACACACACACACACACACACACACACACACACACACACACACACACACACACACACACTCATTCCTAGGAACGATTTTTCATAGCAGCCAATCAATCTAAGATGTACAGTATGTTTTTGATGAGTGAGAAGAAACCAAAGAAAACCCACACAAACAAAGAGAGAACATGTAAACTACACATAGAAACACCAGTGTTTCAAGGCTTGTCCCACCCTGGACCGAACCTACGACCTTCTTGAGCTGGGGGTTCGATCCAAGAACCCATGACCTTGGGGTTCTTGTGAATTACTGGTCTTTCTGTGTAGAGTTTGGAAGTTCTCCCCTTGTATGTGTGTTTTTCTCTCACTCTCCAAAAATAAACATGTTAGGTTGATTGGCTGCTGTGAAAAATTACCCCTAGGAATGAGTGTGTGTGGATGGTTGGTTGTGTGTGTGGCCCTGCTACAGACTGGTGACCTGTTCAGGGTGTGTTCTGCCTCTTAGCCGGGATAGACTCTGGTACGTCCTGTATCCCCGTTCGGGATGGACGGTTCAGAAGTTGTATTTTCTGACTTTTTGAACCTTTAAACCAGATGAATAAACGGTCATGAGTTCACTTTCACATCCTGTTTGTCACTTCTTCCTGTTTTTTTTTTTTTCGTCTTGAGTTAAAATTTGAAAGATTGAAGATGTTTGGAAATTCACAGAAATTCAGTTTCAGTTTGTTTATAAAATGATATCTAAAAAAAACAATTCAGCAATGGTTTTAATAAAAACAAACTGAAAGCAGACGTTTAATCACTGGTGTGAAAAATCAGAAAACCACAGATTACTGAATTAACGTGATGAAATGTTTACATCTCTCTGAGTGATTCCTCCTCTTCAGAAGATTCAGAGGAAACACGTTTATTCAGTTCAGAAAAACAGGATTTTAACCTCCTGCTTCCTACCATCACCATGGTAACAAGGATCTACATTCCTACCATCACCATGGTAACCAGGATCTACATTCCTACCATCACCATGGTAACCAGGATCTACATTCCTACCATCACCATGGTAACCAGGATCTACGTTCCTACCCTCACCATGGTAACCAGGATCTACGTTCCTACCCTCACCATGGTAACCAGGATCTACATTCCTACCATCACCATGGTAACCAGGATCTACATTCCTACCATCACCATGGTAACCAGGATCTACATTCCTACCCTCACCATGGTAACCAGGATCTACGTTCCTACCCTCACCATGGTAACCAGGATCTACGTTCCTACCCTCACCATGGTAACCAGGATCTACGTTCCTACCCTCACCATGGTAACCAGGATCTACCAGGATCTGTCCACTGGGAACAGATCCAGAAGCAGATCCGTACTCGGTGGAGAGAATATGTCACACAGCTGGTTGGGAACACCTCAGGATCCTCCTGGGTGAGCTGGAGGATGCAGCCGGGGTGAGAGAAGCCTGGGTTTCCCATCTGAGGCTGTTGCCCCCGGCGACCCGGCCCCGGAAGAAGATGACGGAACGGAAGCTATTTGACTACATATATTGTGCAACGGGGCTATGCAGTGGTTGGCACAGTGGCCTAATAGGAACAAAGTCTAGGGGTTCAAGTCCTGGACTGGGAGTGAGGCTTGAAACACTGTCCTTTCAGTGTGGAGTTTGCATGTTCTACTTGTGTATGGATGGTTGTCTGTGGTTGTGGCCCACAACAGACTGACGGCCTCCTCAAGGTTTCTCTTACCTCTTGCCTGAAATCAGCCAGGATAAGCTCGAGCACATCCGTGATCTTATTTGAAATAAGCGGTTCAGAAGATGGATGTGTTTTATTTATTCATCTTCTGATTGGCTCATCCCAAATAAGGTCACTGTGTCTTCATCAGAGAAACATATGAATAAAATAAACTACCCTCTACTTGAACCAGGCTGGAAGAAAGGTCTTTAAACGTGTAAACTAAAGCTGGAACTAATCAGGACACATGCTGGAGGATCTTTATCTTCATGTTCCAGAACAAGATAAAAACAAAGCACTCTGGATCATTAGAGCCTGCTTGTTACTCAGAGATCAAACATGAAGGAACAAAACGATGTGGAAGATGAACTCATCCTTTTAGTTTTTATACACAGAAGACTTTTGTGTTTTTATCTGCTTCCATCTTCCAATCAGAGGCGGGGAGAACCGGTCCGCCCACATTTCTAATGTGTAGGGTCTCATTTCTCAAGCTGCTCACACTCAAACCTCTTTATAGTGACTCGAAGTCAGAATCACAAGAATTCAATTGAATTGAATAGAATCTACTTTATTGACCCTGAAGGTAAATCTGAGTGCTGCAGTGGAAACACCTCGATGCCCCCTCACCCCGTCCACCGGCGTCCCAGTCAGGTCACACTGTGTCCAACCTGGCACCCCAAAAGCTGGAGTCTGGAATGAATCCACAAAACCAGGCCGCAGTGAAGAACACCAAACTGGTCTCTCTGTATTTCACTGGGTCCGAGTGAGCGCCTCCAGTTCCTCAAGCGAGCAACCAGACGTTTCCATGGAAACCGTAAAAACACAGGAAGCACCTCCTCTAGATCGTCTCCTTCTCCTCAGCTCCTCCAGATGGTCTCCTTCTCCTCAGCTCCTCCAGATCGTCACCTTCTCCTCAGCTCCTCCAGATCGTCACCTTCTCCTCAGCTCCTCCAGATGGTCTCCTTCTCCTCAGCTCCTCCAGATCATCTCCTTCTCCTCAGCTCCTTCAGACCGTCTCCTTCTCCTCAGCTCCTCCAGATCGTCTCCTTCTCCTCAGCTCCTCCAGACCGTCTCCTTCTCCTCAGCTCCTCCAGATGGTCTCCTTCTCCTCAGCTCCTCCAGATGGTCTCCTTCTCCTCAGCTCCTCCAGATGGTCTCCTTCTCCTCAGCTCCTCCAGATGGTCTCCTTCTCCTCAGCTCCTCCAGATCGTTTCCTTCTCCTCAGCTCCTCCAGACCGTCTCCTTCTCCTCAGCTCCTCCAGATGGTCTCCTTCTCCTCAGCTCCTCCAGATCGTCTCCTTCTCTTCAGCTCCTCCAGACGGTCTCCTTCTCCTCAGCTCCTCTAGATCGTCTCCTTCTCCTCAGCTCCTCCAGATGGTCTCCTTCTCCTCAGCTCCTCCAGATCATCTCCTTCTCCTCAGCTCCTCCAGATGGTCTCCTTCTCTTCAGCTCCTCTAGATCGTCTCCTTCTCCTCAGCTCCTCCAGATGGTCTCCTTCTCCTCAGCTCCTCTAGATCGTCTCCTTCTCCTCAGCTCCTCCAGATGGTCTCCTTCTCCTCAGCTCCTTCAGATCGTCTCCTTCTCCTCAGCTCCTCCAGACCGTCTCCTTCTCCTCAGCTCCTCCAGATCGTCTCCTTCTCCTCAGCTCCCTCAGGACTGAGCCAACTCCTCTGGCCGCGATGGATGTGACTCTTAGATCCAGGGGGAAAATAAACCTGATGGAGATCCACATGAAGGAGAGATCCCTCGCCCGGGACGAGCAGATCTACATAAACAAATAAAACTTAAAATCAAACGAACATAAAAACATTTAAACAATTTCATCCTTCCCACAAAACCAGTAAACAAACAAAAAACAGAATCGAGGGGTAACGTCACGACGTGGGTGCAGAGGGATGGAGGACGACCCAAATGTGGGGCAACAAACATGGTTTATTTAAATATGGCAGTTCTGTAACGCTGAAAACCATCAGGTGTCTCTAATCAGGGAAGGTCCTGGGCTCCGTCTGGTGGTGGGCGAGTGAACCACTATAGTGCCCCTCCTCCTCAACGACCACCTTCAGATGGTGAAGGATCTATAGACAGACTTGGTGTGGCTTAACATGGCCTGGAGCATCCTGGGCAGGGCTTCTGAGCAATTCTGGGTAGGGTGGGTAGGGCTTCTCTGGTTCCCTCTCACTCTTCAAAACCACATGTTAGGTTGATTGGCTGCCGTGAAAATGTACCAAGAAATGAGTGTGTAGGGCCACTCAAACGACTGGTGACCTCTTCAGGGTGCATCCTGCCTCTTGTCTGTAATCAGTCGGGATAGGCTCCTGCACCCCCTGTAATCCCCCCAGCAGTTCAATAGATGAACAAAACAAAAGAATGACTCAGTGGGTAAAGAAACTGTCGTGTAACTGGAGGGTTACAGGATAAACCCCCCACCTGGAGTCATGCCAAGGTGTCGCTGAGCAAGACATCGAACCCCCCGATGGCTCCTGATGGTGGTCTCCAGCTTGCATGCCAGCTTCCACCATCAGGTTAGACTGTGTGTGTGAATGTGAGCTTTGACGTAAAGAACTTTGAGAACCAACACAGGTACAGAAGAGCTGTATAGAGACTGTTTACCACTGAAAGGTGTGGAGCAGGGTGGAGCTGCTGCTCCTCCGGGTTGAGAGAAGCCAGATACGGTGGTTCAGGCATCCTGAGCACGTTGTGCTGAGGCAGACCCCAGACCTCCCGGAGAGACTATGCCTCACAGCTTGCTGGAGAACGACTCGGGATCCTCCTGGGTGAGATGGAGGATGCAGCCGGGGTGAAGGAGGTCTGGGCTTCCCGTCTGAGGCTGTTGCCCCACGGCCCAGCCACGGATAATCTTCCGATTATCTGTGTAAGTTGAGTTTGGTAGAATTTCACCATGGCAACCGTCTCCCTCTCTTTTTGCTTGTGGGTGACATCACCACGGCTCTGCATCATGACACCTCACCATCGTCCATGAGTAATAAAGGTTGCTACTGAATCATTAAAATACCGCCTCTGTACGATCCGTACGTGGAGGTCTGGAGGTGTGTTTGGGGTGGGATGGAGATCAAGTTGGTATATGTCTGAGATGTGTACCGGGTGTGATTCATTAAGGAGTGTTATGTGGGTTTTAAACGTGGTGTAAACACTGAAATAAAAAAAAGCCCCTCAGATAAAAATCTATGTGGTTCTTAATAAATGATGCTCCTGGTCTCTGAGATCCGGGGTTTTTAAAAGTCCAGGTCTCTGTGTCATCCTGGACTCAGTAGCCCCGTATGAGTCAGGGTCTTTGGTTCTAAATTTAGCTCCAGCGTCATCGTTTCCAGACAGTGAGGAGAAACTTCTGCTTCTCTCATGGAAACTTTCATCTGGTTTATTCATTTAAAAATCCTCACAGAAGCTTTCTGTTCCACTTCCATACGGTCGCCACGGAAACCGCCATCAGACGCTGTTCACTGAGAGGCCCTGAAAGCAACACGAGACCACAGACGTTTCCTGCCATCTGATTGGCCGTCTGCGGACGATTTAATATCTGGATTAATTAGTCAAGATGGCGCCACCTAATGTCTCATTTTCTTAAGCAACTAGGTCAGGGATTGCAGGCTTTATCTTACGATTGCAGGGATTGGAAAACGTCCTACCCAATCAGAGAACAGAGATGATGAAACACGAAAATTTGTCCGCCATGTTTGTAGTTCTGTAGCTCGGACACCGGGGCCCTCTTCCGGAGCCGTGGCCGGGTGTGGGGCACGAGAACGAGCACCTGCCGGGCGCGCTTTTGCCCTGCCTCCTGCAGGTGCCCATGAGGCCTAGCGGGCTCACCACCTGCAGGAGGGTGAATCGGAGCACTTTGTGTACCAACACAGGTAGAAAAGAGCTGTCTAAGTAGAGTCTATTTACACAGGTGGGATCAGAGGAGCCCGGCCCATCTTCACCTACCTGTGTCCCCTCGGTGTTGCCAGGGCGATGAGGGCAGTGCTTGCTCAGGAGGGGATGGGTGTGTGGGGTTCAGAGGCCACCTCAGGATGGTGGGAGGCAGCCAGAGGTTAGAATGTGTGTGTGTTCTGGAGGACAGGCCTGAGGGAGCCCCTTGTTCTAGCAGGGTATTGGAAGGGCTACATAGGGGAGAGCAGCTTGGAAGAGCGGGGAGGGTTCTACCTGTGTTGGTTCTCAAAGTGCTTCACATGGTAGCTCACCTTCACCCATTCATTCATACCCAATGGTGGAAGATGGCACCACCATCAGGAGACACTGGGGGGTTCAGTGTCTTGATCAGGGACACCTCGTCGACCCTCTGGTTACAGGACGGTCGTCCTACCCACCGAGCCATCATTCCCCCAAAGGCATACTGATAGGAGCTGGTAGGATTTGGGCAGGGTTACAGGAGGGATCTGTTTTTTTTTACTGGGTAACTGTGGAACCCCGCCAAGGATTCCGTTTGATGGTTGAGAGAAAGCAGACTTTCTTCCAGAACGTTTCCCACGTGGCTCTCACCGGTGCTCTGCCAGCAAGCCTGCGTCTGAGGAAAAGGAAACTTCTTCTAAGATTCCCGAAGAGGAAATAACCCAAAAACAAAAGGCTCTCTGGGCGTCTGCGGGCAGGACTTCCTGTTTTGGTTTGAGATGGACCAGGATCAGATTCTCAGGAGCTCACCCACTGCTGATGAAACCAGTTTACACAGATTTAAAGAGACTTTAACGTGTGTGTGGAGACAAAAAGAAGAGTCCTGACACACACACACACACACACACACACACACACACACACACACACACACACACACACGGACATTAAGCTGTTGTAGCAACAAAACACAGACGATAAGAGATAAAGAAACGAGGGACAGATGGATTTAAAAAAAAAAAAAAAGATGGCAGAGAGAAGCGTTCATTCGTCTTCAAACCAGGACACGTTCCTACCCTCACCATGGTAACCAGGATCTACGTTCCTACCCTCACCGTGGTAACCAGGATCTACGTTCCTACCCTCACCGTGGTAACCAGGATCTACGTTCCTACCCTCACCATGGTAACCAGGATCTATGTTCCTACCCTCACCGTGGTAACCAGGATCTACGTTCCTACCCTCACCATGGTAACCAGGATCTACGTTCCTACCCTCACCGTGGTAACCAGGATCTACATTCCTACCCTCACCATGGTAACCAGGATCTATGTTCCTACCCTCACCATGGTAACCAGGATCTACGTTCCTACCCTCACCATGGTAACCAGGATCTACGTTCCTACCCTCACCGTGGTAACCAGGATCTACGTTCCTACCCTCACCATGGTAACCAGGATCTACGTTCCTACCCTCACCGTGGTAACCAGGATCTACATTCCTACCCTCACCATGGTAACCATGATCTACGTTCCTACCCTCACCGTGGTAACCAGGATCTACATTCCTACCCTCACCATGGTAACCAGGATCTACATTCCTACCCTCACCATGGTAACCAGGATCTACGTTCCTACCCTCACCATGGTAACCAGGATCTACATTCCTACCCTCACCATGGTAACCAGGATCTACGTTCCTACCCTCACCATGGTAACCAGGATCTACGTTCCTACCCTCACCATGGTAACCAGGATCTACGTTCCTACCCTCACCATGGTAACCAGGATCTACATTCCTACCCTCACCGTGGTAACCAGGATCTATGTTCCTACCCTCACCATGGTAACCAGGATCTACGTTCCTACCCTCACCATGGTAACCAGGATCTACGTTCCTACCCTCACCATGGTAACCAGGATCTACGTTCCTAACATCACCATGGTAACCAGGATCTACGTTCCTACCCTCACCATGGTAACCAGGATCTACGTTCCTAACATCACCATGGTAACTGGGATCTATATACCATGCACACATTTTAGACTATGTCTCACACCTGGACAGGGAACCCCTCGGAATCATCCTGGGTGAGTTTCCCATCTAAAGCTGTTGCCTTCGTGATCCAGCCTCAGATAGGTGGTAGACGATGGAACGGGGAAGGAATGTTTTGCTTCTTGGGACTGGTACTGATCTGGTAGTATGCATCCTCCTCCTTACTGGGGTTTCACTTCTTTTTTTGTCCCTGATGACCGTGTCGGTCGGATCTGTCACGTGTCGTGGGGTTCTCCTTTTTATAACAAACTGTATTATCATGGTGTGTTTTGTTTTCTGAGTCGTCTATCCCTAAAGGGGTCACGGCTGATTTCAGGCAGTAGGCAGGATACACCTCGAACAGGTCGCTAGTCTGTAGGGGGGCAAATACACACTTATTCCAAGGGGCAGTTTTACGCATGTTTTAGGAGGCTGGGAGGAAACCAAAGAAAAACCAAAAAAACATGCAAACTCCACAAAGAAAGACCAGTGTTTCTAGCCTCGCTACACTCCAGAGATCAAACCCCCAACCTTCTTGCTGCGGGTCCACCGTGCCAACCACTACCCCACTGTGCAGCCGTCATGCTGTGTGTGTTAGGGTTTTCCAAACAGGATTTCAGATGGATGAAAGGTTGTAATGGTGGACTCAGATACATGGAGGAGCTGGTTCAGTCCTGAGGGAGCTGAGGAGAAGGAGACCATCTGGAGGAGCTGAGGAGAAGGAGACCATCTGGAGGAGCTGAGGAGAAGGAGACGATCTGGAGGAGCTGAGGAGAAGGAGACGATCTGGAGGAGCCGAGGAGTAGGAGACGATCTGGAGGAGCTGAGGAGAAGGAGACGATCTGGAGGAGCTGAGGAGAAGGAGACCATCTGGAGGAGCTGAGGAGAAGGAGACCATCTGGAGGAGCCGAGGAGAAGGAGACGATCTGGAGGAGCCGAGGAGTAGGAGACGATCTGGAGGAGCCGAGGAGAAGGAGACGATCTGGAGGAGCTGAGGAGAAGGAGACAATCTGGAGGAGCTGAGGAGAAGGAGACCATCTGGAGGAGCTGAGGAGAAGGAGATGGTCTGGGGGAACTGAGGAGAAGGAGACCATCTGGAGGAGCTGAGGAGAAGGAGACCATCTGGAGGAGCCGAGGAGAAGGAGACGATCTGGAGGAGCTGAGGAGAAGGAGACAATCTGGAGGAACTGAGGAGAAGGAGACCATCTGGAGGAGCTGAGGAGAAGGAGACCATCTGGAGGAGCTGTGGAGAAGGAGACGATCTGGAGGAGTCGAGGAGTAGGAGACGATCTGGAGGAGCCGAGGAGAAGGAGACGATCTGGAGGAGCCGAGGAGAAGGAGACAATCTGGAGGAGCCGAGGAGTAGGAGACGATCTGGAGGAGCCGAGGAGAAGCAGACGATCTGGAGGAGCCGAGGAGAAGGAGACGATCTGGAGGAGCCGAGGAGAAGGAGACGATCTGGAGGAGCCGAGGAGAAGGAGACGATCTGGAGGAGCCGAGGAGAAGGAGACGATCTGGAGGAGCCGAGGAGAAGGAGACGATCTGGAGGAGCTGAGGAGAAGGAGACCATCTGGAGAAGCTGAGGAGAAGGAGATGATCTGGAGGAGCTGAGGAGAAGGAGACCATCTGGAGGAGCTGAGGAGAAGGAGACCATCTGGAGGAGCTGAGGAGAAGGAGACGATCTGGAGGAGCCGAGGAGTAGGAGACGATCTGGAGGAGCCGAGGAGAAGGAGACGATCTGGAGGAGCTGAGGAGAAGGAGACGATCTGGAGGAGCTGAGGAGAAGGAGACCATCTGGAGGAGCTGAGGAGAAGGAGACCATCTGGAGGAGCTGAGGAGAAGGAGACGGTCTGGAGGAGCTGAGGAGAAGGAGACGGTCTGGAGGAGCTGAGGAGAAGGAGACGATCTGGAGGAGCTGAGGAGAAGGAGACGACTGAGAGCTCTCTTTCAGAGGTGGACGTGTGACTCTGGTCTCCTAGAGTTGGACGTCTGCTTAGTTTCATGTCGTTACATGGTGAAACACCACGTCTCTCTGTTTGGGTCTGGACGGCTTGTCTTTAAGGTGGACCCGTCTTTGACTCAGAAGATGTTAAACCGTCTCTAAAAGCTCCACATGTTGATCCTTCACCAGCAGTCCACCATCTTAAGGAATCACTGATGATGTCTCTCAGAAGATCCTGTCTTCATTCCACGTCCACTCTGACTCCACATTCCTCGTTACGTCTACAACATCCTCTAAGGATTTCTTTGACAGTCTTCAGACGGTATGACTCTGCATGTCTGTGAATCTCGAGGCTTTATTTGGTAGGATTTTGATGGGTGTCTGTGGGTTCCTCAGGTTCTAGGCTGTGTCCTTGTGGATTGTGAGTCTGTTTGGGTTCCTGTGGATTCCACGGCCTGCTGGTTTGCTTATCAGAGCGATGACAGACGGATGGAATTCCAGGGATTATCTCGGACACAAATAGAAGGAGCAGCTCAGCAGCGGCTCAGCCGGAAAAGTTTTTATAGAAGCCTTTGTTTTGCCGCTAGCTTTACAAATTAGTATGTGGAGTTCGTGTGTGTGTCGGGTTTATCTACAGCTTCTACTCCGATGTCACAGGATCACTGATCAAGACGACAGGTGTTCCATCATCTGATGTAAACAAACGTCTTCCTTTTTGTAAACACGATGCCTCCCAAAATCACTGAAGAAAGTTTAATGGAACTCTTCAGATAGAAAAAAACTTCAAAGTGTCTTCAGGACAGTGTGTGTACGATCAAAACATGTCCACTTCCACCTGATTGGTCCAACCCAGAGGAACCACCTGATCCAACCTCAGAAGGAACCTGATTGGTCCAACCCAGAGGAACCACCTGATCCATCCTCAGAAGGAACCTGATTGGTCCAACCCAGAGGAACCACCTGATCCATCCTCAGAAGGAACCTGATTGGTCCAACCCAGAGGAACCACCTGATCCAACCTTAGAAGGAACCTGATTGGTCCAACCCAGAGGAACCATCTGATCCATCCTCAGAAGGAACCTGAGAACTGGTCCTATATAAACTAACCTTATGTGACCAGACCGCTGGTTCAAGACCAGGCGGGGAGCACCAGGGAAGCAGAGGCACAGATCACAGAATGCTGCTGTAAATCCCGGGCAGAATGTATCTTACAGCAGCCTTTTGAAGCCATGGACTAAAGATGACACCTCGTGACCCAGTTTCACGCCTCTTGTTAGGAGGAACTTCTATTCACTAGGCTTTTAGCATTTTTATAATAGGTTCGTTTACTGGTCTGTGGCTACAATAGGAGCCATTCACGGCCATCATAGGTAACACAGGCTCATTGGTCGAGCCCTTCTTACTATTTTTTATCTTTTACTCAGGTTAGTATAAATAGATCCAGTTTTCAGTCCATTTCATTCAGATTGAAAATGATTTCCGGATGGAAGTTGAAACGTCTCGTTCAAGAATTAAACTGTCCAGAAGACTTTTTTGAAACTTTTTCTACTATGGATCACTCCTGGATGAATGAGGGACTACACATGCCTAGGGGCAGAGTTCGGTTGTACAGTGGCAGCATGGTCCGAATAGTGTTACAGTAGTTAGCACAGCGGACTCAAAGCAAGAAGGTCGAGGGTTTGAGGTCCCTGAGTGTGGGTCTTCCTGTGTGTAGTTTGCATGTTCTCCCCATGTATAAGTTTTCTTCGGTTTCCTCCTAAAATATGCATGTCAGGTTGAATGACTGCTAGGAGTTAGTTAGCTCAGTGATACGACGTTCGCTCTTGGACCAGAAGTTCACAGGATCGAATCCCAATGAGTTCATGTCTAGGGTTCTTGGAGCAGACACCTAAACCACTGCTACTCCCACCATACAGTAGGTGGCGTCCTGGCAGCCTGCTGCGGTGTAATGCAGCACAGGAATTTTCACGTTGAGGGATCAATAAAGTATACTTCATCTTCTTCTAAACCTTCCAGATAAAATTCCAGGTTTATTTAATGACATAATAATCTGGTTTTAAGATTAAAAGATCAGAGACGGATTAAAAACAAACACAAACTCTGGATTAAAAGAGTTCAGGTGATCTCAGTCACATGGATGACGTCAGAGATGGAAAAACATTCCAAACAGATTTAGAAATAAATAAATCAGCTGGAAATTTTAAACTTAAAATCCACAAAATAACTGAAAAAAAATGTAGCTTTACTTTTATTGTGAAATGTTTTTTAACGACGCAAAATGAAGGAATTAGTGTTTCTAATCACGTTGGAAAAAAAATAGAAATGATCAATTTCTTTTGATCAATTTGATCAAGAAAATCAGTAAAAAAAAAACAACAAAAAAACAACAAACAAAAAAACCCAAAGTTATTGTTTCTTTTAAAATACTTTGACATAAAATAAACTTTCAAAATAAAGTTCAAAATTTTTCCAGTTTAGAAAAAACATCAGATACAAAATGCTAAAATATGAAGATGATGACGTCCTGAAAGTCACACTCCATCATGGCTGCTCTTTGTTGACGATTCATTATTTTTATAAACAGAATTTCTAGGAGTAGATGAGGCGGCGGAGGGATCCGGTTCCTGAGGATTGGATCCCCTCTTTTGACAGATGATGTGGTCCTGTTGTCTTCATCAAGCCGTGATCTTCAGCTCTGACTGGACTGATTTGTTCCAGAGTGTGAAGCGGCCGGGATGGAAATCAGAACCTCCAAATCAGAGACTGTGGTTCTCGCCCGGAAAAGGTTGAAATGTCTTCTATCGGTCAGGGACGGGGTCCTGCCCCAAGTGGAGGAGTTTAAGTATGTCAGGTTCTTGTTCACGAGTGGGTGAAGGATGGAGCAGGAGATCGACAGGCAAATAGGTGCAGGGTCAGCAATAACTAGGATGCTACATCGGTCCATCGTGGTAAAGAGAGAGCTGAGCCAAAAAACAAAGCTCTGGATTTACCAGTCGATCTACGTTCCTACCCTCACCATGGTAACCAGGACCTACGTTCCAACCCTCACCATGGTAACCAGGATCTACATTCCTACCCTCACCATGGTAACCAGGACCTACGTTCCAACCCTCACCATGGTAACCAGGATCTACGTTCCTACCCTCACCATGGTAACCAGGATCTACGTTCCTATCCTCACCATGGTAACCAGGATCTACGTTTCTACCCTCACCGTGGTAACCAGGATCTACGTTCCTACCCTCACCATGGTAACCAGGATCTACATTCCTACCCTCACCATGGTAACCAGGATCTACGTTCCTACCCTCACTGTGGTAACCAGGATCTACATTCCTACCCTCACCATGGTAACCAGGATCTACATTCCTACCCTCACCATGGTAACCAGTATCTACGTTCCTACCCTCACCATGGTAACCAGGATCTACATTCCTACCCTCACCATGGTAACCAGGACCTACGTTCCAACCCTCACCATGGTAACCAGGATCTACGTTCCTACCCTCACCATGGTAACCAGGATCTACATTCCTACCCTCACCATGGTAACCAGGACCTACGTTCCAACCCTCACCATGGTAACCAGGATCTACGTTCCTACCCTCACCATGGTAACCAGGATCTACGTTCCTACCCTCACCATGGTAACCAGGATCTACGTTCCTATCCTCACCATGGTAACCAGGATCTACGTTTCTACCCTCACCATGGTAACCAGGATCTACGTTCCTACCCTCACCATGGTAACCAGGATCTACGTTTCTACCCTCACCATGGTAACCAGGATCTACGTTTCTACCCTCACCATGGTAACCAGGATCTACGTTCCTATCCTCACCATGGTAACCAGGATCTACGTTTCTACCCTCACCATGGTAACCAGGATCTACGTTCCTACCCTCACCATGGTAACCAGGATCTACGTTTCTACCCTCACCGTGGTAACCAGGATCTACATTCCTTCACTCATCACAGTTTTGTTTTTCTTCGAGGTTAAAAACGTAATTGCTATGTTTGTATTTTCAAAATAAAATAACTTTAAATGACCGAGATAATTTTTTTTTTCAAAGTAAAAGTTTCACAGAAATAAACAGATGAAGATCATATTTTTATTTCATCATGACATGATTTAAAAAAAACAGTTTTAATTTTTTACAGATGAGTTTGTACATTTGGCTCTTTAACTTTACGGTTAATGAAGACGTTAAAGATCGTTAAACAGATTAAAAAATGACATAATCAGGAGGTTAAAAGTCATCAAACGAGTTTCTTTTTTTTCATTTTCACTACGTTTGGCTGAAACTTAGTTTTTTTTCTTCTAAGATTAGAAACTTTTAACTTCTGTAGAGAAACACGTGTCTGACGGACGGTCGTTATCTGACTCCTAATTATTTATTACTTCATAAAATCATCACTAAATTTGACTTTTTAACAGACGTTCAATCCAAACCTAACAAACTTTATTCATGTGCAAAGTGCCCAGATTAAAATAAATTAATTAGTAATGAGAGAAAATCACCGGGATTAAAAATGTGCGAGTTTTTTCTTTCAGGAACCAAACTCCACCGTCTCGTCTGTGATTGGCTTAAACTCGTAGTGGCCCCGCCCATCCATGTGCAGGTAATACTGTCGGAAGGAAGAGACGAGGATAAATAAAAGCTTTAAAAACAGATTAAAATCCGGTGATTACCTCGTGGTGTTTCCATAACGACTTCCTGTGAGACACCGTGAACAGGGTGATGCCCACCTGGAGACGTAAACAACACATTTTACCATCAAACATTTTACATTCTTACTGCCCCATTCGTCCTGCCCCAAGTGGAGGAGTTTAAGTATCTCGGGGTCTTGTTCACGAGAGGGTGAAGGATGGAGCGGGAGATCGACAGGCGGATCGGTGCAGCATCAGCAATAACTAGGACGCTGCATCGGTCCATCGTGGTAAAGAGAGAGCTGAGCCGAAAAGCAAAGCTCTCGATTTACAAGTCGATCTACGTTCCTACCCTCACCATGGTAACCAGGATCTATGTTCTTACCCTCACCATGGTAACCAGGATCTACGTTCCTACCCTCACCATGGTAACCAGGATCTACGTTACTACTCTCACCATGGTAACCAGGATCTATGTTCCTACCCTCACCATGGTAACCAGGATCTACATTCCTACCCTCACCATGGTAACCAGGATCTATGTTACTACCCTCACCATGGTAACCAGGATCTACGTTACTACTCTCACCATGGTAACCAGGATCTACGTTCCTACCCTCACCATGGTAACCAGGATCTACGTTCCTACCCTCACCATGGTAACCAGGATCTACATTCCTACCCTCACCATGGTAACCAGCTGTGGGTGGTGACCGAAAGAATGAGATCGCGGGTACAAGCGGCCGAAATGAGCTTCCTCCGCGGGTGAGGAGCTCTGCCATCCGGGAGGAGCTCGGTGTCGAGCCGCTCCTCCTCCAGGTCGAGAGGAGCCAGATGGTCAAAATGCCCCCCGAGTGCCTCGCGGGCGAGGTGTTTTGGGCACGTCCCACCAGGAGGAGACCAAGGGGCAGACCCCTGACCCGCTGGAGAGACTATGTCTCACAGCTGGCCAGGGAACTACTTGGGATCCTTCCAGGTGAGCTGGAGGATGCAGCCGGGGTGAGAGAGGCCTGGGCTGCCCGTTTGAGGCTGTTGCCTCCGCGACCCGACCCCGGAACAAGCGGAAGATGACGGAACGAAACATTTTACATTCATTAAAAAATGATTTAGAATTTTCATTCCATCCACGGTTTCTTTCGGCCGGTCGGTCAGATGTGACCGAAAATCCACTTCCTTCTTTTACAGATAACTTTACATTTTTTACAGATATTTTTCGGAGTCTAAGTCGCACCAAAACAAAAAACGTTGCTCATCGTCAGTTATCAACACTAGAGCGCCCTCTTGTGGTTTAATGTGATGTAATAATGTGTGGATAATTTCAGACACAAGTCGTACCGCTGGTCAAACTATGAAAAAAAACCTGACTTTTAATCTGGATTTGAAATGTGAAGGTGTAGTGGAGGTCAGGAGAGGGGTAGGGGTTCTAAAGACGAGGAGAAGAGGGCAGAATGAAGGAGGAAGAAGCTGAAGGAGATCAGAGACGGCTTCTGAAGGTGAGCGGTGGGGTGATTGGGGATCAGGGGGGATTTCTGGGGGAGACCAAAGAGGAGGGAGGTGTAGAAGTCAAAATGACTGTGGACCAAGATGGCGGTTCTGTGAGAAGACAGCTGATGGCAGAGCGAGTGATGCTGTTGCTGTGAGATTGAAAGGAGAGGGTGGAGTCTAGGACGACACGTAGAGGAACCCGAGGAGCTGCTGATTTAGAGACCAGACGGAACGGGGCCGTACCGTCCTGCAGTGGCTGTAGATGTAATCCTCTACGTCCACGCTCACGGCGCTGGTGCATTCATCCAGAATGGCAAACTGGGGCTTGTGGTAAAACAATCTCGCCATCTGAACATAGAAGAAAAAAAAAAACAAAGCAGAGATGTTAACGTAATGTTGACGCTACGTTCAGGTGTGTTGCTATGGAGACGTACGGCCATCCTCTGCTTCTCTCCTCCACTCAGAACATCCATCCAGTCCTGAACGGAATCCCAGCTGCCCTCACGATCCAGGATGTGACCGAGCTGCACGTTGTCCAGGTACTCCTTCAACACCTGGACGCAGGGGAGAGGTGGAGACGAGAGGAGACGTCGCCGTGGAGACGAGAGGAGGCGTCGCGTGGAGACGAGAGGAGACGTCGCCGTGGAGACGAGAGGAGGCGTCGCCGTGGAGACGAGAGGAGGCGTCGCCGTGGAGACGAGAGGAGGCGTCGCCGTGGAGACGAGAGGAGGCATCGCCGTGGAGACGAGACGTCGCCGTGGAGACGAGAGGAGGGGTCGCCGTGGAGACGAGAAGAGGCGTCGCCGTGGAGACGAGACGTCGCCGTGGAGACGAGACGTCAGAACAGAAAACAGCCAAAACAGAAAAAATTAGAAAAAAAAAAAAACAAAACAATAAAAATGTTAAAATAAAGACATTTAAAAAATAAACTCAGGGTTAAAAACAAATTTTAAGAAATTAGAAAAAAAACAAAAAAATCTGAAAAAACACAAAATTTTTAAAATTACAGCAAAAATGAAAACAAACAGTTAAAAAAAACAGAAAAAAAAAATTAGAGACGAAATAGTACAAAAAAAAAAAAAAAAAACAGAAAAAAAAAAAAATCATGAAAAAACAGTAAAAAAAAAATCCTGAATAATTATAATAATAAAAACAGTTTAAAAAAACACTAAGAAGTAATAAAATGAGTTCATTAAAAAAGAGAAAAAGTCAGCGATAATAAAAAGTTTGAACCTGATCAGAGATTCCTTTCTTCCTCTGAGCTTCATGAGTGTCCGGGTAGATGACCTGGTCCCTCAGAGAGCCCAGCGTCATGTAGGGTCTCTGTAACCATGGAAACAGTAAACCAGCGTTCAGATGACGGGGTGCAGACAGGAAGCCGTCTTACCTGTGGGACGTAGAACAGCTTCCCTCTCTCCGGTTTGGTCAGGCTTCCTCCAAACAGAGGCCAGAGCTGTAAGGACACGTGTTCTTAAAGACACGGTACGTTCTTTTAAAAACACAAACAGTGACTCTCACCTCTCCTAAAACTCTGAATAAAGAACTTTTACCACAGCCGTTTGGTCCACAAACCAAAACGTTGGTGCCCGATTTCACCTGCAAATACACAGCAGGTATGATCATCTCAGCTCGTTAAGATCCAGGCTGATTAACTTTAGTACCTCGAAGGTGAGGTCCTTAATGAGCAGGTCCCCGTTTGGTGTTACCAGAGGGGTGTGGTCGAACCTGGAAAACAGACGACGTGTTTAAAGAGAGCGAGGGAGGGAGAGAGAGAGAGGGGACAGAGTGAAACCCACTTAATGACGTTGTCCTTGTTGATGATCCGCCCACTTCCTGGAACCAGCCTGCTCCTCTCTGCCGTCTCTGCTCCTATTGGAGGAAAAGATTTTCTAAAAGTCCTTCTGGAAGAAGAGGGAACCCTCGCTACCTCAAACTTCCACCATCACGGATTCACGACGTCACAGAAACAAGTGTAAAACAGAATGTAAGACGGGCTGTGATTGGTTCCAATGAGGATGGATGACCAATCAGATCCCAAGTTTCTATCTAGCCTATGATTGGTGTTTCGACCACTTCTCCGAAAAACAGCTTCTAAATACTGTAAACATGGTGTCTCTGCTTCACGAATTATCATCTATCACGACCGGTTTTAGAATCTTTCTACCGCCATAAACGAGGGTTCACTCCATCTGAGACAGGATTAGCCCTACATAAACGAGGTTCACTCCATCTGAGACAGGATTAACCCTACATAAACGAGGTTCACTCCATCTGAGACAGGATTAGCCCTACATAAACGAGGTTCACTCCATCTGAGACAGGATTAGTCCTACATAAACGAGGGTTCACTCCATCTGAGACAGGATTAGTCCTACATAAACGAGGGTTCACTCCATCTGAGACAGGATTAACCCTACATAAACGAGGGTTCACTCCATCTGAGACAGGATTAGTCCTACATAAACGAGGTTCACTCCATCTGAGACAGGATTAACCCTACATAAACGAGGGTTCACTCCATCTGAGACAGGATTAGTCCTACATAAACGAGGTTCACTCCATCTGAGACAGGATTAGTCCTACATAAACGAGGGTTCACTCACTCTGAGACAGGATTAGTCCTACATAAACGAGGTTCACTCCATCTGAGACAGGATTAACCCTACATAAACGAGGTTCACTCCATCTGAGACAGGATTAGCTCTATATAAACGAGGTTCACTCCATCTGAGACAGGATTAGCTCTATATAAACGAGGTTCACTCCATCTGAGACAGGATTAGCCCTACATAAACGAGGTTCACTCCATCTGAGACAGGATTAGCTCTATATAAACGAGGTTCACTCCATCTGAGACAGGATTAGCCCTACATAAACGAGGTTCACTCCATCTGAGACAGGATTAGCCCTACATAAACGAGGTTCACTCCATCTGAGACAGGATTAGTCCTACATAAACGAGGTTCACTCCATCTGAGACAGGATTAGTCCTACATAAACGAGGTTCACTCCATCTGAGACAGGATTAGTCCTACATAAACGAGGTTCACTCCATCTGAGACAGGATTAGTCCTACATAAACGAGGGTTCACTCCATCTGAGACAGGATTAGTCCTACATAAACGAGGTTCACTCCATCTGAGACAGGATTAACCCTACATAAACGAGGGTTCACTCCATCTGAGACAGGATTAGTCCTACATAAACGAGGTTCACTCCATCTGAGACAGGATTAGTCCTACATAAACGAGGTTCACTCCATCTGAGACAGGATTAGCCCTACATAAACGAGGTTCACTCCATCTGAGACAGGATTAGTCCTACATAAACGAGGTTCACTCCATCTGAGACAGGATTAACCCTACATAAACGAGGTTCACTCCATCTGAGACAGGATTAGCCCTACATAAACGAGGTTCACTCGATCTCACTTCCTGTTCTAAACCTATCACAATAAAAGAACTGGAAATAAAACTCATCATTTCCTCCTCTAGTTTGAATTTTATTGTAATTTTGTGTCTCGTAGATTAAAACGTAAACAAACTGCTGAACGTGAGACGTTGCCGTGGTGATGCTGTGTCAGGATGCTAGAATCTAGAGAGAACTGGGATTCCTTCTGACCTGTGAGGTGAGAAGCTTTCTCCTGCTGGGTCACCATGGTGCGCTCGTACCGGCCGGCGTTCAGCTCCTTCAGCACCATCATCAGCTCCGTGATCCGAGCAGTGAACCTGAAATAGTTTGAATGAGAGGTTACGCCCAGTAGCACTGGAGCAGGAGTCCCACTCTAACTGGGATTAAAGAGACTCGAGTGGGTCTAAAGAGGTGGTTCTCACCCGGAGAGTCGGGTCATTTCTCTTCCAGCCAGGACGATTCTTCCCAGAGCCTGAGACATTCTGAGCAGCATGCGTCCACTCTGGTAGTAGTCCTACATCACACACACACACACACACACACACACACACACACACACACACACACACACACACACACACACACACACACACACACACACACACACACACACACACACACACACACACACACACACACACACACACACACACACACCATGGGGTTAAATATCATGGAGGGTCTTAACGGGTCACGATGGACTGGAGCACCCACCTCTAGCAGCTCTGCGTGGGTGCTGTGAAGATGACGTGGGTGGGAAAGGTTCAGGAACGGCCGGCTGACCACCAGGTAGCCCACCACCGTGGCAATGTCTGTAAACACATGAAGAGCACAGGGTCAGGAGGGGTCCGAGGCGGGCATCGATCTCTGAAACTTACATTTAGCTATGATGCTGTCGATGAATCCCATCGAGAATCTGAAGAAGATGAAGTTGTGCAAATGATCGACCTGGAAACGAAACGTTATTTAAAGAAACAGTGTCTGATAAACATTAAAGAGACCACCCACCAGTTTCTTGAAGGTGGCGTGGATGGTCTGCTTCTCCCTCGTGTTCCCGTTGTAGAAGGCGATCTCCTCGCTGTGAACAGGAAGAAGAGAGAATCACTTCCTGCTGACGGCGGGGCGGGGAGTGGAAGGTCTTACCTGTTGGTGATGAGGCGGGAGTTGACGTAGCGGTACTCTCCCTCGAAGCGTTGCTCGGTTACCGTCATCTTGCCGATGGGCCTCCTCAGTCTGGTCAGGAAAAGGCCGGAGATCAGAAGGTAGGTCATCATGATGGCGGGGCCCTGTGAGGGGACGAGGGGGCACACGTAGGATCAGAGTCATGCTGAGAAGCACCTTACAGTGTCCAGCAGGGGGCAGCAGACTGTCACACCATGAGCAGCACCAATAAAACGTTACCTATCGCTACCATGGCAACAATTAAAGTCAACAAGTCAGTATCCATCAAAACTCACAGGCCATATCAAACCCACCCACGACCAGTTTTTTTTCTTATATTTGGCTCCTGATTGGTTTATTCAAACTGTTTCTTAGAGCGTTCAGCTTACCTGGGCACCGATGGCACTGGCTAGCTTGAATATGTACAGACCGATGTCCAACAGAGGCTGCAGGAAAAGAAAAAACATTTGTAACAAAATACTTCATCCTGTATTTATGTATGGTATTATTGGTTAATTAGTTAATTATGACGACTCGTCAAAGAAACAGTATAAACAAGCTGAGCTGACTGAGAGGTGACACTACCCCATGATGTAAAAACAAAAGCTTCTCCCCGTCTTCACCTGAGCTACCGGTCCAGACATGTCATACAGTATGAATCAATGTTCCCGTCACACACCACGTGTGTGTGAAGAACCAGATGCTAAACCACCCCATCTGGCTTCTCTCGACCCGTAGGAGCAACGGCTCGACTCCGAGCTCCTCCCTGATGGCAGAGCTCCGCCCTCTATCTCTGAGAGAGAGCCCAGCCACCCTGAGAGTAAGAATGGGAACGTAGATCCTGGTTACCATGGTGAGGGTAGGAACATAGATCCTGGTTACCATGGTGAGGGTAGGAACATAGATCCTGGTTACCATGGTGAGGGTAGGAACATAGATCCTGGTTACCATGGTGAGGGTAGGAATGTAGATCCTGGTTACCACGGTGAGGGTAGGAACGTAGATCCTGGTTACCATGGTGAGGGTAGGAACGTAGATCCTGGTTACCACGGTGAGGGTAGGAATGTAGATCCTGGTTACCACGGTGAGGGTAGGAACGTAGATCCTGGTTACCAAGGTGAGGGTAGGAACGTAGATCCTGGTTACCACGGTGAGGGTAGGAACGTAGATCCTGGTTACCATGGTGAGGGTAGGAACATAGATCCTGGTTACCGTGGTGAGGGTAGGAACGTAGATCCTGGTTACCATGGTGAGGGTAGGAACGTAGATCCTGGTTACCATGGTGAGGGTAGGAACGTAGATCCTGGTTACCATGGTGGGGGTAGGAACGTAGATCCTGGTTACCACGGTGAGGGTAGGAACGTAGATCCTGGTTACCATGGTGAGGGTAGGAACGTAGATCCTGGTTACCACGGTGAGGGTAGGAATGTAGATCCTGGTTACCATGGTGAGGGTAGGAACGTAGATCCTGGTTACCACGGTGAGGGTAGGACCGTAGATCCTGGTTACCATGGTGGGGGTAGGAACATAGATCCTGGTTACCATGGTGAGGGTAGGAACGTAGATCCTGGTTACCATGGTGGGGGTAGGAACGTAGATCCTGGTTACCATGGTGAGGGTAGGGTGTTGATCTTTGTCAGGAGCTTGTTTTCGGATCCTCAATTCATTCATTTTGACTGTCCTGGATGTTTCAATAAGATTCCCTTCATCATAGCTCCATCTGGTGGATGCATAACGCACCAGCAGCTTCTGTTCACCCGGTCATTCATCGGAGGCGTGTCTTAGAAAATATAAAAATACACTAATCTATTTGTACAAAAACCTTTGTGTTTTAGATTAAACGTGTAAAATAAAAGTTTCTCTTGAGATAAAAGCCTCCAGAAGAGGGCAGAGTGAGGTTGGTCAGACCTTGCTGAGATTTGAGTAAAGGTCCACAACGCTGTTGCAGAACTTTTCCACATCCTGCGTCAGTAACTGGTCTGCGTTGGCGATGCGGTTGTCAAGGTTACCCATCTTATAGTAGGTGTAACCCCTGCCAAAAAAAGAAGGAACATTACAAACCTTTACACATTTAAAGGAAGATAAAACCAGTTTAACTTACTGCAGATACTGGTCGTAAAGCTTCTTCGTCAGCCTCTCTCGGAACCTCAGCTTCAGCTCGTTAAGGCCCAGTTTCAGGAAGTTATTTACCAAAGCGATCTGCGATCAAGACGTCATCGTTACCTTTAGAAATCATACATCCTGTAGGCATGCAGCCAGGAGGGGGCAGCGGGTTCACATCGTTAAGCATTAATTAATGTGAGAATAATTAAAAGCACACTTACAAGCGGCATGAATTTGATAAAACTGAAGAGGTATCTGGTGAAATCTTTAGTGGAGCGACCGATAATGGCACTGCAAAGCACAACATGCAGAGAGATGAGCACGAGGACGACATGCCGAGCATCTTCTCTAAAACCCAGGGGTCTCATTTACCAGAAATTAAAAACTTCACACCTGTAACGGATCTCAGGTAAACCGCCCCAACACACCTCTCTAGAGTGTGGATGTGTGTAGTAAATGATGTCGTGTGTGTGAATTGAAAATACTTAACGGCTGATCTGCGCTTCCTCTGCGAGGCGGCTAGGCTCTCACTCAGAGATAGAGGGAAGAGCTTGGAGGAGAGCCACTGCTCCCCCAGGTTAAGAGAAGCCAGATGGGGTGGTTTAGGCATCTGGTTAGGATGCCTCCCTCTCTGGAGAGGGGTTCCGTCCCATCAGGAGGAGACCAAGAAGCAGACCCCAGACCTGCTGGAGAGACTATGTCTCACAGCTGGACAGGGAACACCTCAGGATCCTTCAGGGTGAGATGGAGGATGCAGCCGGGGTGAGAGAAGCCTGGGCTTCCCGTCTGAGGCACGGGAAGCCCAGGTTGAAATACTTTATTAATCCCTGAAGAGAAATTTCTGGTTGTTAGTGATCAACCAGACATTTCCATGGTAACCGTTCAGCTCGGTTAGGATTCCTCCAGCTGTGGTGGATGTGGTTCAGAGAGCTAACAGCTGGTCACGCTTGTAAACAAAGCTTGACGACTTCATGACGAGCAAAACGAGCTAAGAAGGAACTCTCAGAGTGAGAGAAACGGAAATAACAGTTGAAAAAACTTAACTGTTTATTTCCTTTTCTCATTGGATTTTGAGACAGTTTACGTCCAATTAAAGAATAAAAGTTAACGACATGAAACGTTGATCTGTTGGGATAAAAATGAAACATTTAGAACTCATTAAGGTAACGAAGACGGGGTACTCTACGTCAGTCCAAATGATTTAATTATCTTAATGAGCAGGATGTGAAACACACACGGTTTTATGTTTAGAAATCTTTTCTTATGTACGGTCCTACTCTGACTTTCACTTCAGATTCCCTCCATAAGATCCCGTCTTATCACCAGGCAGCTTCTGACTCAGAGTTTAAATCCATGCCCTCACATCTTTATCAATCACTAAATGAGACCCCTGCCTGATCTCCTCCTGGTAAGTTGGGGTGCATCAGGTTAGAATCTTTACCCCGGGGATGACGCTGATGTAGGAGAAAAAGTGAATCCTGAAGAGATTGAGATCTCTGCTTATGATGCCGCTGTGGAGATAAAGAGGTTCCACCGTCAGGCCGGGTGGAGCCGGGTGGAGTGTTCCACCGTCAGAACAAAGCTCAGCGTTCAGTTAAAGGAGACCAGTAAAGAAATGGAGGAGCTGAGGGGGACTCTGAGTGGGCCTGAGTTTCAGGGTCCCAGTGGGGACTTTGTGTGTCTGTGTGTTTTTCTCTGTGTGTGTGTGTCTCTCGGGTTCCACCAGCAGAGGTTCCAGGATGTAAATGTTTGGTGTGTGTGTCTCTTTGGTTCCAGGATGTAAATGTGTGTGTGTCTCTTTGGTTCCAGGATGTAAATGTGTGTGTCTCTTTGGTTCCAGGATGTAAATGTGTGTGTGTGTGTGTGATTGTAACAGAACGTTCCCAACCTTTCGATCATGGTTCCGTTCTGAATCATCCAAACATCACAGTAGGTTCTGGTCACCAACATGCTGGCGATGAGGATCAGGTACGCCGTCTGGAACACAACCACACAGCTCGTTATCTCCTGGCCCTGACACGCTCCTTATCTGGTGAAGATACCGGTCGCCTTGACAACAACAGGACCTTGACCTCATTGGCCGACGTTTCTGTGTCAAAGGGTTCTGTGTTTTATTTAAACAGACCTGATCAAACTACGACTTCACAGTTAATTAAATCAAAAATAACTCTTCAGAATAAAATCACTATCGTTTTAATCAGGGAGGAGTCCTCATGGACGTGTGGAGCTGAGCTCCTTCATGTGGAGCTGAGCTCCTTCATGTGGAGCTGAGCTCCTTCATGTGGAGTCCTCATGGACGTGTGGAGCTGAGCTCCTTCATGTGGAGCTGAGCTCCTTCATGTGGAGTCTTCGTGGACGTGTGGAGCTGAGCTCCTTCATGTGGAGTCTTCGTGGACGTGTGGAGCTGAGCTCCTTCATGTGGAGCTGAGCTCCTTCATGTGGAGTCTTCGTGGACGTGTGGAGCTGAGCTCCTTCATGTGGAGCTGAGCTCCTTCATGTGGAGCTGAGCTCCTTCATGTGGAGTCTTCATGGACGTGTGGAGCTGAGCTCCTTCATGTGGAGCTGAGCTCCTTCATGTGGAGTCCTCATGGACGTGTGGAGCTGAGCTCCTTCATGTGGAGTCTTCGTGGACGTGTGGAGCTGAGCTCCTTCATGTGGAGTCCTCATGGACGTGTGGAGCTGAGCTCCTTCATGTGGAGTCCTCATGGACGTGTGGAGCTGAGCTCCTTCATCTGGAGTCTTCATGGACGTGTGGAGATGAGCTCCTTCATCTGGAGTCTTCATGGACGTGTGGAGCTGAGCTCCTTCATGTGGAGCTGAGCTCCTTCATGTGGAGTCTTCGTGGACGTGTGGAGCTGAGCTCCTTCATGTGGAGTCTTCGTGGACGTGTGGAGCTGAGCTCCTTCATCTGGAGTCTTCATGGACGTGTGGAGCTGAGCTCCTTCATGTGGAGTCCTCATGGACGTGTGGAGCTGAGCTCCTTCATCTGGAGTCTTCATGGACGTGTGGAGCTGAGCTCCTTCATGTGGAGTCTTCATGGACGTGTGGAGCTGAGCTCCTTCATGTGGAGTCCTCATGGACGTGTGGAGCTGAGCTCCTTCATCTGGAGTCTTCATGGACGTGTGGAGCTGAGCTCCTTCATGTGGAGTCTTCATGGACGTGTGGAGCTGAGCTCCTTCATGGGGAGTCTTCATGGACGTGTGGAGACGTTCAGAAGGAATGAAGACAGGATCTTCTGAGTGATTCCTGTCTGAACTAAAGATGGTGGACTGCTGGTGTTGTTCCACCACAGTGAAGGATGTGGAGCTTTTAGAGACAGTTTAACATCTTATTGGGATTCACTGAAGCTGAAACAAAATCTTTACTACAGTAACCAACATTCCACCCAGTGTGTGTTTCACCAACGACTGTTCCACCTAGAGGCTGTTCTACTTTCACCTCACACAACTCTGTACCACCTAGCAGCTGTTCTGAATCTGTTTGGAGCTCTCTCTAGAACAGGTTGGACCTACTGGACACATAAAGAATATTTTATCTGTGTATGGAAGACAAAAAGGGTCAAATATGAGGGGTTTTAAATTTAACATAATGGAGTAAAGGAGTGTTTTTAACGACTATAATGAGGATAATTTGGTGACTTTTCAAAATAAAACATCTTTAATGCTCTGATAATAATGTGGCTTAGTAGCACATGACTGGTCTGGGTCCTGGTGGTCAGGGACCTCTGCTGTGAAGTAAAACGGTCATTTTTTTTTTTTTTTTAAAGCTTGATAAGTGAGTCTTTTTAAATTCAAAAATATCATTCATCTGTTTGGCAGATAACTGGTTAAAACCTGCTGCAAACAAACTGGTCTAACAGGTCATCCCAGCTCCAAACCGCAGTGATGCAGAACTTTACCTCCATGCAGAAAACTCCAGGCACCATGATGCGCAGGATACGAAGAATCCTCATGAAGAAGACTCTGTCCACGGCAGCCTTGTCCTTCTTTCCATCTTTCTGTGAGAAGAAAGAAAAACAAACATGTCTGCTTTCTACTGGATCCAGAAAACAGGATCAAGATGGAACAGGATCGAGTTACAGCCGTTAGAAACCTGTTTCTGAGGAGACGGTGGAGTAAACCGTCTTTGATGGAATGAGGAAACTCAGAACCTTCAGCCTTCTATTCCTAGAACCTCTCTTTTCAGGAACCAATCCTGGTGACCACATCGTGACGGGGTACAAGTGGGCTTCCAGGGAGTCCTGCCTCGTCCATCGTAACCCTAGGAACCCATCTATCTCCAAACATCTGATTGTTGGACCAGCCTGCTGCCACACATCAGACATACACACCAGATCCATCTGTGTGTGTTACACCTCGTTCATTCAGGAGTGATCCATCATCAACAAGGCTTCAGAGTGTCTTCACAACCGTGGGTTTAACAATCGAGACGTTTACACTTTCATCTGAAAATTATTTTTAATCTTGGAAGTGGAAACATTTCGACAGTTGAACCCCCGTCCAGAAGACACTTTAAAACCCTCTCAACAGGATACGTCTGATTCTCCTGAAAACAAACATTTCATATCCTCTGATTATCTACATCATGTCCCTCATTACATCACACCTCAGGAATCCTGAACGGGTCCAAAAGTGATGAAACCTCACACACACACTCTGAGCCATGGTTAAAACCCACTGAGCCTAAAAAACAAGACATTTTTAACAGAAATCTAATTCTAATAAGATAGTAAATATTACTGTATTCAATTATTTAAAAGATCTCACATCCCATAATATCCACAAAAAGATCATTAAAACCTTAATCTTTTTTTTAGCGTCCCGTCGTCTATTTTTTGCATTTTTTTCCTCTTGGTTTCTGTCCCTTCTTGTCCTGTGTTTGGTCTCATTCTGGAGATGTGACTCTGCGCTCTTTGGTCTCGTTTTGGACGCACGGTTTTACTTCAGACGGATGTTTTTAAGCTCGCTCTCCGTTTTGTTGGTCATGTAGTCGTACCGCTTTGTTAGCGTGGACTCAACCAGCAGCTAGCTCTCAGAACCAGATCCACGATGGCTGGAAGAGTCGGTTTAGTCCCGATAGAACTGAGAAGGAGACGATCAGAAAGGAGGCGCTTTGAGTCCAGTGTCCCTGCGGTTGTCATGGGTAACATCCAGACGTTCACTGGTAAGATGGAGGAACTGGGGACGCTCGTTCTGACCCAGCAGGAATGTGGAGGGGCTGGTTTAGTGTGCTTCATTGAAGCCTGACTCCGTGGACTGTTTTTTTTTTAACTGTTCAGACACTAGGTTTCACACTATGTGAGCGGACCAGGAAGCCATCCAGGTGTTGGCACCGCAGCATCAAATTTAACTTCAGATTAATAAAGGATTTTATATTTAATTATGACTGATTATTAATCTAAGACTGATTCATTTATAGAGTTGTAGGAAAATAAAGAATCTGGACTTTCTGACAGTTTTCACCCCTTTAGGCTCAGAAACCCGTTTCCATGGAGACGGTATCTACTGATGTGAGAAGGACGTACCTCTGAGTTGATGCTGTTCTGTGAGCCTCCTCTCCCACTGCGGAGAAAACAACAACAATGAGATGACTTTGTAAAACACAGCAGCAGAAGGACAGCGTGGTAACAAAAAAAAAAAACATTCCACATCCTTCATTTCTTCATCTGAAGGGATTCAAGTTTTTACTTTTACAGTTGGTGCTGCGGGGGGCGGTTACCATGGTGGCATCACAGCAGGAAGGTCAGGGTTTGTACCAGCCTGTCAATGCCTGATCCAGTCAGACCTCAGAAGCTAAGCATGCTGGGCCTGGGCTGTACATGAATGGGAGACCACTGGAACCCCTGGTACTCCAGCCGGACGGTCGGACCCCTGGTACTCCAGTCGGACCCCTGGTACTCTAGTCGGACGGTCGGACCCCTGGTACTCCGGTCGGACCCCTGGTACTCCAGTCGGACCCCTGGTACTCTAGTCGGACGGTCGGACCCCTGGTACTCCAGTCGGACCCCTGGTACTCCAGCCGGACGGCCGGACCCCTGGTACTCCAGTCGGACCCCTGGTACTCTAGTCGGACGGTCAGACCCCTGGTACTCCAGCGGTACGGTCGGACCCCTGGTACTCCGGTCGGACCCCTGGTACTCCAGTCGGACTCCCGGTGAGATTAAATTGTCGCTGTGTCCCTGGGCAAGACACTTCACCCACGTTGCCTAGTCTGAATGGTGTGTGTGTGTGATTGGTAGGTGATGGTCTCTCTCTCTCACACACACACAGACACACACACACACAAAGAAGATCCATCTCTGATAACACTCATACACCTTCATTCTTACAGCGCAGTCAGAGCTACACTGGCTACCTCTCCTTACGTCACTCTGGCTCATTAGGTTTACGCAATCTCTTCTGGTTTTAAAACGTTTTTAAATCGTTTTTAAAACGTTTTTCCGATGTGACAGCAGGAGGAATGATTATCAGTTATGAACAGATTCATTTAAAACAAGTCATAATATTTACAGCAATAAAAAACACAATTATTACATTTTAAAAGTGATTAAACTTTAAAATATAAACTATTTTTAAGAAGTTTAAACTCTTTCTTTCATCAGAAGGAAACTTTATGATGAATAAAAACAATAAAAATACTAATGTTTTAGGGTCAGACTGACCGGCTAGCTGAAGCTAGCTGTTAAAGGTGATGTTTTTTTTTTTTTAAACTAACCTGAGCTTCTTTTCAGACCTTCTTCTGCTCCTCAGAAGATAATAAACCAAGAGAAGTCCTCCTGCTGCTCCTGCTGCTCCTGCTACAGAAGAACTCCTACCTGACAGATATTTACTGAAAGCCGCCATGTTGTTACTGACTGAAGGACTTCCGCCTTCTTCTTCTTCTTGTCCTCCGTCTTCTTCTTCTTCTTCTGGCGGTGTTCTCAGACTTAGGCGTGCTGCCACCGTGTGGACACAAAGTTAGTTACAGTCTTTATTCTTTCAACCCAAAATTCAATTATTTTAAGAAAATATCCTTTAAAAAAAAAAGAGAAAAAGACTGAAAGATGTTTTTAGGCAGAAGGAAACTTATTTTTAAATTTATTTGAAGCTATTTTCATTCATTTGGCTGGACTTTCTCAACATATGCAGATATTTAGTTTTGTCAGGGGTGCACTACCTTTTTTGTCCCAACTCTAATCCTTACCCCCTACTCTAACCAGGGTCTGTATCCCCTTCTCTCCTCTCTAACCCCTGGCTTTCTATCTCATTCATTGTTCTCAATTGTCTGTTTATTTAGAATTACACTGCTAGTTGGTACAATACAATTCACATGTTGTCCACCTCTCTCTCTCCTCTCTGGAAGAGAGCCCCATTCAGGACTCTGCGTTCCTGTCCTGGGCATGGCCACACCGAGGAGACCTCCGCGCTTCATTATCCCCGCTCCATCAGGATGAAATCCATCTACTCATCCCCGTCCTGGGCATCCCTGGGCTGAGGAGTCTCCCGTGTTTCCATCAGGATGAAGAACATCTGTTCATCCCCGTTCTGGACATCTCCGGGCTGATGAGTCCCCCGTGTTTCCATCAGGATGAAGAACATCTATTGACTTCTTTAGATATTTAGCTGTAGATTAGAATAAGCTAATATATAAACAATAATCTTTGACACATTGGTTGCTCGTCTCGGAGGAGGGATCTCTCTTTCATGTGGATCCCCACGAGGTTTCTTATTTTTTCCCCACTGATGAGATTGAGCTGCTTGATTGAAGCTTTTTTGGGGAAAAAAAGAGCTAAATTTTTGCGACTTCAGCAGCGAGAGGGTCTGTTGGTGTCTGGTAGAGCGGCTGAAGGCTCTGCCCCCATTGTGGGTAGACAGATGGGGGGACAGTAAGATGAATGGATGCAGACGGCCTGAGAGAACGAGAGGAGGTAGCAAAATGGACAAGATCAGACAGGTATGAAGGAGTAAGATTATGGATGGCTTTGAAAGCGAGAACTAGAATTTTGAAAATGATTCTGGATTCAATTGGGAGCCACTGAAGTTGCTGAAGAACCGGGTGATGTGATAAAAAGAGAAGGTTCCAGAGATGATGCGGGCAGAGGAGTTTTGTACCGGCTGAATTTTATTGAGAGATTTCCGAGGGAGGCCAAAGAGAAGTGAATTACAATGAAAGAATCCGGGGTTTTTTCTTCTTAAACTATCTTTTGATTAAATCCAATATTCACTTAAACTATCATTCATTAATTAATAATCTCGCCACCCGGTCTTTCTTGCGTGTGCAGACTGAAGAGCGAAGGCTGGTGATCATACTACAAAATACCTAAATATTAAAGCATACCAAGCATTTCAAAAACTACCAGGATTCAACAAGTTTCCCAATTTCAATATTTATTCCTCAACATAAAATCTAAAACAGATGCATCTGGGTTTTATTGTCCTCACAGAGCACACCTATGTCTCTCTGTGAGGCTTCAACAAAGACCAAGAAAAATCTCAGGTTGTCATTTTTTATACCAAAGTACAGTTCATGAATATTAAGACTTTTTTTCTGTCTTCTCATTGGTCCTTCTGCGTCCTCCTCCCATCTTGTTGTCTTGCATAGAGTCTTCTTCTTATCACCCAAATTAAAGACAGTTCCACACCCACATGCTCCACAGGAACCACCCTCAGGATGTACCACCCTCTGTTTCACACTGGCTTATCCGGTCACCTATACAATGTCGGTGCCAATGTCTGACCGGTTTCTATTCAAACAGTCTCCTAGAACACAACAGGAGGCATTTATTCAAATAACTGCATTAGCAAAATAAAACACTCAAAAACAATGGAAAAGTAAAACAGGCACTCCCAAACTATCTCTATCGAGTAACAAGTTAAATGATAAACTTCTTAAAATGTAAAAAGATAAAAATAAAATATCAACTTCCTTCATTCCCCCTTCTGAGATCTCCTTTGAGATCTCACCAAATCACATGACCAGGAAAAGATACTGATATTGCCCCCTTCTGACAGATCCTACAGGGGTGTGTCCTCGTTCTCCTCTGCTGGGTTTGCAGCTGCTTTAAGGAGAGCATCCATCTGCTCGGGAGAAAGATCAGTAGATGGATAATTAACCTGCCCCACCTGAATGTTGCGCATAGACACAGATCTCTGTATGAACATGCCAACAGACAGCCTTGACACGGATCTAGAAATCAATTTTATCACACATGGCAAAACACATCCAAAAATACTAATAAAAAGCAATCAATGAGGATACAAATCCTTTGGAGTACCGTAATCCAGCTTCCAGGGAAACTCTGTGCCGGTTTGTCATACACGCTACAGCCTCAAGCTCTGAATTATCAGCCAATTGTGATGTAATGTCATAGAGGATGAGCGGTGTACAGAGTGATGTGGTTAAAAAGAGTAGTGATATTTGTAATGTTGGCCGTATATTATGCTAGTTTCACCCTCATGGTGTTCGTATTGTATTACAGCTCGCTGGTGTCTGGATGGTAGGATGGACTCCTCCGGATCTGCTTCCAGTGTATTAAACCATAGGCCTCCTAAAAATACAGGCAAAAATATTAAAAGAATAAAAAGAGCAAACAACACAAGATGTTACTTGTCACTGTCCCCATCTCCCCCTTCAGTGGGAACGGAGGTCCCACTCTCCTCAGTAGGCGTCTGCTACGAGATTTAGTGTAGACAAGCTCTCAGTAATGCATGAAGTTCTGAAAATTGTGCTAAACAGTTCTAAGTCCAATTACTTCTGTTTCTGTGGTGCTTCCCAAATTTATTTATTTTTCTTATAGGATTAAAACATCTGTTTAACATCAGTTTGTCATTCTACAGGCAATCTACAGTTTAGATTCCAAACATCTTCTCTTTAAGCACCTCCTTTTATGTAATCTTTCAGAAATAAAGTAATCTACAGAGAGTAAAAAAGGCATTATCTTTGTAATGGAAATGATATATTAAACAGTAATATCTTGCAAACATTAGCAGTTGATTGTTAAAATCTGAACATTTTAGTTTTTCATTATAGTGTAACAATGATCCTGTGTTCTGCTGGGATTTTCTATTATGAGTAGGAACAGACTGGTACCATCCCCCGGTGTCTTATCTGACTCCAATGCTAATATGACTTTAAACTTTAGTTGTGGGGGAGGTTAAACCTTTAAAGGTGGTATGGCCAGAAACTTAGGGAGAAATTTCTCCAGCTTTTCACATATACACGTTTGATCTATAAAATAAACTTGTAAAGAAATCAGTTGACTTTTTCTTCCACCGAGGCTGTTTTCCACTGCAACCTATCACAACTTATCACAGCAAGCTTATTCTAAAAACACAAAAGAGTTTTAATAAAACCACTGCTAATCTAAAAATTAAGTATGTACACTTTTAAAGCAAAAAATTAGTAGTCACGTCTGATTCACAATAAACACTTATCCGCAGATTTAAACAAAACAAAATATTTTCTCAAGAAAAAATATTATTCATCCTGTACAATTCTCACATGTGACCATATCTAAACTACTATACTGAAATATGGGGTTCCAATTACAAAAATCAACTCTGATAATTATTCGATTAGAGAAAAACATAAGAGTTGCTAAGGCTGGAGTCTTGGATCAAACTAATGCTCTGATCTCTAAAGATAGAATTTAAAATTGTTCAAATTATGTTTCAAGTTCATCAAAAAGCATCTGTCTCAGTATCCAACAACATTTTATCTACCACCACAGTAATCTCAGAGGCAGCAATACTAACTTCCCTTCACCAGGAGCATAGATAAAGGGTTCTAAAATCTTGTGTGAAATTATGGACAAACCTGAGTTCAAAACTAACACAATGCTCCAATCTGATGATGTTTATAAAGAATTGATCTTCACTAAATATAAAGACAATTAATGTTAATCTGTTTCTCTCCTTTTTTTTTTTTTTTTTTTTTTTTTTCCAAGACAAACAAACAAACTGCAGAACAATCATCTCACGTCACACAGAAACACACTCCCGCACAGGTTTACACACTTACACACACGTTTACACACGCTCCCAACTGCAGCGGAACAGAGACACACAAAGATCCATCTTTTTCACAATCACAAACTTTAGTGAAAAACTAGCATTTTTTGATGATGTAATAATTTTACAAACTTTTTTTTTTTTTTTTGATCTCAAAAACTGGCATCATAAACCGGCTTTCTGAGTCCCAAAAATTAACCTGGCCAGGGTCAATTTTATAAACACTGTGGACAGTCATTCAGCGAGATGATGTGCCAGTCTTACAGATCTCTTTTTTCCCTTACTTTATCCCTTCTTTCTGTAACCTCACTTCTCCATTCGGATCCCTCTCTCTCACAAACACGTACTCTGTCTTCCTCTGACTAATCTTTATTCCTATTCTTCCTAGTGCAAACTTCCACGTCTTACCTCCTCTCACTACAGATCACACTGTCAGGTTGAGTGCGAAGCATATCCCCCTGCGTGTTTGCGTGATCGTTACCTGTTTTGGTGAATGAACCAACCTTGGAGTGTCCCGCCACCTTTACCACAGCCACAGCTTGCGGAACCATCAGAAGCTCGACAATTTCCCTGCAAACAGTCTTAAGTGCCACAGGCTCACCTTTAACAGTCAGGAAGCCAGATTTCTGCCAAGCCGCCAGCTCTCATACCTGTTTCATGAATTCTATGAGAGTGTCCATCAGTAAAAAGATGTAATGAGTCTGGGAGTGGTGTTTTCAATAGGTTACCTCTGAGTGTCAGTGTCCTATCCGCTTCAGCGCAAATGTTCGTGACTGAATGTAAGCAATGATACTATGTGATGTATGAATCACTAGCTGGTGGCCCATGACAACATGAGCACACTTAGTTCAGTCAATGCTGATTCTACACCTAGCTTCTGCTCGGTCGGCCTAAATGGTCATTGTGGAACCCAGATCCTAGCTCCTTCCACTACTTCTAGTGTAACAAGTTCCACATGGAGACAATGTCCTATGTCAGAGGGTCCTTTTGACCACAATTGTTGTGGGAATACTGTCAACATCGTCTCTGCATGGTCATAGTCAGTTTGTTCTCTATCGTGTGTTCTAGAAATGTGTTGTGATTCTAGAATGATGTCATCTTTGGTGTCTGTAAGTAAAATTTTTAAGCTTCTTGTGATGCACTAAAATGTAGATTAGGTGTAGGGGTTACCTCCCAATCAGAAATCTCATTGAGCAGTCCACAGAGTGGTCCAAGCTCTCAGGCCTCAAAGACAGAGATATGTGTGGTGCAGTACAGGTATCACGTCTGAAAAACTCAAGCACAGGTTCAGGTAAATTCACAGATGCAACAACACCTTTTTCATGTACATATATGCAGTTTGTAAGTATCATGCAAATTTTCCCCATATGTTATTGAAATATTAACTCATAGTGAGTGTCATGGTCCCTGTCATAATTTAAGGTGACGTGATAGGGATCAGAGGGAGAGGAGTTAGGATATACAGTGGTAAATTACGGTTTCCATAGTAACGTCTGTGACAACAGTCCAGCGTCAATGGCAGCAGCAGGTTGCAAAAGTCCGCAGTATATGGTGGCAAAGTCCAAAAATTCAGTGTCTGTCACCCCTGCCAGCCAACACCCTCCATATGTTCATTTCACAATATGTCCATTTGACCAGTGCACCTCAATGCCATCTGGGTTGCATTATGGTGGCTCTTGTTGCAATCAATAAATGTCTGATTCACAGGTGTTTTTGGTGAACACACCAGTGATGCTTGGAGTTTCTGTCCCGCCAGCTTAACAGGAAACATTTTAGTCTTTTGTAGAGGTGTGAGTTTTCCCGTGAGACCTGTCATGCAGACTTTTTCTGGACTTAAATTTGATATCTTTGTGCCCCTGATAGTTGAAAGTGAGGCACCTGTGTCCACAAGCATAGGATAAGTCTTTCCAGCCACCTCTACATCCACCAGGGGCTCCGGGCTGGGATCAGGACTCACTGGGCACCCCTACGGGCAGGAATTGTCGCAGCCATCACACGGGAGGCAGCCAGCTCCACCGTAATACTGGCCATGCCAGGGTGCCGGGCCTGGTCCTTCTGCATGTCTGCTGCGATCACCTCGGCCTCTGCAGGATAGTGTAGGAGGTCCCACTGGTATTCCGTTCTGAACATGTCGGCAATCCCTGGCCTAGTGGCTGGGGTCTCCACAGTTAAAACAGCATTGAAAGTTCGTTGGTCCAACTGATGACCCTCGTCCTCTGCCTCTGATACCCCCCGCGCTTTAAATCTTCCCTCATGAAATCCCCTCACGTTTCCCCGATTACCCTGTCCCCAGCTAGGCCTCTGTTGCTGCTAATATACGTTGTGTCATGTATAGGGGAGGTGTCGCGTATAATACGCTTGCGGGTGATGGGCCAGGTGCTGGTGTCTGAGTCTGTGGTGCAGCTGTGAACACAGCAACTAAGTCACCTGGTGTGTTGCTTCTGTCTTTACCTTCTTTCCTGTTTTGCCTGGCTGGTGTAGCTTTCTCTCGGACCTCGTTCAATTGCAATCTAACCAGCTTTGTTTGAAGTTCAATAATTTTTTGAGCCTCTTCTACATGTTTCTTGTTAAAAATTTCAAGGTGGTGTTTCAGGTAAATTCCAAATTGTGTATGATCATTTGTAATACCAGGTATGGCCTCTAAGGCCTGTTTTACTGGTATTGGTAGTTTATCTAAGACTGTCTGCAGAAACAAAGTGATTGTAGGAGGTGTTTTAAATGAGTGTGCATGCATGACTTCTGAATATGTATCAATGCATGAGTCCATGTAATCAGTCACAGTCTGTCCTCGTTTATACTGAGACAATGTTGGGTTAGTCGGGTTTGGTCGTAGAAACATTTCCGTCAGTACCAGTAAAAATCTACCTGTGTATGCCTCAAAAGGTTCGTCATTTAACAGTCGTCTAAGTCCAGTTCTTCTCATAAAAGTCTCATATCTATCTAACATGTTGGATGCCGCCACTAATCCTCTAATATCACCTACACAAAGTTCTGTGTGTGTAGTGTGTGAGTTTGAACGTGTGTGTGCTACAGCGTTGCTGCTGCGGTACCGTAAAACTTCTAAAACCGGTGCGCCTGCGTGCAAAGCTGTGGCGCACATTAAAACAACAGCTTGCTGGTGAGAGGTATCTCTCTGTATGTATGTGTGTGTGTGTGTGTGTGTGCGCAGACCCTTTGTCTCCTCCTCCTTGGGTCTGGTCAAAAATTCTTGTTTTCTCTAACCCAGATGGAGTTAGCTGCTGTCCGAATAGGACGTAACAACTCCATCCTGTGCTTAGTCTCTTTCACATCTCTCTTAGTGGTTGCTTTTCTCACTTTTCTTACTTTCTTTGTCCTCCATTACCTGTTTATACAACTCCAACCTCATCTCTGCTGTCCTTATTCCATCATCCAATGCTTTCACCACTGCGTGTATCATACAAACTTTACTCGTTGCCACACCCAATTCACTCATCACACTGAAAAACATGCTTTGTCTCTCTTTCAACTTACTTTTACTTTCTGTAACATTTTCAATCAATAAAATCCACCATTCACTCAACAGCATTTTCTCCGATGCACTCATGCTGTAAGATTTCTCAGGTCTAAAAATAAAATAAAAATGGTTTGTCCTCTGTGTCCAGTAATTTCCCTATTCTAAAAATTTTTGGAATTTCGTCGCGCTGCGACGGGGACTCTAACCCGGGTATTTCTTTTTCGAAACCACGCAGAGGCTAATTATACCCATAACCTTTTAAGGGTTTTAGTCAGGCCCTCAGTCTGACAACGGCCCCCCAGTAACGCTTTTGTTTGTTTCGGACGTCTCCTACCGCAAGGGAGTCCCACCTAGATAGCCGAGAATACGACTTTTACGGGCTACTTTTTGCCCACCTGTGGTCTCTATCTTTTTCTTTTAATATCTCTTTATTTCAATTCTTTTTCATTATTTCTCTTATCTTATCTCTTATTTCTCTATTATTTCTCTTGTTTTATCTCTTATTTCATCTCTTTTCTTTTTCCTATCCTGGATTTCTAAATTTGGACTCTATGACTTGTCAGCCTTTAAATGTGTTTAAGACACCTAATCTATGGAACAGAGGACTTTTAAAACGCGGTGTCCCTAACATCCTGATTCCACCATCAATTTTCAGATTTTCAACAAAACGTGTTTCTCCAAAATTTAGATTATTCAATGGAACATCCTTCGACCTTTTCTTAAAGGTAACAGGCGATGTTCTTACCTTTTAGTCATGAAGGCGCCTTCAGAAGATTCACGATCCGTTGTTGGAACCAGGAAACTTGGTATGATAATCGCGAACGGTTTAAAGGATCACCATCACATTCCCTCCTCCTTCAGGCACGTCGGGGTCTCCATTTGAAAGAATCCGGGGTTTTTTCTTCTTAAACTATCTTTTGATTAAATCCAATATTCACTTAAACTATCATTCATTAATTAATAATCTCGCCACCCGGTCTTTCTTGCGTGTGCAGACTGAAGAGCGAAGGCTGGTGATCATACTACAAAATACCTAAATATTAAAGCATACCAAGCATTTCAAAAACTACCAGGATTCAACAAGTTTCCCAATTTCAATATTTATTCCTCAACATAAAATCTAAAACAGATGCATCTGGGTTTTATTGTCCTCACAGAGCACACCTATGTCTCTCTGTGAGGCTTCAACAAAGACCAAGAAAAATCTCAGGTTGTCATTTTTTATACCAAAGTACAGTTCATGAATATTAAGACTTTTTTTCTGTCTTCTCATTGGTCCTTCTGCGTCCTCCTCCCATCTTGTTGTCTTGCATAGAGTCTTCTTCTTATCACCCAAATTAAAGACAGTTCCACACCCACATGCTCCACAGGAACCACCCTCAGGATGTACCACCCTCTGTTTCACACTGGCTTATCCGGTCACCTATACAATGTCGGTGCCAATGTCTGACCGGTTTCTATTCAAACAGTCTCCTAGAACACAACAGGAGGCATTTATTCAAATAACTGCATTAGCAAAATAAAACACTCAAAAACAATGGAAAAGTAAAACAGGCACTCCCAAACTATCTCTATCGAGTAACAAGTTAAATGATAAACTTCTTAAAATGTAAAAAGATAAAAATAAAATATCAACTTCCTTCAACAATAGTCGACATGAGACCGTGTAGTCCCTCATTCATCCACGAGTGATCCATTGTAGAAAAAGTTTCAAAAAAGTCTTCTGGAAGGTTCAATTCTTGATCGAGACGTTTCGACTTCCATCCGGAAATCAGTCTGCTGTACATCTGCATCTTAAATCCACCAAACACACTTTTGAGGACAGTGAGGTGAAGATTCTAAGTAGAGAGAAAGGATGGTTTGAAAGAGGGGTGAAAGAAGCCATCTTTGTGATGAAAGAGAATCCCTCACTGAATCGGAGTGGAGGCGTTAGATATATTTTGCCCGGTATTTACAGCAGCCTTTTGAAGCCATGGACTAAAGATGACACCTCGTGACCAAGTTTCACGCCTCTCGTTAGCAGGAATTTCTATTCACTAGGCTTTTAGCATTTTTATAATAGGGTTCGTTTACTGGTCTGTGGCTACAATAGGAGCCATTCACGGCCATCATAGGTAACACAGGCTCATTGGTCGAGCCCTTCTTACTATTTTTTTATCTTTTACTCAGGTTAGTATAAATAGATCCAGTTTTCAGTCCATTTCTTTCAGATTGAAAATGATTTCCGGATGGAAGTCGAAACGTCTCCATCAAGAATTACACTATCCAGAAGACTTTTTTGAAACTTTTTCTACAGTCAAGATGAGAGTTGACGAGACCGTTGACAAGGATGGCAGCGGTGTGGGACGTGAGGGAGGGACGGAGACGATTAATGTTGCGAAAATGAAAGTAAGCAGACCGGGTGATATTATTTATGTGGGATTGAAAGGACAGTGAGGAATCAAGGATGATACCCAGGATCTTGACTTGAGGGCAAGGGGAAATAAAAGAACCGTCAATTGTGAGAAACTACTGACTTTGGATAATGTGGATCTGGAGCCGGTGAGAAGAACCTCAGTTTTATCAGAGTTCAGTTTGAGGAGGTTGGAGGTGAGACAGGGAAAGACAGCAGGTAAGGGAGGAGGGAGGAAATGTGGAGTTAGGTTTACCGGACAAGTAGAGTTGGGTGTCGTTGGCATAACAATGAAAATTGAAGTTGAATTTCCGGGGAATATTGCCAAGGAGGAGAAGATAGATAATGAAAAGTAGTGGTCCCAGGATGGAGCCCTGGGGAACACCAGAAGAAACAGGGGATGACTTGGATCTTGAGGACGTGAGAAGAACAAACTGAGTGCGGCCTGCAAGATATGAATGTAACCACTGAAGGGGGGGTAGAGGTGATACCAAGAGAGGACAATCTACGGAGGACGGAATGAGAACTGGTATCAAAGGCAGAACTCAGGTCAAGGATGAGCACGGAGAGAAGACCAGAGTCTGAAGCAGTAAGAAGATCGTTGGTGATCTTTATTAAAGCTGTTTCTGTGATATGATGTGGATGAAAACCAGATTGAAAGGTTTCATAAAGACTGTTTTGCGGCAAATGGGAATGAAGTTAAGAGGCCACAATTTCTTCAAGTATTTTGGACAAGAAAGGAAGATTAGAAATTTGACGAAGATTATTGAAATTGTTGGGATCTGAGCCGGCTTTTTAAAGATGGGAGATGCAGCTGCAGTTTTGAAGAAGGCAGGAACAGATCGATGTGTAAGAGAGGAGTGAATGATGGTTGTGATAAGTGGGAGCAAGGAAGGGAGACAGGATTTGACCAGAGTAGCTGAAATTGGATCCAACAAGCACGTGGAGGGTTTGGATTTGCGAATAAGGTCAGAAATTTCAGTAAAACTGGGGAGAGTGAACGTGGAAAAGGACTGAGAAAGACAAAAGGATTCAGTGGAACAGTCATGAGAAGGACAGGTATGTTGCTGATGAATAGTTTGGACTTTCTCATAAAGAAAGACAGCAGGGAGTAGCAGGTATCAACGGAGTAGAAACGTGGAGGGAGCGAGTCTACTACTCATGAATGAAATAAAACAATCTGGCTGATAGTGTCACAGCTTCAGCAGCACCTACACACACGTAAACACACTGGATACCTAGATCCTACTGGATCTAGTTTCTTTGAATAGAAAGCTACTGGTCTTTGCTTGTTTCAAAATGGCTGCATCAGCACTGCCTTCATGAACTATTTCTGGTTCCTGGTCATGACATTCCACTCTCTTCCTCTGGAACAAACCTGGTTTAAAAATGAACTACAACCTCACATTTGACCATCATGTTCGTCACCTCCGCAAAGTTTCTTTCCTTCATCTCAGAAACATTGGCAGGCTCCGCCCCTCACTCACCCAGGTCGCAGCTGAAAAACTGATCCATGCCTTTATCTCCTCCAGACTCGACTACTGTAATACCCTCCTCGTTGGTACACCTGGCAGGAGCCTTGAGAAACTTCAGCACATCCAAAACTGCGCTGCCAGGGTCCTGATGAGGAGGTAAAAATTTGACCACATCACCCCTGTTCTTAGATCCCGTCACTGGCTTCCTATTGGTACAGAATTTATCACTAAATCTGCCTCCTCACCTACCAATGTGTCCATGTTCATGCCCCCTCTTACCTCACTGAGCTCCTCTCCCCACTTATCAACCCAAGACACCTTCGCTCTAATTCCACCCACTGCCTCCACAAGCCCAGGACCAGGCTGACCTTAATGGGGGACAGAACCTTCCAGGACATCCACCCACTGCCTCCCCCAGCCCAGGACCAGACTGACTATGGGGGACAGAGCCTTCCAGGCCACCCACTGCCTTCACCAGCCCAGGACCAGGCTGACCTCAATGGGGGGCAGAGCCTTCCAGGACATCCACCCACTTCCTTCACCAGCCCAGGACCAAGCTGACCTCAATAGGGGACAGAACCTTCCAGGCGGTTGCCCCACGACTTTAGAATGAGCTCCCAGAACTCCTCAGGGCCACAAAGAGTGGACACAAATGATATCAGAGTAAAAGATTCCTCACAGAGACAGAAAGAAGACAGGAAGAAGTAACAGACACACGTACAGAGATGAAGGAACTCTTTTATTTATCACTTTTATTCTGTTCACATCTTCCCGATTCCAACCAGCAGGGCCACAAGAAAACTGATGTTTCCCAGAAAGTACACAAGCATCAGCAGGATGTCTGTAGTGACCTGATAAAACACACGTTACTTTATTACCGTCAGTGGTAAACTTCATATTTCTCATTCTGAGTCTCACCGTCTTAGGTTCCAGCAGAGAAGAAGTTTCTGTGACAGAAAACAGAAAAAAAACAATCACCAAAAGATACAAAACCAAGATTTTTTACATTTTTCTGGATCTTATTCAAAGTTTATATTTCTTTACTCGAGCGCTCGGTGGGCATCCAGACCAGATGCCCGATAAGCTCCATCTGGCTCCATCTGGCTCCTCTCGACCTGGAGGAGGAGCGGCTCAACACCGAGCTCCTCCCGAATGGCAGAGCTCCTCACCCGATCTCTGAGTGAGAGCCCAGCCACCCTGCGGAGGAAGCTCATTTCGGCCGCTTGTATCTGCGATCTCATTCTTTTGGTCACCACCCACAGCTGGTTACCATGGTGAGGGTAGGAACGTAGATCCTGGTTACCATGGTGAGGGTAGGAACATAGATCCTGGTTACCATGGTGAGGGTGGGAACGTAGATCCTGGTTACCATGGTGAGGGTAGGAACGTAGATCCTGGTTACCATGGTGAGGGTAGGAACGTAGATTCTGGTTACCATGATGAGGGTAGGAATGTAGATCCTGGTTACCATGGTGAGGGTAGGAACGTAGATCCTGGTTACCATGGTGAGGGTAGGAACGTAGATCCTGGTTATCAAGGTGAGGGTAGGAACGTAGATCCTGGTTACCATGGTGAGGGTAGGAACGTAGATCCTGGTTACCATGGTGAGGGTAGGAACGTAGATTCTGGTTACCATGGTGAGGGTAGGAACGTAGATCCTGGTTACCACGGTGAGGGTAGGAACGTAGATCCTGGTTACCATGGTGAGGGTAGGAACGAAGATCGACTTGTAGATCGAGCGCCTTTCTTTTGAGGTGCACGTCCCACCCAGAGGCAAACCCGGACCTGCTGGAGAGACTATGTCTCACAGCTGGACAGGGAACACCTCAGGATCCTCCTGGGTGAGATGGAGGATGCAGACGGGGTGAGAGAAGCCTGGGCTTCCCGTCTGAGGCTGTAGCCCCCGCAACCCGTCCCCGAATAAGCGGAAGATGACGGAACGAAACAGAAAAGTTTCTTTACTGTATCATAAAGTAAGGGATCTATTTTCTGCAGCATCATCACATCATAACAACACAGACTAGAATAGAATGCCTCAATTCTTGTTGCTGTCATGCTACAGACTGCAATCGTGGGTGTAGAGGTGATACAGGAGTGGGCTCAGCACACAGCCCTGTGGGGAGCCAGTACTTAGTGTGCATGTGGGGGAGACATAGGAGCCCGACCTCACAGTGGGAGCTGGTCAGTAAGGAAGTTCTTTATCCAGGCACATGTGAGAGGGGTAAGCCTAAAGTAATAAGTTTTCTGATCAGTATGTCTGTAGAGCGGCTTGTGTGATATGCAAACAAGTGGGGGTCGAGATCTGAGGGGAGGTGATCATTGATGTGCCAGATAGTGGCACTAGTGGCACTATAAGTAGGACCAGTCTCTCAAAGCACTTCATGATTACAGAACTGAACTCCACTGGACGGGGGTCATTGAGGCTGGACATAGGAGATTTCTTCGGCACTGAGATGATGGTGGCAGATTTAAACAGGATGGTGTCACTGCCTCAACCAGGGAGAGGTTGAAGATCTCTTTGAAGATCGATGTGAGCTGAGGGATACATGCTCTGGTTCCATCTGGGCCAGCTGCCTATCTGGGGTTCACTGCTAGGAGTGCCTTTCTGACGTCGTCCTCAGTCACAGTGAGTGGGGGGATTAAAGAAGTGGAGTGTCAAGTATTGTTGAAAATGTGTACCATTTTACTGCAGCAACAAGGTCAGGGATTAAAGGCTTTATTTTATGATTGCAGCAATGAGAAAATGTCCTACCCAATCAGAGAACAGAGATGATGGCGTCACATGAACACGAGTGTTCGTCTATGTTTGTAGTTCTGTAGATCCACCATGCTCTACGGTCCGTCCACCATGTTTGTAGTTCTGTAGATCCACCATGCTCTACGGTCCGTCCTCCATGTTTGTAGTTCTGTAGATCCACGATGCTCTACGGTCTGTCCATCATGTTTGTAGTTCTATAGATCCACCATGCTCTACGGTTTGTCCTCCATGTTTGTAGTTCTGTAGATCGACTATGCTCTACGGTTTGTCCTCCATGTTTGTAGTTCTATGGATCCACCATGCTCTACGGTTTGTCCTTCATGTTTGTAGTTTTGTAGATCCACCATGCTCTACAGTCCGTCCTCTATGTTTGTAGTTCTGTAGATCCACCATGCTCTACGGCCCGTCCTCCATGTTTGTAGTTCTGTAGATCAACCATGCTCTACGGTCCGTCCTCCATGTTTGTTGTTCTGTAGATCCACCATGCTCTACGGTTTGTCCTCCATATTTGTAGTTCTGTAGATCCACCATGCTCTACGGTCCGTCCTCCATGTTTGTAGTTCTGTAGATCCACCATGCTCTACGGTCCGTCCTCCATGTTTGTAGTTCTGTAGATCCACCATGCTCTACGGTCCGTCCTCCATGTTTGTAGTTCTGTAGATCCACCATGCTCTATGGTCCGTCCTCCATGTTTGTAGTTCTGTAGATCCACCATGCTCTACGGTTTGTCCTCCATTTTTGTAGTTCTGTAGATCCACTATGCTCTACGGTCCATCCTCCATGTTTGCAGTTCTGTAGATCCACCATGCTCTACGGTCCGTCCTCCATGTTTGTAGTTCTGTAGATCCACCATGCTCTATGGTCCGTCCTCCATGTTTGTAGTTCTGTAGATCCACCATGCTCCACTGTCCGTCCTCCATGTTTGTATACGGTCCTTGTTGGTAACGATTCCTCAGATTGAGAATTTAAAGACAGTGTTGAGAAAGTTTATTCAGGAAAAGTTTGTTTTTACGCTTCGTTTTCTGGACGACACTGACTGTTTGGGTATGACACGTCCACCATGGAGCGTGTGTGAATAAAGTCAAACTGTTTCCATGGAGACTGATCCTAGTGATCAGGATAACACAGTACAACAGATGAATTTTTTTATTTATTTTTTTACCTGTGGTATTAATCGTCCATTTCTGATGGAAATCTAAAAGGATGAAGAAAATCGCCTCCCAGCCGACAAAACCTCCCATCACCTTCATCAGCCACAAGTTCTCAGAGCTGTCAACGTACTGCAGGCCTGTAAAGATGGCTGCCACTGAAACGTATCACAGGACAGAGTGAATTACAAGAATTTATTTTCCTAAAGACATCACACAGGACGAGAACTGACCGGCTAAACCTTTAACGGCCGCTCCATTCAGAGCGTGTAACCAGTTAAAGATGAACCTTCTGAAATGAGAGAAGGAGAAAGAAACTGAATGAGGACGCAGATGAAGAAAAGCAGCAAAATGGAAGCTTACAGTGAGTGCTGGGGGGCACAGCGCATCATGGCCATGATGGGCTGTAGTAGAGACAGGATGGTGACCAGACACCCCAACACAGGATGAGCTCCCTGCAGAAAACACACATGTCTTTACTGGATATTTATTTAAGGGTCACGTCTGTAAAACAGACCACAGAAGATGAGTCATCACATGATAAATAAAGTATCCATTCACAGGATTCAATGTTTGGTCTGAAAAGATATCAAACAAAAAGAATCATTCAACCAATCAGAGGTGGTGATGAACAGAGGAGAAGCCTCACTCCAAGACAGAGACTCAAACACTATCGGACTCTGGGAAAATGGAGGACAGGACTCATGAAGACTGGGACAGGAGTGGAAGGGAGAGAGAATAGGACAGATGGGAGAAGGAGGACAATGGTTGGACAATCAGCCTGGTAAAAGAAAAGGAGGGAGGATTCCAGAGACGGTCTGATCCAACCTGAACATGGTTATGTTTTTACCATGGTTTAAAAACTTAATCCAAGACATCACTCAGATCAGCGTCATGGAAACGGTAAATCAAGAGGTCCAAGCCTCTCGGAGTTTTAGAAGAACCGTGTGTTACTGACCCCGACCCAGTGCTTCTCATGGGCGAATACGAGAATGAAAGCGATGATGGTGGCAGCCAGGGTAACGCTCATCATCATCACATGAACCTGCACAAATACAACCCTCAGAAAATACGCTGGCATCAAACTTCTGTTCACTTTCATTTTTAAACTCACCACAAACCAAATGTCCTTCCCAAAGATGGTCGTCCCTTTGTTCGCACCTTTCAGAAACCTGGCCACCATCATTCCCAGGGATCCCGTGGTCATCCAGGCGATCAGCATCAGAGCACCTAGAGAGACTCAGACTCAGTTATTCATCGTCTTCCCTGGCACTCGTGGAGGGCAGACACTTTCTCTGTGCCCTTGTCCCCCTGCCTTGTTTTTCTCATCCTGCTCCGTCTACATCCGTGGTGCTGCTATATTTTTTAATCAACATAGATTAGTCCTGCCATTGAAGAGATTTTCTTGGCCCGTAGAGCGGCACGTCCAAGCAGATCATTTCCTCCTTTGATAAGCAGAGAAATCTGCTGTGCCTTACCATGCCGTCCGTCCAGGACGTGGAAGATACAATCAGATTTGAATTATTGATCACTAGTAGAAAAAGTTTCAAAAAAGTCTTCTGGACAGTTTAATTCTTGATCGAGACGTTTCGACTTCCATCCGGAAATCATTTTCAATCTGAATGAAATGGACTGAAAACTGGATCTATTTATACTAACCTGAGTAAAAGATAAAAAAATAGTAAGAAGGGCTCGACCAATGAGCCTGTGTTACCTATGATGGCCGTGAATGGCTCCTATTGTAACCACAGACCAGTAAACAAACCTATTATAAAAATGCTAAAAGCTTAGTGAATAGAAATTCCTGCTAACGAGAGGCGTGAAACTGGGTCACGAGGTGTCATCTTAAGTCCATGGCTTCAAAAGGCTGCTGTTAATCCCGGGCAGAATGTATCTAACGCCTCCACTCCGATTCAGTGAGGGATTCTCTTTCATCACAAAGATGGCTTCCTTCACCCCTCTTTCAAACAATCCTTTCTCTCTACTTAGAATCTTCACCTCACTGTCCTCAAAAGTGTGTTTGGTGGATTTAAGATGCAGATGTACAGCAGACTGTGGACCACTAGAGGCTTCTCTTCTGTGTTGGTAAAGTCTTTTGTGGAGTGGCTGCTGGGTCACGAGATGACACCTCGTGACCCTGTTTCACGCCTCTCGTTAGCAGGAATTTCTATTCACTAAGCTTTTAGCATTTTTATAATAGGTTCGTTTACTGGTCTGTGGTTACAATAGGAGCCATTCACGGCCATCATAGATAACACAGGCTCATTGGTCGAGCCCTTCTTACTATTTTTTTTTACCTTTTACTCAGGTTAGTATAAATAGATCCAGTTTTCAGTCCATTTCATTCAGATTGAAAATGATTTCCGGATGGAAGTCAAAATGTCTCGTTGAAGAATTAAACTGTCCAGAAGACTTTTTTGAAACTTTTTCTACAATGGATCACTCCTGGATGAATGAGGGACTACACGAATTATTGATCACTATTAATTGGTTTTGGAAGTTTCCTGTTTTATCATAAATATGTGCAGATTCAGGCACGCTGCCGACCTGCCGACCTGCCGTTTCATCACTCAGATACTTTCTAATGTGAACCGTGGTCTGGAGGCCATATTGAAAACCTCTCGGGTTCTAAATGACTTGCTGCTGTTTAAAAATTACATAAAACGATACAAACATAAATAAAATCAACGTTCGTGTTGCAGGGTATAGATTAAACTGCGTCGTTGCCATGGAGACCACAGACACAAACTCAAGGCTGTCATAAAGAATTAATAAGCTAACCAAAGCTGGTTTTATTGTTAGGACTCCATCTTCTCATTTGGAGACGGTGCCCACCTCCACGCCTCCACTACCCATAATCCCTGCATCCCATACGATCCCTCATTCGTTTATAACTTCATATCTCTTACTCACGGTGTGTTTTTTTTTGCCCTCTCGTATGACGGTGTTTTAAAGCTGTGTGTGACCAGGGATCACCGTCTGTCCGTCTGTCTGTCTTTTAGGACTTTGTTTTCATCTTGAGTCAGGGGGACAGGAGGGGTTTTTTTTCCCTTTTCATTCAACAACATTAAGGTCTTCTCCCGTTAAACAACCCACCTAAACCAGGATATAACCAGGGGTGGAACGTAACGAAGTAAATGTACTTCGTTACTGTATTTAAGTAAAAAAATTGTGTATCTGTAAGTAAAATTTAAGACCTGTACTTTTACTTTTACTTCACTACATTTTTAGAGTAAATATCTGTACTTTTACTTCGCTACTTTTTAAAAGTGTGTTTTACATTTTTTGTTACATTTTCGTTCAGGAATTTAAAAAATACACAGGTTTTTTTTTTTTGCGCATCTTGAAGCCGCATCGCCAAAATCAAAAGAAGCAGTTGATCGGGAGAAGAAGTCATGAATCGAGAAACATTTTCCATTCATTCAAAAACCAAACATCAAATATAAACAAATTAAAAAGAGTCAGAAGATCGTTGTTTGTTGTGTTTACTTCTAAATAAAAAGTTGAGCCATCATTACACAGAGCAGGGGCGGAGCTAGAATTTTCGAAAGGGGGGCGCGGCTTTGACAAAGCCAATATAAAGTAACTGGGGGGCCTCCCCTCACCCCGAAAACATTTAAAAAATAAGTGTCATTTTCCTCCATTTTGGAGCCCATACGCTGGCCCTTTAAGAGGATAGCTTGACTTGTCCCCTTTTATTTTATTTATTTATTTACTTATTTTTTTGGACCAAAAGAGGCGGGAGAGGGGGGGTCACACCCCTGCAGAGTATTTATCCTGGTTACCATGGTGACACCCTATAGCACAACAAATAACATTTGAATTATGATCGAATACTTTAACTTTTTACTTAAAAAGTAAAATTTACACCAATTACTTTTGTACTTTTACTTAAGTAGATTTTTTTTATTGGTACTTTTACTTTTACTTAAGTAAATTTTTGCCTAATTATCTGTACTTTTACTGAAGTACAAAAAGTGAGTACTTCATCCACCACTGGATATAACCCACCCACTCAGACCAGTCTCCAGTCCACCCAGACCAGTCTCCAGTCCACCCAGACCAGTCTCCAGTCCACCCAGACAGTTGGTCTAATGAGGGAGGTCTTTCTTTAGAACTGATCCTTTTTCTACGACTTCATTTAGGGTGTTAAATGATCCCACATCAGGAAGAACCCTGCCTGGTTGGTGTCTCTCCTCAGCAGAAACTCCTCTGAGCCCTTCTCACCATGTGCTCGTAGAATATCAGCCACTCCTTCTGCCTGGACTTCCTGAGGTTTGGAGACGTCTACCTTGTTGGTGCTGCTGAAGGTTCCTCTGTGGAACTTGATTTGTCCTGAAACAGATCACAGCTCTTACTCATGATGACTCAGATTATTCAGGATGACGTTTTTTATTAGAAAACCACAAACATAGAAACAGGATCCAATTGAATCCAGTTGATTGTGTCTGATTAGTGACTCTGATCTGATTACATCATCCATCATACTGAAGACTTAAATAAGCCTTAATTTAATGAGAAAAAGACCAAATTTGTGATTTCTAGACCAAATAAAAAAATTTTGAATACTTTGTATAAATTTATACTGAAATGATAGAGAAATTTAAAGAGTTTCTGAGTGAAGAATTTTGGGGGTGATTATAGATCATAAAATTTGTTGGAAGCCAAACATTTAATATGTAAAGAATAAAATCTTAAAAACTAGAGAAATTCTTTATAAAATGAAGCCCGACCTGAAAAAGTATTGTTTATATATTTAAATTCTACACTTTTACTCAAGAATTTAAACTCTGAAATATAAAATACATTTAGATCTAATTATTAAACTACAGAAAAGGATAAAACGATTCATTTTTTTTACTCGCTCTATTCATCCCTCAACAGAAAAATTTGTGAGCTGCACTTCTACGCCGCAGCAGGCTGCCACGACAGCACCAATGATGGGAGAAACGAGGGGTAAGGTGTCTTCTCCAAGGACCCTAGACGTGCACTCAGAGGAATGCGAACCTGCAAACTTCCGGTTGACTTCCGGTCCACAGGCGACCGCTCTTACCACTGAGCCACCGTCTCCCCCGTTAACAGAGTTAGATTTTGTGATCCGACTAATAAACTCAATGTAAAGTCAAAAATATTAAAAGATTTAAAGAACTTTGTAAATCATGTTTTATGTTATAAACAATGATTAATATACAGTCTTTCTTTTTTCAGTTTTTTTTCTGTCCCTTCTTTGTTTTCATGTCTTTTTTTGTGGTTTCAGGGACGGCTTGGGAAAAACCAGGTTCTCCCGGTTGAAAGACGGTATCTCTACCACTAAACCAACGCCCCTTTGGACCCAGTGTTTCTTTAAACTTTGAAACACTTCCTACAATCTTTGAAGTTCACTTGTATCTGAAGTAATTAAAGCTACAACTAATTTAAGACAAAAATATTTATCTATTTTTGGAACCAGACTTTGGAATAATTTAGATGTTCAATTTAAAACAATTAATTCCTTTAATCAATTAAAAAAAAAAACTTAAAACATAAAATGATTAAAGACTATTTATTGTTGTAATAAATCCTAGAAAATGAACCTTTTATTTTGAAACTTTAAACTGCTGTGTTTGTTTAATGTGTTTGATGGTCTTCTTTAAGCAGCTTCATCCCAGTCCCTTTAGGCTGTAATGATTTTAATAGTTGATTATAACTAGGACACTGCATCGGTCCGTCGTGGTAAAGAGAGAGCTGAGCCGAAAAGCAAAGCTCTTGATTTACAAGACGATCTACGTTCCTACCCTCACCATGGTAACCAGGATCTACGTTCCTACCCTCACCATGGTAACCAGGATCTACGTTCCTACCCTCACCATGGTAACCAGGATCTACGTTCCTACCCTCACCATGGTAACCAGGATCTACGTTCCCACCCTCACCATGGTAACCAGGATCTACGTTCCTACCCTCACCATGGTAACCAGGATCTATGTTCCTACCCTCACCATGGTAACCAGGATCTACGTTCCTACCCCGACCCTGGTAACCAGGATCTACGTTCCCACCCTCACCATGGTAACCAGGATCTACGTTCCTACACTCACCATGGTAACCAGGATCTACGTTCCTACCCTCACCATGGTAACCAGGATCTACGTTTCTACCCTCACCATGGTAACCAGGATCTACGTTCCTACCCTCACCATGGTAACCAGGATCTACGTTTCTACCCTCACCATGGTAACCAGGATCTACGTTCCTACCCTCACCATGGTAACCAGGATCTACGTTCCTACCCTCACCATGGTAACCAGGATCTACGTTCCTACACTCACCATGGTAACCAGGATCTACGTTCCTACACTCACCATGGTAATCAGGATCTACGTTCCTACCCTCACCATGGTAACCAGGATCTACGTTCCTACCCTCACCATGGTAACCAGGATCTACATTCCTACCTTCACCATGGTAACCAAGATCTACGTTCCTACCCTCACCATGGTAAGCAGGATCTACGTTCCTACCCTCACCATGGTAACCAGGATCTACGTTCCTACCCTCACCATGGTAACCAGGATCTACGTTCCTACCCTCACCATGGTAACCAGGATCTACGTTCCTACCCTCACCTATGGTCACCAGCTGTGGGTGGTGACCAAAAGAATGAGATACAGAGGTACAAGCGGCCGAAATGAGCTTCCTCCGCAGGGTGGCTGGGCTCTCACTCAGAGATCGGGTGAGCAGCTCTGCCATCCGGGAGGAGCTCGGTGTCGAGCCGCTTCTCCTCCAGGTCGAGAGGAGCCAGCTGGGGTGGTTCAGGCATCTGGTCAGGATGCCCCCCGAGCACCTCGCAGGCGAGGTGTTTCGGGCACGTCTCACCGGAAGGAGACCAAGGGGCAGACCCCGGACCCGCTGGAGAGACTATGTCTCTCCAGCTAGCCGGGGAACAACTTGGGATCCTTCCGGGTGAGCTGGAGGATGCAGCCGGGGAGAGAGAAGCCTGGGCTGCCCGTTTGAGGCTGTTGCCCCCATGACCCGACCCCGGAACAAGCGGAAGATGACTGAACGGAACGGATTTTAATTGTTTGCTTTGTTTGATGATCTTCTTTGAGGAGCTTCATCCCAGTTCTTTTAGGCTGTAATGATTTTAATTAGTTGTATTAACTAATGATGATCTTTTTAATTGTGACAGTCAAATAAATTATTGGTTCATTTTAAGTACACAGTGCTCTCACAGCAAGAAGGTCTGTGTGGAGTTTGCATGTTCTCTCTGTGTATGGGAAGGTTTTCTCTGGTTTTCTCCCACTCTCCAAAAAAACATGCATGTTAGGTTAATTGAACGCGCCTGTAGGCTGTGTGTCTTGACCTTCATAAAACTGAAGGTTTGTGAGTAACTGCTCACAGTTACTCATGACCAACTATTGATAAACTGATTAGGGTTTCAGGGTCATGCAACTAAATGACAAGGTCATTCATTTCTAGGACAGGTGGAGGCATTTTGTTGGACCTGCTCCTCACCGTTACTGCTGGGTCCATAAGCAAACAGGATGTAGTGACTCGTACTGGAGGCAGAGGTCCTCTCTGTAGAAATGGGGTTCTTAGATGTGAACGTGCAGCTGATCACTCCATCCTGCACTGATGTGCTCACATTAGAAACATCTCCCTGCCAGGTAGAGAGTCAGTGACAACATCAGCTCCTCCATGTTTGTAGTTTTTTTACCTTGCTACTGAAAGGTTATGATTACCAAAGGAACGGCTTGAGGGGTTTGCCGTCCTGTTGAGTAGGCGCGCCGAACCGTTACCGAGCTGTTATCGTCCGTACCACAAATATAAATATCATCATTCCCCTAAAAAAGGACAAGGGACCGTGAATAGCTTCATCAAACTGTCCCCGTCCTCTCTGATGGAGCCGCTTAGATCCTAATGGGAGAACAGAGAGGTCAAATCTGAACGTTACCATCTGACGATCATCTGAGAAACCAAACGCCACATATCCATCTGAGGGGCCCGTCATCTCGTAGTAGATCTCCGCTCCCCCACTAGGCGCCATCATGGCAGAGATAAAATAGCAGGATGGGTTCTGCGCGGGATCGCAGTCACTCGGCCTGCTGAGGCACACTTTTGTCACGCCACAGTCTGATCTGGAGATCTGCAAAAAGACCAGTAAAAACATTAGCTCAGCTAAATATTTACATAATTCTTAGTAAATGTAGCCCTGGAACTCACCGCTGATGCTTGGGAGATGGAACCTGAGGAACTTTCATTGAGGAATTTCAGTGCAGGAGTTTTTATGTTGACCCAGTAAGCATCAAAGTCCTGGACAAACGTGGCACTGTGGGAACATCATTCCAGAACGTCAGCTTGAAAATCAGAGGTGTCACTACCAGAAGGAGAAAAGGCATCACAGCTGTCTTCTAGACGGTGTGTTTGATTGAGACGTTTCAACTTCCATCCAGAAATCCTTTTAAATCTGATAGAAGGGACTTGAGAAGTGTTCTGTTTTGTCGTCTTCCACTTATCCAGGGCCAGGTTTCGAGGGCCACAGCCTCAGACGGGATGCCCAGACTTCTCGCACCCCAGCTACATCCCCCAGCTCACCCGGAAGGATCCTGAGTCGAAGTGATTCATGAGTGGGGGAGGGATGGAGCGGGAGATCGACAGGTGGGTCGGTGCGGCGTCAGCAATAACCAGGACACTGCATTGGTCCGTCGTGGTAAAGAGAGAGCTGAGCCGAAAAGTAAAGCTCTCGATTTACGATTCGATCTATGTTCCTACCCTCACCATGGTAACCAGGATCTACGTTCCTACCCTCACCATGGTAACCAGGATCTACGTTCCTACCCTCACCATGGTAACCAGGATCTATGTCCCTACCCTCACCATGGTAACCAGGATCTATGTTCCTACCCTCACCATAGTAACCAGGATCTACGTTCCTACCCTCTCCATGGTAACCAGGATCTATGTTCCTACCCTCACCATAGTAACCAGGATCTACGTTCCTACCCTCTCCATGGTAACCAGGATCTATGTTCCTACTCTCACCATGGTAACCAGGAGCTCGGTGTTCCTACCCTCACTGTGGTAACCAGGATCTACGTTCCTACCCTCACCATGGTAGGATCTACGTTCCAACCCTTACCATGGTAACCAGGATCTACGTTCCTACCCTCACCATGGTAACCAGGATCTACGTTCCTACCCTCACCATGGTAACCAAGATCTACCTTCCTACCCCCACCATGGTAACCAGGATCTACGTTCCTACCCTCACCATGGTAACCAGCTGTGGGTGGTGACCGAAAGAATGAGATCGCGGATACAAGTGGCTGAAATAAGCTTCCTCCGCAGGGTGGCAGGGTGGCTCTCAATCAGAGATCGGGTGGGGAGCTTTGCCATCTGGGAGGAGCTCGGTGTCGAGCCGCTTCTCCTCCAGGTTGAGAGTAGCCAGATGGGGTGTCTCGGGCATCTGGTCTGGATGCCCCGTGACCGCCTCGCTGGTGAAGTGTTTCGGGCACGTCCCACCGGGAGGAGACCAAGAGGCAGACCCCGGACCTGCTGGAGAGACTATTTCTCACAGCTGGCTACAACCTGAGAACTGGTTCTGTATAAACTAACCTGAGTTTTTATGCATCTTGTTGTAGAACGATATGATGGACCTTTACTTAACTTCTATTGTAAAGCTAAGTTCTGGTTCTTGCTGCTGATCATGTCCTAACGAGAACCAGAAAATATGATCACATTAATCCTGTGCTAAAGTCACTGCACTGGCTTCCTGTGGCTCAGAGAATAGACTTTAAAGCTGCTCTGATTGTGTTTAAGTCTCTCCATGGTCTAGCACCAAAGTTAGTACCTTATAGTACCTTGGTGGAGACGGTGGCCGCGTGGTTAGCGCGTTCGCCAGCGGACCGGAAGGTCGCGGGTTTGCGTCCCACGGAGAGCTCGTCTAGGGTCCTTGGAGAAGACACCTAACCCCCACTTCTCCCACCATTGGCGCCGTTGAAGGGCAGCCTGCTGCGGTGTAAGGAGTGCAGCAAACAAATTTCCCCGGTGAGGGATGAATAGAGTAATTCAAAATAAACAAAATAAACAAACAAAAAAAAATGAACCATCTAGAACTCTGAGGACCTCTGGGACCGGCCTCCTGCTGGTGTCTAGAGTCAGGACTAAACATGAACCATCTAGAACTTTGAGGACCTCTGGGACCGGCCTCCTGCTGGTGCCTAGAGTCAGGACTAAACATGAACCATCTAGAACTCTGAGGACCTCTGGGACCGGCCTCCTGCTGGTGTCTAGAGTCAGGACTAAACATGAACCATCTAGAACTCTGAGGACCTCTGGGACCGGCCTCCTGCTGGTGTCTAGAGTCAGGACTAAACATGAACCATCTAGAACTCTGAGGACCTCTGGGACCGGCCCCCTGCTGGTGTCTAGAGTCAGGACTAAACATGAACCATCTAGAACTCTGAGGACCTCTGGGACCGGCCTCCTGCTGGTGTCTAGAGTCAGGACTAAACATGAACCATCTAGAACTCTGAGGACCTCTGGGACCGGCCTCTTGCTGGTGTCTAGAGTCAGGACTAAACATGAACCATCTAGAACTCTGAGGACCTCTGGGACCGGCCTCCTGCTGGTGTCTAGAGTCAGGACTAAACATGGACCATCTAGAACTCTGAGGACCTCTGGGACCGGCCTCCTGCTGGTGTCTAGAGTCAGGACTAAACATGAACCATCTAGAACTCTGAGGACCTCTGGGACCGGCCTCCTGCTGATGTCTAGAGTCAGGACTAAACATGAACCATCTAGAACTCTGAGGACCTCTGGGACCGGCCTCCTGCTGGTGTCTAGAGTCAGGACTAAACATGAACCATCTAGAACTCTGAGGACCTCTGGGACCGGCCTCCTGCTGGTGTCTAGAGTCAGGACTAAACATGAACCATCTCGAACCTCGAACTCTGAGGACCTCTGGGACCGGCCTCCTGCTGGTGTCTAGAGTCAGGACTAAACATGAACCATCTAGAACTCTGAGGACCTCTGGGACCGGCCCCCTGCTGATGTCTAGAGTCAGGACTAAACATGAACCATCTAGAACTCTGAGGACCTCTGGGACCGGCCTCCTGCTGGTGTCTAGAGTCAGGACTAAACATGAACCATCTCGAACTCTGAGGACCTCTGGGACCGGCCTCCTGCTGGTGTCTAGAGTCAGGACTAAACATGAACCATCTAGAACTCTGAAGACCTCTGGGACCGGCCTCCTGCTGGTGTCTAGAGTCAGGACTAAACATGAACCATCTAGAACTCTGAGGACCTCTGGGACCGGCCCCCTGCTGGTGTCTAGAGTCAGGACTAAACATGAACCATCTCGAACTCTGAGGACCTCTGGGACCGGCCTCCTGCTGGTGTCTAGAGTCAGGACTAAAGATGGAGAAGCTTTCAAGTCTATGCTGCAAAAGTCTGGAACAACGTTCCTCTGGCTGTGAGACAGGCCTCCTCTGTGACAATGCTGCTGGCATATCAGGAGGTTTTACACTTGATGGAGCGATATGTCCAACGTGGCTCCTGGAGAATGATCCTGAATGTGGATAGAATCCTTGGTCTGTGGGATTTATGTTCCTATCATCTTTATTTGTTTGTATTTCATCTATTTTATCCTGTTGATACCTCTCATTGTGTTTGAGACTTTTGGATTTGGAATACTGTATTAAAACTAACCCCATCTGGAAAAATGTGTGTGTCTGGTAGCTCCGAGAAGTCCAAGAGAGCTCCAAACATCTTCAGATCAGCTGCCAGGTGGCAAGTTAGGTTGGGTGGACCAGGAAAAGACAATTGGTGGAACAGCCGCTTGTTGGAATAGAGCTGGAACAGCCATTGTGGAACACAAAACAGGTGGCTCTGCGCTGGGCGGAATGTGGGTTACCGTGGCAACAATGTTTGAAGCTGCAGTGAATCATAATAAGATCTCAAACTGTCTCTAAAAGCTCCACATCTTGATCCTTCACTGTGGTGAAACAACAGCAGCAGTCCACCATCTTTAGTTCCATAGTGAAGCCGGGTATGTTCAGACAGGAATCACTGATGATGTCACTGATGATGTCACTCAGAAGATCCTGTCTACATTCCTACTGATTCATTCCAGCAGGAACATCTCCACACATCCATGAAGACTCCACATTTCTCGCTACTGAAAAGGCTCATCTCTTAAAACTACAATAAAAACTAAAAAAATCCAAACGAACCTGCTGCCATCACCCGAGGCGCATTTTTCTAAAAATGTAGTTGTGTGTGCTTTCAGCCGTGTGGCAGCGTTGCATTGAATTGCTCTCATATGTTCTGGTAAAATGAATGAGTTTTTACTCTGAGAATAATTTAGTTTAACTTACTGAAACCGAACATCCCCCAGGTCTTCTGACACACCAGATGTCCAGGTCACCTGGACATTTGTCTTTGGGGTTTTGGATTTGTGGGACACGGTGGTGTTCTGCAAACACATGAAACTGTGAGAGAATATTCTGAAAACCTGCAGACCCAGCTGAATGTTGTACATGATACAGTGCTTTTCTGTCTGCCTTGGTACTCAATGTGCGTCACATCGTGGCTCACATTCACACACACATTCATACCTGATGGTGGCCATGCAAGCTGTAAACCACCACCAGGAGCAATTGGGGGTTCAGTGTCTTGCTCAGGGACATGTTGGTATGAACTCTGAGCTGGGATGAAACCAGCAACCGTCTGGTTCCAGGACGGTCACTCTACCCTCTGAGTCATCCTTCTCCTGTAAACATGCTCTCATGCCAACATGTTTCCATCTAAAGAAAAGGGAAGTGGCTGCAAAATCTCACATGATCACAGGAAAAAACTTTTTTAACAGTGGAAACAATGTGTGGTTTTCTAAAACGATCTTTTGTTGGATTTATTTGTGTATTTCTTTATTTGGAGCACCACCAGAAAAAAAAACCCTAAATGTTAAGCTGTTGAGAAATGATTAAAAAGCTGGTCCATGTATTCCCAATATTTGTTGGTGCCATGATCCTCCTCCCTTACAGAATACTTCCTCCCTCCGTAGGGCACAAGGCTCTGCCCTAATTCAGCACACCTGGTCCCAACTGTTTCTTCCTGATGTCTCCACCTGTGTCTCGTCTGTCCCTGGTTATTTAACCCCCGGTATTCATCACTCTGTTGTCAGTAGGGGTGTGCCATACCGCAAGTTTTGGTATCGATCCGATACCAAGTAAACACAGACCAATATCGCAGATGCTGATATCGATATTTTATTTTTTTAAATGACTATTTTTGCATCATGGCTCTTGGTCATATACGTATATAGTATGACCAAGTATATGTATAAACACAGGTTGGTAGATCCATAGAAGTGACCAGTTACAAACAAATGTTAACTAATGTTAAAGATGATTATGTTGTTCTTTCACATCTCTGTTAATGAGAGCTGCCTCTGGTTCAGGGTTTTCTCCTCCGTTTCTGAAGTTTTTCTTTGGGGTGATTCTTTAATTTGTAGTGTTACCCCTATATTTAACAGCCTTTCTGCACATGGTGCCTCAAAGTTAGGGAAGGCCAGCTCGAGCCTGTCTGCTCGAGCTGAGCCGAACAGAGTGACACAAAAGTATCGCAAGAATTGCTCCGATTCCGTGTGACGGAATGCCAAACATCGCGCGACCCAAAATCCGAGCTACTGTCACGTGGAGCCGGGTGTCGAAGAGCTCGGAAAGTTTGAAGGGGCGGGTCGATCAATCAGTCAGAAGATATAAAAGGGTTTCATTCATTCAGGAAGACGTGGGTTTTTGCGAGGAGGAGATTTTCTAGCGATTTGCGACATCACAGCTTTGGATTCTACAGGGATTTTATCACAGTAGGTATTGTACACAATAATATCACCTTGATCTTGTTGGACCTTTTGTAGGTGACACACACACACACACACACACACACACACACACACACACACACACACACACACACATTCAACCAACACATAGTCACACACGCGCACACACAGATTTATTAGATTAGTTTTTAGGACACCAACACAAATATACTGTTTGGAATTGAGAAGTCGAAAGAGTTTTTGCGAGAATTGTATGAGAGTGGCCCCGCGACAGACTGGCGACCTGTTCGGGGTGTATCCCGCCCTTCGCCTTAAATCAGCCGGGATGGGCTCCGGCAACCCCCGCAATCCTGAAAGGTATCCCTTTCAGATAGACGGATAAGAAGATGACTGACTGTATGAGAGTGAAAGGTGAGTGTGTGTTTCTGTGTGTAAGTTGTAAATGGAGGGAGAACCAGTTCTGTTTTAATAGTCACAACCGGGAGCGCCATTTTCAGCGGAGAATGACATTTTGTGGGACCCGCTGTTCAGCCGGGTTTGTACGTATTTTCATCAGATCAACGATGTACTCATGTTACATGGTTTTACAATCCTAACTACTTTTTTCTAGGTGAAAACCAGGGAAGTCAGTGCGCGATGGCGAATGCCACAGTGGAGGTTCAGAGAGGCCTGTCTGAGCCCTACTTCTTCAGGGGAGAAGACCCTCTCGCATTCTGGGCATCGAGGACAACAGTTTACCCAAACCTGCACAAACTGGCCAAGCATCTCCACATGCCAGCAACCTCGGTGCCCGATGAGCGGGTCTTGTCCAAAGCGGGAGAGGTAGTCAGTCTGGAGAGGAGCAGACTAAAGCCAAGCACCGTGGAAAATATTTTATTTTCAAATAAAAAAAATCAATGCAAACATTTACAATTGTCCTGTCTAATTTCTGCGCTATTTTAGAGCCGCAGAGGCTCTCTTACGTCTTTCCTGAATGTTGCTGCTTGTGACACAGATTGTTGATTCAAATCGAATTTAATTTATACAGTATTTCTCTTATCAAAGCTTTACAAAGTGCTTTAGATTAAAATATCAAAACAGACTTTTTCCATACTTTGATTTGGAGAACATCGAATTGGACACAAATGAAAATATCGCACACTCTCCCAAAACAAAACTCTTTACGAAATCTTCTGCCCGCTCGCACAAAAACATCTGTTTAATTGTATCAGTGTGTTCATTTTCCCTTCCGTAAGATTCTATCAGCCGGTCCTCTATAGTTATTCAAATGACAATGGGTCAAGTGTGTGCTTTATTGAACATTTAATTACATTGTCAGTAACGGAGTGAAATTTGATTGTTTAGGTAACTGTTACTATGGCAACGAATTAACGTAATCTCGTTTCATGATAAAAAAATAACTACAAGAGGAATTGCCCCACAATAACCCACATGTCATCTTCTTGTAAAACAAAATTTGAGGCGTAGATTTTTTTTTTTCTTGGGGTTTGTTTTTTATCTGCACATGCGCAGCCTGCAAATGTGCCGACTCCTCGTGTCGACTTTTCGCAGTTGCTTGAAGTTGCTCGATGAGTCGCGAGGCCTCGGATTTCCCATCCCTACTCAAAGTACAGCCACACGGTACTACTCTGTTTTCCATCTCTCTTTACTTTTACCAACTCCCTTTTGTTTTTTGTTTTCTGGCCCCGAGTCGCTGAGTCATGTGACAAGTCAAAGCGAATGAGAGGAGAGAGGGGGCGTGGCCGCCTCGCTTTAGCATACAGGCGACACACAGTGTTTACAGTGTTAAATTAGGTTGCCTTTTTGAAAAAAAAAAAAAAAAAACGGAAGCAAAGTGCGAGGGGTAAAACTTCAACCAAAGTATCGATATTGTAGTTGGAGTATCGATCAATATCAATACTAGCGTTGGTATCAATATTATCGATATTAGGATCGATCCGCCCACCCCTACTATCCATCACTCTGTTGTCAGATCATCTGCTGTTCTGTTCTCCTGTTACAGGCATGATGTTCCTCCACTGAGCGTGGTCTGGTCCCTCCGCCTCATGTTTTTCCTTTGATGGCTCCTAAAGCCTGCCCAGGAGGAAACAAGCATGTCCAGGTTGGCTTCCTGGCATCACAGGCGTACCCCTGTTCCCAAACCCCTGAATAACTGCAATAAACGGATTAAAACTGGCTTAGTTTCTGAGTCCTACATCTTTGAGGAGACATAGGTTAGTGTTAGAATGGATGTCTTTTGCTCAAAGAGATGCCGGTAAATTTCCGGGTCTCCTCCTGGTGGGACGGGCCCAAAACACCTCACCAGCAAAGCGTTCAGAAGGCATCCACCAGATGCCCAAACCACCCCATCTGGCTTCTCTAGACCCAGAGGAGCAACAGCTCCACTCCGAGCTCCTCCCAGATGACAAAGCACCTTTCTCTATCTCTGAAATAGACCCTACCCACCCACAGAGAAAGGTTATTTCAGTCGCTTGTTTCCGTAATTTTGTTCTTTGGGTCACTACCCACACTGGTTATCATGGTGAGTGTAGGAACATAGATCCTGGTTACCATGGTGAGTGTAGGAATGTAGATCCTGGTTACCATGGTGAGTGTAGGAACGTAGATCCTGGTTACCATGGTGAGGGTAGGAACGTAGATCCTGGTTACCATGGTGAGGGTAGGAACGTAGATCCTGGTTACCATGGTGAGGGTAGCAACGTAGATCCTGGTTACCATGGTCAGGGTGGGAACGTAGATCCTGGTTACCACGGTGAGGGTAGGAACGTAGATCCTGGTTACCACGGTGAGGGTGGGAACGTAGATCCTGGTTACCATGGTGAGGGTGGGAACATGGATCCTGGTTACCATGGTGAGGGTGGGAACGTAGATCCTGGTTACCATGGTGAGGGTAGGAACATAGATCCTGGTTACCATGGTGAGGGTAGGAACGTAGATCCTGGTTACCATGGTGAGGGTAGGAACGTAGATCCTGGTTACCATGGTGAGGGTAGGAACGTAGATCCTGGTTACCATGGTGAGGGTGGGAACCTAGATCCTGGTTACCATGGTGAGGGTGGGAACCTAGATCCTGGTTACCATGGTGAGGGTAGGAACGTAGGTCCTAGTTACCATGGTATGGGTAGGAACGCAGATCCTGGTTACCATGGTGAGGGTAGGAACGTAGATCCTGGTTACCACGGTGAGGGTAGGAACGTAGATCCTGGTTACCACGGAGAGGGTAACCATGCCCCTGACCTGCAGGGGCCATTCCACCCTTTTCTGGGCGAGGACAAGGGTCTCTGATTTGGAGGCACTGATTCCCATCCTGCTTCTAACTTGGCAAAAAATCGGTTGTTTGTATTTCTGACAATATAAAAAAATTATTTACAAACACTGAAAATAAAAGTGGACCCAGACGACTGCCCTGTGGAATACCACGTGATATAGATCTACAATCAGAAAAGCTAAAGTGAACGGGTCAAACACTCAAGCTGACGTTTATACCCACAGGTTTCTGGTTGCAGGTGAGCAGCTGAGCAGTGGTTGCCGTGGTCACCGAGAAGGAGCCAATGGGCTGGCTGGATTGTGATGTTCGAGCTTGCAGCAGGAAACCAACAAAAGGAGATGCACCCGGAGCCTGGAGAGTCACTGCAGGTAGGAAACATTCATTTTATTATGTAAAAAAAAATCAAATCTGCAGAAAGATATTTAATTATTCAGCCATTTTGTAAATGTGTGACCAGTCACACAGCAGTAACCAGTAAGATGAGGGAAGGTAAACATCTTTTTACACGCTAGAAATGATCTGAAACTAAATGCTACTTGGCTCCTGGTGTCCCTGCTCAGGTACGCTGGTTTGAAATTAAATGAACCTGATCCATCAGGGTGGTTCTTCGTCTCCATGAGAACAGTCTGACCTCCCAGGATTGGGGTTTCCTTGCTCCACGATGGGCAGGCACTTTTTTATTTAACCAGGTGTTTCTTTCTAGACATAAATGGAATGTTTTCATCCACATATTTCCTGCTTTCCAGCAGCAGAGATCCTCTTTCTTTCCAGGATTAATGGAGAACAGCCTTCAGGAGTTTTTTGTTTGATTGGGCTTGAAACTAATTATCTAAAAAATTCTGAAGTCAGGAAATGAGAAACCCTGAGATATAAACAATCCAAATCAACTGAAGCAGGGATCTAGATGATGGATAAAATCCATTCTGTTGTCTTCCTCATCACCGGGCGTCGGTAATGGGGGATACAGCCTCCGACCGGAAACCCACAATTCTCTCACCCCGGCTGCATCCTCCAGCTCACCTAGAAGGATCCGGAGGTGTTCCCTGTCCAGCTGGGAGACATAGTGTCTCCAGTGGGTGAGAAGTCTGCCTCGGGGTCTCATCCTGGTGTGACAGAGATACTCACCAGCAAGGCATTCAGAAAGCATCCTAACCAGCCCGCCTGGTTTCTCTTGACCTGGAGGAGCAACAGCTCTACTGTGAGCTCCTCCTGGATGACACGGATCCTCCTCATGTCTCCGGGAGAGACCCCACCCACTCTGCAGAGGAAGCTCATTTCGTGCGCTTGTATCTGTGATCTTGTTATTTCCGTCACCACTCACAATGGTTACAATAGTGAGGGTAGCAACGTAGATCCTGGTCACCATGGTGAGGGTAGGAATGTAGATCCTGGTTACCATGGTGAGGGTAGCAACGTAGATCCTGGTCACCATGGTGAGGGTAGGAATGTAGATCCTGGTTACCATGGTGAGGGTAGGAACGTAGATCCTGGTTACCATGGTGAGGGTAGGAACGTAGATCCTGGTTACCATGGTGAGGGTAGGAACGTGGAATCCTTTGTTTTTCCGCTCAGCTCTTTCTTCACCTTGACGGATCGATGCCGCGTCCTAATTATTGGAGATGATGCACCGATCTGTCTGTGAATGTCCCGCTCTATTCTTCCAACAATCGTTAACAAGACCCACAGACACTTGGGAGCAGGCTTCTTTCGCTGACCTGCAGAGGGCAGTCCACCATTTCCTGGGCAAGAAGGATTGTCTCTGGTTTGGAGGCGTTGATTCCCATCCCGGTCGATTCACACTCAGCAGCAGAAAAGAATAATTGGTTAAATAAAAATCGACCCGCCCACCGTGGAGTGAGTGAACAACAATGCTAGAACTGTTTCCACAGTCTGATGGATCAGGTTAGGAAAAATCTTACAATGATCTCACCATGACTCAGCAGGGACGGAGATCAAAACGACCAAATGCTAACCTTTCTTCATGCGTTACATCATCTGTATGTTGTGATTGTTTTTGTTTTACTCTGTTTTCAAGTAAATAAACAAACAAACTCTATTGATGAAAAACAACAAAAACGCCATTCTGATGCTAATTTAGAAAAACTTGGTGGTCCCAATACAGAACCCTGTGTGACCTCACCAAAAATCCTCCATTAAAAAGAAAAAAAAACTCAGACTTTTTGCTCTGCCTCACCTCTGATCTCCTTTCCAGGTGCGTAGGTGTTTTGCTCCGTACTGATAGTGTAAGGTGAGGGGTCAGTTTTTGCAGTTGTCCCGGAGTGGTGTGGTCTCAGATCATCACAGCTCTCTGTGACCAGTCCTGAACTGTAGCAGCTAACATCGTTTAGCAGTCCTGCCAGCAGCAGCAGCACCAGCAGGTAGGTTTCCATGGCAGCGCTCTGGTTTCACCTGATGAACCAAACGTTTGTAGAAAAACAACCGAACACCTGGGACACACTTTTGAGAAATGATGGGAAGGAACAGAGAGAAGAGAAGGAAGGAGTGGCTTTATGCTGTAACAGGAGATGCCTGATGGTGAAAGAGGTGCACCTGCACCGTGACTCAGGAACTTTTACCAAAGGAAAACATCAGTGGAATAAAATCAGCAGAACGAGTAGAACAATGACCCAAAACAAGGTTTTATTTACAGATGATAATCATATGACGGCGCTCCTAATACTGTGAACTGTTTGTTCAACAAGAGATAAAAAACTCTTTCATGGTCAGAAGGTTAAACTCGTATCCTGATCCATCAGATTGATTCTTTTTGATCAGTAGGTGGCGCCATCTTGGCTTGGCTGTTCACCTTACAAGGTGAATTACTGAGGTGTGATATATTCTTTTATTGGTCAAATTTGTATGGTTGTTTACGATTAATCACAACGTTCGTTCCGTCATCTTCCACTTGTTCCGGGGTCGGGTCGCGGGGGCAACAGCCTCAAACGGGCAGCCCAGGCCTCTCTCGTCCCGGCTACATCCTCTAGCTCACGTGGAAGGATCCCAAGTCGTTCCCCGGCCAGCTGTGAGACATAGTCTCTCCAGCGGGTCTGGGGTCTGCTCCTTGGTCTCCTCCCGGTGGGACGTGCCCGAAACACCTCGCCAGCGAGGCGCTGGGGGGCATCCTGACTAGATGCCCGAACCATCCCATCTGGCTCCTCTCGACCTGGAGGAGGAGCAGCTCGACACCGAGCTCCTCCCGGATGGCAGAGCTCCTCACCCGATCTCTGAGTGAGAGCCCAGCCACCCTGCGAAAGAAGCTCATTTCGGCCGCTTGAACCCGCGATCTCATTCTTTCGGTCATCACCCACAGCTGGTGACCATGGTGAGGGTAGGAACGTAGATCCTGGTTACCATGGTGAGGGTAGGAACGTCGATCCTGGTTACCATGGTGAGGGTATGAACATAGATCCTGGTTACCATGGTGAGGGTAGGAACGTAGATCCTGGTTACCATGGTGAAGGTTGGAACGTAGATCCTGGTTACCATGGTGAGGGTATGAAAGTAGATCCTGCTTACCATGGTGAGGGTAGGAACATAGATCCTGGTTACCATGGTGAGGGTAGGAACATAGATCCTGGTTACCATGGTGAGGGTAGGAACGTAGATTCTGGTTACCATGATGAGGGTAGGAATGTAGATCCTGGTTACCATGGTGAGGGTAGGAACGTAGATCCTGGTTACCATGGTGAGTGTAGGAACGTAGATCCTGGTTACCATGGTGAGGGTAGGAACATAGATCCTGGTTACCATGGTGAGGGTAGGAACATAGATCCTGGTTACCATGGTGAGGGTAGGAACATAGATCCTGGTTACCATGGTGAGTGTAGGAACGTAGATCCTGGTTACCATGGTGAGGGTAGGAACGTAGATCCTGGTTACCATGGTGAGGGTAGGAACATAGATCCTGGTTACCATGGTGAGTGTAGGAACGTAGATCCTGGTTACCATGGTGAGGGTATGAAAGTAGATCCTGCTTACCATGGTGAGGGTAGGAACATAGATCCTGGTTACCATGGTGAGGGTAGGAACATAGATCCTGGTTACCATGGTGAGGGTAGGAACGTAGATTCTGGTTACCATGATGAGGGTAGGAATGTAGATCCTGGTTACCATGGTGAGGGTAGGAACGTAGATCCTGGTTACCATGGTGAGTGTAGGAACGTAGATCCTGGTTACCATGGTGAGGGTAGGAACGTAGATCCTGGTTACCATGGTGAGGGTAGGAACATAGATCCTGGTTACCATGGTGAGGGTAGGAACATAGATCCTGGTTACCATGGTGAGTGTAGGAACGTAGATCCTGGTTACCATGGTGAGGGTAGGAACGTAGATCCTGGTTACCATGGTGAGGGTAGGAACATAGATCCTGGTTACCATGGTGAGTGTAGGAACGTAGATCCTGGTTACCATGGTGAGGGTAGGAACGTAGATCCTGGTTACCATGGTGAGGGTTGGAACATAGATTGACTTGTAAATCGAGAGCTTTGCTTTTCGGCTCAGCTCTCTCTTTACCACAGCGTGATTATTGCGTCAGCAATAATCACAATGAGGATTAACAAAAACAAATTACTAGTTACACAAAACAACGCAGGTTGGGTGAAAACAGCTGACCAATAATTGACTAATCCAGGGCTGCCTCACCCCGACTGTATCCTCCATCTCACCCAGGAGGATCCCGAGGCATTCCCCAGCTGGATGGGAGACGTAGTCTCTCCAGCAGGTCAGGGTTCTGCCTCTGGGCCTGGGCTGTGCCCAAAACACGTTTCCACTCAGAGATCGGGTGAGGAGCTATGCCAGCCGGGAGGAGCTCGGCGTCGAGCTGCTCCTCCTCCAGGTGGAGAGGAGCCAGATGGGGTGGTTCAGGCATCTGGCCAGGATGCCCCTCGATTGCCTCGCTGGTGAGGTGTTTCGGGTACATCCCACAGGTAGGAGACCAAGAGGCAGACCCCAGACCCGCTGGAGAGACTATGTCTCACAGCTGGCTGGGGAACAGCTCGGGATCCTTCCGGGTGAGCTGGAGGATGCAGCCAAGGTGAGAGAAGCCTGGGCTTCCCGTCTGAGGCTGTGATCCCCGCCAACCGGGCCCGGATAAGCGGAAGATGACAGAACGGAACGAACCAACAATCATGCAGTTTTGAAACAGGTGTGAAAATCTGACAGGGTATGAAACATAGCAGTCATCCGATCCACCGAGCAACTTAACCACACCCAAATTGGCACCCCTAGCAGTTGTTCTGAAATTGTTAGCAGCAGGGGATTAATAGAGTAACTTAATCTCAAAACAACAGTTAAAAACAGAACCAGGATAAAAAAATCTGTCTAATCTCCTACAAGCATCATATCGTCTCAGAGAGCGTCACACAAACCCAAAACCAGCTGAGTAAGAACTGAACACACCAGAGCTAGGACCACCCTGTCCTTAGAGCCTCCTCATCAGGGAGGAAAAACTTCTGAAACCCAGTAAGGAGGAAAAGACTGAATGTACCTGGGACTGGGATTACAGATTAGATCATGTAGAGTAAGACGATGGACCAGATGGGCTTCATCCAGACAGGTCAGGAATCCAGATGAAGTGACGTTTAAGGATGAGATCAAATACTCACCAGATTTTCTGTGAAAGAGGAAAAGATTTTATAAATGAGAACAAACAAGGATCAGAGGAACGAATAAAGAAGAAGAAAACGTCCCAGTGAAAGAAGGAGACAATAAAAGAAGTCAAAGTCTTTCATGTTAACCTGATTCTATCTGTGTGTTCAGGCTGTGGCGTGACCGTCCTGTAAAGGAGGAAGTCACATGAGAAGCTTTGCATTGTTTAAGATGGTTTTTATAACATTTTCCCGCAGACACATAGAGGATCGTATTCACAGTGAAACTGGTTTTGGACCCGCCCAGCCCTCCTGTTCTCCAGGATGGTGTGTCAAAAGAAATTCTTCCACTTTAAACTGAAACATTTTCATTTGGGATTTAGTTTGTCCTACAAATCCATTAATCTGGAAGGATCTGGATCTTTCCTGCTTAGTTCTTCATCCTTAGAGGGGTAGTTCCTTCTTAAGACGAGATGTAGTCCTTCCTGATGGGAGATGTAGTCCTTCTTCCTTAGAGATGTAGTCCTTCCTGCTGGGAGATGTAGTCCTTCTTCCTTAGAGATGTAGTCCTTCCTGCTGGGAGATGTAGTCCTTCTTCCTTAGAGATGTAGTCCTTCCTGCTGGGAGATGTAGTCCTTCCTGATGGGAGATGTAGTCCTTCCTCCTTAGAGATGTAGTCCTTCCTGCTGGGAGATGTAGTCCTTCTTCCTTAGAGATGTAGTCCTTCCTGATGGGAGATGTAGTTCCTTCCTCCTTAGAGATGTAGTCCTTCCTCCTTAGAGATGTAGTTACTTCCTGCTGGGAGATGTAGTCCTTCCTCCTTAGAGATGTAGTCCTTCCTCTTTAGAGATGTAGTCCTTCCTCTTTAGAGATGTAGTTCCTTCCTGCTGGGAGATGTAGTCCTTCCTGTTGGGAGATGTAGTCCTTCCTGCTGGGAGATGTAGTCCTTCCTCCTTAGAGATGTAGTCCTTCCTGCTGGGAGATGTAGTCCTTCCTGATGGGAGATGTAGTTCCTTCCTCCTTAGAGATGTAGTCCTTCCTCTTTAGAGATGTAGTCCTTCCTCCTTAGAGATGTAGTTCCTTCCTGATGGGAGATGTAGTCCTTCCTCCTTAGAGATGTAGTCCTTCCTGCTAGGAGATGTAGTCCTTCCTCCTTAGAGATGTAGTTCCTTCCTGCTGAGAGTGGTAGTCCAGTGCATTGTTTCAAAATGAGCTCAAACATGGTGATTAACAATGTGCATATACTGAATATTAATGAACATTTTTTTCTTATGTACGGTCCTACACTGACGGACATTGATGTGTGTTTTCTAAGTGTTCCACGCTGCTTCAAATGCTTCATTTCACTGTCCTCACTTCAGCTTCTCTCTGAAAGTTACCTCTTTTCCTACCATCTCACCGTCTAGCAGCTCCTGACTTTGCTTAGAGTTTAAATCCACACACTCCTGCATGTTTACAGATTGATCAATTTGTGTAGGAGTCTACGTAAGCATGGATTTGCACGTAAGCCTGTGATTTATAAGTTCTACCTGATGAAGATCCTCGACCCTGGTGGACCCTCAGCGGATTCCCGCGGCCTCAGACTGTATCGCTCGCCACATCTTTGAAACCTGTTTGGACTTTGTTTCAAAGCAAAGGGATGAAGTTTGAACCCTGCTATGCTTTTATTGTTTTATTATGATTCTCATTTGCGGCTCCGATAGCGACCGTTCCTCCGCTCACTCTGAGTTTAGAGTAAGAAAACAAACAGAAAAATTAATTGAAACGACAAACAGTAAAGAAACAATAAAAGTTCAAAGAAAAATGTGTTAAAAGAAAACAAGTTTTTTTTTTTTTTTTTTTAATTAAAAGAAGGAATTCTCTGTTTTTGTCGTCAGTAAGATTTCAGACCAATAAAAGTGTGAGAAATGATAAAAGTGCAGATATTTTTCCAGGAAAGCTGATTTGTTTGTTTCAAACAAACTCATCAAGCGTAAAACTTTGTTTCAGTCATTTTTTTCCAGGAATTTTAAACGAAGCTCACCTATCTCTGACCTGCATGATAACATGGATAACCACAAGATATCTTCTTGTGTCTCTGAAAAAGTTTGATAGTTTTATTTTTACAGATACAGAATGCTATAATAATCCCCTGCTGGGGACATTTAGATAGAGACCCTAAACCAGGGGTGGGCAAACTATGGCCCGCGGGGCACATGCGGCCCGTTAAACGGTTTAATCCGGCCCGCCGAACATAAAAAAATTCAATAAATAAACCTTGTTAATGTTTTATTTTCCTTGTAGTTCTGATTGTTGGTCACTAGATGGTGCCAAAAACACCAACACTTCTCCATTAAAATGTGTGTGTCTCTGTGACGCCCATAAAATAAACTGTGTACAGATATGGAAAGACATCGGGGCCAATGCACGCACGTAAACAAGCGTGAGGACCATGGTCTCGGATTTGGAAGTGCTAACTCCCATCCTGGCCGCTTCACACTGTTCAGCAAATTGATCCAGTGAGAGCTGGAGATCACAGTCCGATGAAGCAAACAGGACCACATCATCTGCAAAAGCAGAGATCCGATCCTGAGGTCACCAAGAAGGATCCCTCCGACGTCTCATTTAACATTTAGCGCTTGTTTAAAATTTAGCTTCATTCTATCGGTCTAATATTGAGGTTACCAAAGCATGACATCCACATGATCCTGTTCCGGCCCCCTGGTCAAATGTTAGAACTCAATGTGGCCCGCCAACCAAAACATTTGCCCGCCCTTGTGCTAGGTGGTGCCAATTTGGTGGGGTGCAGCAGGATCAATGGCTTGAACAGTCATTGGTGAAACTCACCACAGCTGGCTGCCGGTCCACCATTTTTACAAACCCAAGTCCAAAAAAGTTGGGACCCTGTACAAATAATAAACATGGAATACCGTAATTTACAAATATCACAAACTTATATTTTATTCACAGTAAAATGTAAATAACATACGCATATAATACGTATATTAAAAAATGAGCAAACAAACAAAGATTATCTACAAAAAAAAAAAAAAGAACACCTTGAAGGTAAAGAGCAAATATAAGAGAAAAAATTAATTAAAAAAAAAAAAGTAAAAATAAAAAGTGTAAAGCGGGCCTCACTCTGACACAACTGTGGATGCTAGTTTGAAGTATTTAAAAAGGCCTCCACACTCTGTAAAATTTATGCTCAGATTTTCTCAGAGTGTATCTTATCTTCTCTAATTTGAGATGGTATATCTCTGGTCCAATGAGATAAGGTGGACGGGGCAGCATCCCTCCACCGAAGGAGGACGAGGCGTCGGACAAGCAAAGTCTTAAAGGTAATTTTTATTTATTATTATTTTTTTTATTTATTTATTTATTTCGGTCACAGTGCAACCTCATATCAATGAAATATAGAAAACAACCATATTCTAGCAAAGGACCGAAAAGATATCGGCTGAAGCAAACGCTTATTACGCCAACCTTTTTTTTTTTTATGTCATCATAAAAGCAAAAAGACATAAGTAAATACTAAGTCATCATAATTGTTATAACACATAACATAATAATATCATAATACATCATAACATAATCATAACACATCATAACATATAACATAATCATAACACGTAATCGTAACACATAACATAATCATAACACATCATAATTGTTTACTTTTTATATAAGCTTGAATTTAACCAGCAAGACTTGCATATTTTTTAAGTAATAATAACTTAAATTTCTTTTTTAAACATAAAAGATTTAAACACAATTTAAGTTCATCATTACAATTATTCCAAAGATCCACACCTTTAATAGAAATACAGAATTTTTTAACATTTGTTCTAAATTTATTTTTAATGAACACATCATTTCCTCTTAGTTCGTATGGACTTTTCCTAATATTAAACATATTTTGTAGAGAGTTTGACATCATGTTTTTTTTTTATCTTAAACATAAATTTTAAAGTGTGTAATTCCACTAAATCATAGAACTTTAATGTTTTTAAATTTATAAATAGGTTATTGCTAGGTTGATTATAAGATGAGAATGTTATTGCTCGTATTGCTTTTTTTTGTAAAATATAAATTGGTTTTGTGTTAGTTTTGTACGTATTTCCCCAAATCTCGATACAATAAGTTATATATGGAAGTACTAATGTATTATATAACATAAACAAACTTTTTTTATTTATTACTAATGTATTATAAAACATAAACAAACTGTTTTTATTTATTACTAATGTATTATATAACATAAACAAATTGTTTTTATTTATTACTAATGTATTATATAACATAAACAAACTGTTTTTATTTAGGACAAATCTGAATTTATAAATGATTGCTATTACTTTAGACAGTTTATTTTTTGTATAATTTATGTGTGATTTCCAGCTTAATTTGTGATCTATAATCATTCCAAGGAACTTACTGTCGTAAGCTCGTTCCAATGGGGTGTTATTAAGCATAATTTGAATTTGTTTAGGTACTTTTAATTTTGTAAATACTATAAATTTCGTTTTTTCAATATTTAATGATAATTTATTTATGTCAAACCATATTTTTATTTTACTCAATTCTGTTTCAACTGATTGTATCATTTGGTTCAGGTCTTTTCCTGAAAAGTAAAGAGTAGTGTCGTCTGCAAACAGTACATAATTTATTAGTTTGGATGTGTAACACAAATCATTGATGTACAGGATAAAGAGTTTAGGCCCCAGCGTTGAGCCTTGTGGAATTCCACATATGACTTTTAATAAATCAGATTTTTCCTCCTTTATTTGTACATATTGATATCTATTTTCTAAGTAGCTCTGAAGCCATGTATATGCAGCTCCTCGAAAACCAAATCTGTCTAGTTTGCTCAGTAATATATTATGATCTATGGTGTCGAAAGCTTTCTTAAGGTCTATGAAAATACCGATGCCATAATTATTTGAGTCTATTGATGTAGTAATATTTTCTATTAGTTCTGTAACAGCCATATTAGTGGATCGGTTTTGTCTAAACCCATATTGTTTGTCACTAAGGAGCTGGTGTTTCTCTATAAATAATAATAAATTATTTATAGTATATAATATATTATATAGTATATATATTATATATTATATAGTATATAATATATTATTTATATATAATAAAAACTTAATGATCCTCTGACCTCCGTTAGGATGGCAGAGCCTCACTGTTGATACCAAACAGAAACATGAGTGGATTTAAATTTAATTTGATCCCCAAGATGCAGCCAAGTGCCCCACAGATATCTGGGGTTCTGTATTTTAGAACAGAACCAGAAAGTGTGAATCAATGTGGCTTCAGAACTTTTGCATGTGTTACACAGCGGGTCACGTTGTGGATACATTTGAGCCAACTTGGTTTTATTGAACAACCTTAAATTGTAATAAATAATGTCTCGCACACATTTAGGATGAGTTGATGTTCTTCATCTGAAAACAAATTTCTAGGTGTTATTGTGGACAAGAAATTACTATGGAAAGCCCACATCGGTCATATTAAAACTAAAATATCCAAGAACCTCTCAATCATAAATAAAACCAAACAATATCTAGATCATGTTATTCTCCCGTACATTATACTGCTCTCTGATTTTACCCTACTTTATTTATTGTATTAAAATTGGAAAATTGGGACTTACCCTGCAATTCTGATGTTTCCTCACTAGATGGCGCACTTTAGCTATGTTGGCTTTGTTGAGAAAACAACACTGTTCCCATTAAATTTGTGTGTGTTCGTGATGCGCACGTTGTCAAAATGAACCATGTGCACACATGTAGAAAGCCATCGAGTCCACTACACGCACATAAAGAAGCGCGTTAGATTTCATACTACGGAAAGCCATTGGGATCACTACACGTGCGTAATCTAGCACTAAATGTTAAATCTAGCTCTAGCTATTTTTTTCAAGATGAAGGTCTTGAAGACGTGATCGTCTAATCGTTTCTTAACATAAAAACTAAAACAGCACAAACATATTTTTTGCTTATTTTGGTTTATATTTTTTTGAGAGGGGGCAGCATCACGGAGGTTTAAATACGTGCTCATGTGGGACCAGACGTAGAGGGGCGCCATCATGGCTGCGTCAGGAGAGCAGAACAGCAGATGATTGAACACCAGGGGTTAAATAAAACCCCTCCTACTTTTCTTAAAGACATAAACCACTCATTAAAGATGCTTCACCGCCTCAAACTAGATCCTAAAAACTAATCTCATATCCTCCTCAGCGACGCCGTACACCTGAGGGAAGTGATCTCAGCCAGTGGGGGATGAAGTACTCACTTTTTGTACTTAAGTAAAAGTACAGAAAAAAAAAATCTACTTCAGTAAAAGTACAAAAGTAATTGGTGTAAATTTGACTTTTTAAGTAAAAAGTAAAAGTATTCGACCATAATTTTATTTTTTGTGCTATAGGGTGTCACAATGGTAACCAGGATCTACGTTAATACCCTCACCATGGTAACCAAGATCTACATTCCTACCCTCACCATGGTAACCAGGATCTACGTTCCTACCCTCACCATGGTAACCAGGATCTACGTTCCTACCCTCACCATGGTAACCAGGATCTACGTTCCTACCCTCACCATGGTAACCAGGATCTACGTTCCTGCCCTCACCATGGTAACCAGGATCTACATTCCTACCCTCACCATGGTAACCAGGATCTACGTTCCTACCCTCACCATGGTAACCAGGATCTATGTTCCTACCCTCACCATGGTAACCAGGATCTATATTCCTACCTTCACCGTGGTAACCAGGATATACGTTCCTACCCTCACCATGGTAACCAGGATCTACGTTCCTACCCTCACTATGGTAACCAGGATCTACGTTCCTACCCTCACCGTGGTAACCAGGATCTACGTTCCTACCCTCACCATGGTAACCAGGATCTATATTCCTACCCTCACCGTGGTAACCAGGATCTATATTCCTACCCTCACCATGGTAACCAGGATCTATATTCCTACCCTCACCGTGGTAACCAGGATCTTTGTTGGTCTCGTAGTGTTGCAAACTCTCTCCCTATGGTCTGCTCGATGTTCAGCCGAAGTCTAGGTTTTAGTCTTCTAGTGTTAACCCTTTAACTGCCTGCTCAACCAGGTCGAGGTGATTTTGGGCCTCTTTATCTCAACAATCGGTGGGGTAGTTAAAGGGTTAAAAACTCTACGATGGATTCAGAGAAGAGGTTTTTTAAAAAAGATTTTCATTCGATGTGATATTCTTTTATTGTTGGAACACAGCTGGGACATCCTGTTCCTCTCGTTCCTGTCTCTGATGAAACAAAGAGGTGACGTGATCTTCTAAAGTTCCAGTCAGAAGGTTGACGTGTCAGAGAGAGGATGTGGACACTCTCTGGTATCACACGCTCAGACATTCAGACATTCAGACCTCCAGATCTTCATCAGCTACGAATCCTCCATTCGTCCTGCTGGGCGTCATGCTCATCTCTCTTAACGTTTCGGCTCAGTTCTCACCTGCATCAAACTTCAAAAATAGTCTGGTACGGTACGGGTGAAGCTCCAACATCTGGTAGAAGTTATGTTTATAAAACAGATACAACAACAGATACAAATATAAACAACAACACTTTTACTTCTTTTTTTATGAAATTAACTCAAAGATATGAAACTTTTTCAACCATTTTTTTTTTCATTTTTACTAACTGTATTCATGACAAAGCTTGAAATGCTGGCCTTTCTGTGGGTAGTTTACATGTTCTATCTGCGTATGTGTGGGTTTTCTCTGGTTTCCTCCAAAAACATACATGTTAGGTTGATTGGCCCACTAGGAATAAGTGTGTGCGTGTGTGTCTGTGGCCTTGCGACAGACTGGTAACATGTTCAGGGCATACCCTGCCCCACGCCTTGAATCAGCCCACCGACCCCTCCCCCCTTGGATACACCCCTGCTAGCTAAATGCGTTCATTGCTAGGCGAATGTGTAGCAGCACCACCGAAGCGGCAGCCAATCAGAAACTGAATAGATAAACAGATTGGGGGAAACATATTGCAGCCGGGGAGAGAAAAGCCCAGGTTTCCATCTGAGGCTGTTGCCCACAGCGACCTGGCCCCCGATAAATGGAAGATTACGAACGAACATACGACGCTCGATGATCCCACTCATCTATAATCCCACTGTTTAAACTGCTGGTTTTATTTATAACTGAACACCATCACCTGGTGGACACTCATTGAACATCACTTAAATATTCCAGTTTTTAGGATTTACTAATAAAATAAGAGGAGTCACAGGTGGCACACTGGGTTCAGATGGTTCATCACTGATTCAGGACCCGCTTTTAAAGCTCCGGGACTGCGTTCGAGTTTGCCCAATTTCCCCAAATCAACGCATCGCCAACCTATGGCTTCGTCATGTGAAGAGGGCATTCACACCTGTGTGATACCTTTACCTTTAAACCTTGTTTTTTCTCTGTCTTTGCATCACAGTTGATAGGAGACTGGTACGAGGTTGGCGAGGCATTTGACATAACTCGGGTCCCGCGAGAGGAATACAAATTTAATATTAAAAAATACAACATTACATTAATTTACCATGACTACATAAAAATCTCTACCGCGGAACTGAGGTGAGTTTAAAAAACACAAAAATGTTGTTTATTTACATAAACATGTTTAAATATAAACATATTAAGACTGAGGAGAGATCATTTGATGCCCCTGCTACCCCTGGTATGGAACATGGTCTTACCAGTATGTTTGCACTTAATGTGGCAGCATCCTGCTGGAAATCAGAGGCAGTTTGTCAGAGGAGCAGCTTCTGTGGGGAGATGTGGTGATCCAGGTTATAAAGTGACTAAGAGATGTGGGGATCCAGGTTATAAAGTGACTAAGAGATGTGGGGATCCAGGTTATAAAGTGACTAAGAGATGTGGGGATCCAGGTTATAAAGTGACTAAGAGATGTGGGGATCCAGGTTATAAAGTGACTAAGAGATGTGGGGATCCAGGTTATAAAGTGACTAAGAGATGTGGGGATCCAGGTTATAAAGTGACTAAGAGATGTGGGGATCCAGGTTATAAAGTGACTAAGAGATGTGGGGATCCAGGTTATAAAGTGACTAAGAGATGTGGGGATCCAGGTTATAAAGTGACTAAGAGATGTGGGGATCCAGGTTATAAAGTGACTAAGAGATGTGGGGATCCAGGTTATAAAGTGACTAAGAGATGTGGGGATCCAGGTTATAAAGTGATTAAGAGATGTGGGGATCCAGGTTATAAAGTGACTAAGAGATGTGGGGATCCAGGTTATAAAGTGACTAAGAGATGTGGGGATCCAGGTTATAAAGTGACTAAGAGATGTGGGGATCCAGGTTATAAAGTGACTAAGAGATGTGGGGATCCAGGTTATAAAGTGACTAAGAGATGTGGGGATCCAGGTTATAAAGTGTCTAAGAGATGTGGGGATCCAGGTTATAAAGTGTCTAAGAGATGTGGGGATCCAGGTTATAAAGTGTCTAAGAGATGTGGGGATCCAGGTTATAAAGTGACTAAGAGATGTGGGGATCCAGGTTATAAAGTGACTAAGAGATGTGGGGATCCAGGTTATAAAGTGACTAAGAGATGTGGGGATCCAGGTTATAAAGTGACTAAGAGATGTGGGGATCCAGGTTATAAAGTGTCTAAGAGATGTGGGGATCCAGGTTATAAAGTGACTAATAGATGTGGGGATCCAGGTTATAAAGTGATTAAGAGATGTGGGGATCCAGGTTATAAAGTGACTAAGAGATGTGGGGATCCAGGTTATAAAGTGACTAAGAGATGTGGGGATCCAGGTTATAAAGTGACTAAGAGATGTGGGGATCCAGGTTATAAAGTGACTAAGAGATGTGGGGATCCAGGTTATAAAGTGACTAAGAGATGTGGGGATCCAGGTTATAAAGTGACTAAGAGATGTGGGGATCCAGGTTATAAAGTGACTGAGAGATGTGGGGATCCAGGTTATAAAGTGACTAAGAGATGTGGGGATCCAGGTTATAAAGTGATTAAGAGATGTGGGGATCCAGGTTATAAAGTGACTAAGAGATGTGGGGATCCAGGTTATAAAGTGACTAAGAGATGTGGGGATCCAGGTTATAAAGTGACTAAGAGATGTGGGGATCCAGGTTATAAAGTGACTAAGAGATGTGGGGATCCAGGTTATAAAGTGACTAAGAGATGTGGGGATCCAGGTTATAAAGTGTCTAAGAGATGTGGGGATCCAGGTTATAAAGTGTCTAAGAGATGTGGGGATCCAGGTTATAAAGTGTCTAAGAGATGTGGGGATCCAGGTTATAAAGTGACTAAGAGATGTGGGGATCCAGGTTATAAAGTGACTAAGAGATGTGGGGATCCAGGTTATAAAGTGTCTAAGAGATCTGGGGATCCAGGTTATAAAGTGACTAAGAGATGTGGGGATCCAGGTTATACAGAGTTCATAAGTCCAACGGCAGAAGGGAAGAAGCTGTTTTTGTGGTGGGACGTTCTGGTCCGAATGGACCGGAGCCTCCTGCCCGAGGGGAGTCGCTCAAAAAGTCCATGTCCAGGGTGGGAAGGGTCAGCTTCTATCCGACCTGCACGCCCCCGAGTCCTGGAGACGTACAGGTCTTCGAGAGATAGAAGGCTGCAGCCGATCAGCTTTTCTGCGGAGCGCACAATGCGCTGCAGTCTATGTTTGTCCCTGGCTGTGGCTCCAGCGTACCACACGGTGATGGAGGAGGTGAGGATGGACTTGATGATGGCTGTGTAAAACTGCACCAACATCTGGGCGGGCAGCTTGGCTTTCTTTAGCTGCCGCAGAAAGTACATCCTCTGTCTTCTGAGCGTTGAGCTCCAGGCTGTTGTTGCTGCACCAGGACACCAGCCGGTCTACCTCCATCCTGTAGGCAGACTCATCACCATCAGAGATGAGCCCGATGAGAGTGGTGTCATCCGCAAACTTGATCAGTTTGACAGAGTCATGGCTGGAGGTGCAGGAGTTGGTATGCAGGGAGAAGAGCAGGGGAGAGAGGACACAGCCCTGTGGAGATCCTGTGTTGATAGTCCGAGAGGTGGAGACATTCTTCCCCAGCCGCACGCACTGCCTCCGGTCTGTCAGGAAGTCAGTAATCAACCTGTACGTTGAGCCTGAGAAAGCGTGTCCTGAAGCAGAGTAGGGAGGATGGCTCTGTAGGCAAACTGCAGAGGGTCCAGAGAGGGAGAGGTGAAGTGCTTGAGATGAGGGAGGACCAGGGAGAAGCGATAAAGTTAAAGGTAACCAGGAGCTACGTTCCTACCCTCACCATGGTAACCAGGATCTATGTTCCTTCCCTCACTCTGGTAACCAGGATCTATGTTCCTACCCTGACCATGGTAACCAGGATCTACGTTCCTACCCTCACAGTGGTAACCAGGATCTACGTTCCTACCCTCACTGTGGTAACCAGGATCTATGTTCCTACCCTCACCATGGTAACCAGGATCTACATTCCTACCCTCACCATGGTAACCAGGATCTACATTCCTACCCTCACCGTGGTAACCAGGATCTACATTCCTACCCTCACCATGGTAACCAGGATCTACATTCCTACCCTCACCATGGTAACCAGGATCTACATTCTTACCCTCACCATGGTAACCAGGATCTACGTTCCTACCCTCACCATGGTAACCAGGATCTACGTTCCTACCCTCACCATGGTAACCAGGACCTACGTTCCTACACTCACCATGGTAACCAGGATCTACGTTCCTACCCTCACCATGGTAACCAGGATCTACGTTCCTACCCTCACCATGGTAACCAGAATCTACGTTCCTACCCTCACCATGGTAACCAGGATCTACGTATCTACCCTCACCATGGTAACCAGGATCTATGTTCCAACCCTCACCATGGTAACCAGGATCTACGTTCCTACCCTCACCATGGTAACCAGGATCTACTTTCCTACCCTCACCATGGTAACCAGGATCTACGTTCCTACCCTCACCATGGTAACCAGGATCTACATTCCTACCCTCACCATGGTAACCAGGATCTACATTCCTACCCTCACCATGGTAACCAGGATCTACATTCTTACCCTCACCATGGTAACCAGGATCTACGTTCCTACCCTCACCATGGTAACCAGGATCTACGTTCCTACCCTCACCATGGTAACCAGGACCTACGTTCCTACACTCACCATGGTAACCAGGATCTACGTTCCTACCCTCACCATGGTAACCAGGATCTACGTTCCTACCCTCACCATGGTAACCAGAATCTACGTTCCTACCCTCACCATGGTAACCAGGATCTACGTATCTACCCTCACCATGGTAACCAGGATCTATGTTCCAACCCTCACCATGGTAACCAGGATCTACGTTCCTACCCTCACCATGGTAACCAGGATCTACGTTCCTACCCTCACCATGGTAACCAGGATCTACGTTCCTACCCTCACCATGGTAACCAGGATCTACGTTCCTACCCTCACCATGGTAACCAGGATCTACGTTCCTACCCTATGTAAACCCTATGTTCCACTTATTTCCTGTCTTGACACTTACTTCCTGTCTTTGACGAAGGAGGACGCTTTGCTGCTTGCTCTATCGCTTTTTTCAATTCTTTTGCTTTTAAATCACTTTAAAATCATCTTTATTTTTCTATTTTTCTTTTTTATCACCCTAAAATTGTGGATTACCTGAGATTTTATACATTTTGACCATTTTTGCATCTAACGAGACGGCGATGGCAGAAAAGAATGGGAGAAACTGCTGCTATCAGTGTTGGAATTATGAACAACAATGCTGGGACTATGAACAACAAATTAAAGCCCTACAAGCACGGATAAATATTTTGGAGTTAGAAAAAAGTCTTGACAAGACGCTACCTTTGGGTAAGGAACCCATTGTTCACAAGAATGACTGCGACTTTAGTTTGAATGATACAGTTAGTTTTCCGAAACTCTTTAAGGACCAACATGGTGCTACAAAGAAACAGAAAGACATTAGAAGTAGAAACAGTGCAGCTACAATTCCACTTAAAAACAGATTTTCTGCGCTTTCACAGTTAGAGTTTGAAAATGTGGGAGATAAGAGAACGGAATGTGCCATATCAAATGTTGATACCAGGCAGCAAGTCAGAGAATCTGTGCCACAAGTCAAGTTCTAAGACTCAGTGTTTCTTCTTGGCGATGGGTGCGTAGCCCAAATACGAGATAAGAGATTCCAAGTGCTCTGCTGCCCTTTGGCGGTAGTCACGGACATTACAAAATTAGTCAAAAATACAGTGCTTAAAGGAGTAAAGCAGTTAATTGTACACGTGGGAGCGGTTGACACAAAGAGAGAACAATCAGAACTCTTGAAGAAAGATTTTTGTGAACTTTTTGCAAAGAGTACCGGCTAAAGTGTCTCCATCAGGATGAAGAACATCTACTCATCCCCGTCCTGGACATCTCCGGGCTGATGAGTCCCCCGTGTTTCCATCAGGATGAAGAACATCTACTCATCCCCGTCCTGGACATCTCCGGGCTGAGGAGTCCCCCGTGTTTCCATCAGGATGAAGAACATCTATTGACTTCTTTAGATATTTAGCTGTAGATTAGAATAAGCTAATATTTAAACAATAATCTTTGACACATTGTTTGCTCGTCCCGGGGGAGGGATCTCTCTTTCACGTGGATCCCCATGAGGTTTCTTATTTTTTCCCCACTGATGGATTTTTTAGGAGTTTTTCCTCACCGTGAAGGAGAGTCTAAGTGCATTAATGTGCTAGTCTTGTTTAGTTTGCATTTGTTAGTTATTTTTCTTGTTGTGTATTTGTGTTAATACATTCCTCTTTTTCTTGTGAAGCCCATTGAGACGGACATTCTGTGATTTTGGGCGAAACAAATAAAATTGAATTGAATTGAATTAAAGTTTATATCAGTGGACCTCTTCCTAACATTGATGGAAGGAAAAACAAGTTTTAGCCGCTTACTACAGCTGGACACATGGCTCTCCAAAGAGTGCACATTGAGAGAACTGAATTATATTGAGAATTTTGATCTGTTCTGGAAACGAGAGGACCTGTTCAAGGGAAAGAGCCCGTATTTGAGTAGAGATGGAGTGAGAATGTTGAAGAAGAACATCCTCCATGCTCTGAGGATCAATGAAGGGCTGAGGCAGGTGCCTAAACAGACAGTGAGAAGGAATCAAAGTGGAAAATGTGCTCCTGGAAAACCTGGAGACCTAGCCGGTGCTAGGTAAGCTCTACAGCAACAACAACAACCCGTGCCAGCATCACCAAAACCTACCCAGAGATCAACACCTTCAATACGGGAGTCTCCACCTCAGGTTGTCAGCCCTATTGCAGTTTCAAGAGAGGGCTCACATTTGGATGTTTCCCCCTTTGCCACTGGACAGCCCCTCCCTGCTACATCTACCCCTACAAAAGACTCTTCCTCCTTTTCATCTCCACCCTCACCACTGGCTCTTCCTCGTCACTTGGAAAACCTGATTAATGAAGGTATCAAGATGACGCCATGTACTCCTGTGCCTTTTCCTCAAAAAAATCCTGCACCTCCCCCCCTCGCCCCAAACCCGTCTCACCCAAACTCCGCCCAGCTCCAAATCCACCTACATCACCTCCCACTCCTCGCCCCAAACCTATGTCACCCAAACTCCACCCAGCTCCAAATCCACCTACATCATCCCCCAAACTCCACCCCACTCGCCATCCCCCACCTGCTCCTGAAGCTACCATTTCTCAGAGCTAGGATGCACTGGGCCTCTGCTGTCTCAGGACACACAGTCATGATAAAGTTCAGCTCAGGCTGGGGCCCTGTGACAGAGAACAGTCTGCGGGTGCTATAAATACAGTCATCTCCAATCGAATTCATCGCAATAGGACAAGAAGGCTGTCCAAACACAGACATTTAATTGAAATTCTCTGTAAGAATATAACAGCTAGTCCTACTGAAGCTAAAGTGAAACTTGCTGTGCTCAATGTCAGGTCCTTATGTAACAAATCATTTTTAATTAATAATTTTATCTCTTCTTTTAATCTTGATTTTATGTTTTTAACAGAAACTTGGCTTGATAAAAATACAGGTAATGCAGTTCTTGTAGAAGCAGCTCCACCTAATTTTAATTTTGAATCTGAAATAAGAGAAAAGAAAAAAGGGGAAGGAGTTTGTGTGATTTTTAGAGATAACCTAAACACCAGGAGGCTTTCGTTTGGGACATTTCCATCTTTTGAGCATTTGTCATTTAAGCTTGAGCTAAAAGAATCCTCTGCCATACTATTCCTAGTTCTGTACAAGCCTCCCCATCACTGCCAAGATTTTATTGATGATTTTACTGAAATTCTTTCAATCATATGCACAGATTTTGATGGTTTAGTCATAACAGGTGATTTTAATGTTCATGTTGAAAACATCAAAGACAAAAATGCTAAAAAACTCAACAGTGTTTTAGAAACCTTTGGTTCGACCCAACATGTGAAAGATCCCACCCACAGCAGAGGTCACACTCTGGACCTCCTCATTACTAAAGGAGTTAATGTTTCTAATGTGATTGTGTCTGACGTTGCCTTATCTGATCATTTCTGTGTCTTTTGTGACCTCACTGTCGCTCCCAGGCCACTGACTGGACCGGCAGTTATTCACAGCAGACACATAAATGACAACACGTTTACAGTTCATGGAAAAGGTTCATTTTGAAGATTTCTTGAGTTTTGATGTTAACGATTTGGTTACCTCTGTTCAGTCTAGTGTTATGAATGTTCTGGATGCCATTGCCCCAATGAAGGTGAAAACAGTTAAAAATAAGCAGAAAGCACCTTGGAGAAACGATGAGTCAGTCAAAGCACAAAAACGGGAGTGCAGGAAAGCTGAGCGTAAATGGCGCAAATTTAAGCTCCAGATTCACTACGAGATTTATAGAGAAAAGTTACATGTTTACAATCAGATCTTACTTAAAACTCGAGAGATGTATTTCTCTAAAATAATTGGGAACTGTAATAATAACTCACGTGTACTTTTTGCAACAATAAATAGATTAACAAATCCCCCAACTCAAATCGTCGCTGAATTGGTTTCGACTTGTAATGAGTTCAAAATGTTATGAGTTCGCTGTATTTTTTAATGATAAGGTTCATAACATCAAAAACTCCATCAAAGCCACAGTTCAAATGACAATCTTACCACCATCTAGATTGTTAAAGCTAAATGACTTCACCTCAGTAACAGAAACAACTGTTAAAGAAATTATCACTAGTCTGAGTTCATCTACTTGCTCTCTTGATATGTGTTAACCAGCATGTTGGCACCAATCACTCAAATAGTCAATGTGTCACTTCAAACCGGAACCTTCCCAAGTGCCTTTAAAACTGCGGTCATCAAGCCGCTCTTAAAGAAGAGTAGTCTTAATGCTACAGTACTTAAAAACTATCGGCCTATTTCAAACTTACCGTTAACATGAAAAATTCTTGAGAAAGTTGTTTACCAACAACTGACAAAATTTATTTTAGTGAACAACTCATTTAATGTCTTCCAGTCAGGTTTTAGACCTCATCACAGTACAGAGACAGCTCTGATCAAGGTAACAAATGACATTCGTATGAACACTGACGCTGGCAAAGTCTCTGTTTTAATCCTGTTGGACCTGAGTGCTGCGTTTGACACTGTAGATCATGGTATCCTTCTACAGAGGCTAGAGAACTGGGTTGGTGTTTCTGATACTGCACTTATGTGGTTTAAATCTTATTTAGAAAGACGAAGGTATTTTGTAGAAATTGGAAATTGTGTGTCAGATCACATGCCTTTGACCTGTGGGGTTCCACAGGGGTCAATTCTTGGACCCCTGTTGTTTAACCTCTACATGCTGCCGTCAGGGTATTGATAGCCAGTAATACCATGTCCTATCACAATTACGCAGATGATACTCAGATTTATGTGTCACTGACAGCAGGTGAACTTGGACCTGTGGATTCACTCTGTCACTGTATTCAACAAATCAGAGTCTGGATGCAAAACAACTTTCTCCAGCTAAACTCAGACAAAACTGAAATCATTGTCTTTGGCCCACAGAAACAAAAAGAAAGTGTCATCAGTTACCTTCAATCTCTCTCTCTGGAACCGACAAATCAAGTTAGAAATCTGGGAGTAATAATGGACTCAGACTTTAACTTCAACAGTCACATCAAATCAATTACATCAGCAGCCTTTTATCACCTGAAAAACAGCCAAAATCAGAGGTTTGGTTTCTAAAACAGACTTAGAGATTCTTATCCATGCATTTGTTTCCAGTAGGTTATATTATTGTAACGGTTTACTCACTGGTCTGAACAAAAAGGCCTTAAAACAGCTGCAGTTTTATTTAAAATGCTGCTGCTCGAGTCCTAACAAGAACTAGAAAATACGATCACATTAGTCCTGTGCTCAAGTCTCTGCACTGGCTTCCTGTGGCTCAGAGAATAGACTTTAAAGCTGCTATGATTGTGTTTAAGTCTCTTCATGGTCTAGAACCAAAGTACATCTGTGATATGTTAGTACCTTATGAACCATCTAGAACTCTGAGGACCTCTGGGACCGGCCTCCTGTTGGTGTATAGAGTCAGGACTAAACATGAACCATCTAGAACTCTGAGGACCTCTGGGACCGGCCTCCTGCTGGTGTCTAGAGTCAGGACTAAACATGAACCATCTAGAACTCTGAGGACCTCTGGGACCGGCCTCCTGCTGGTGTATAGAGTCAGGACTAAACATGAACCATCTAGAACTCTGAGGACCTCTGGGACCGGCCTCCTGCTGGTGTCTAGAGTCAGGACTAAACATGAACCATCTAGAACTCTGAGGACCTCTGGGACTGGCCTCCTGCTGGTGTCTAGAGTCAGGACTAAACATGAACCATCTAGAACTCTGAGGACATCTGGGACCGGCCTCCTGCTGGTGTCTAGAGTCAGGACTAAACATGAACCATCTAGAACTCTGAGGACCTCTGGGACCGGCCTCCTGCTGGTGTCTAGAGTCAGGACTAAACATGGAGAAGCTGCATTTCAATTTTATGCTGCAAAAGTCTGGACCAAACTTCCTGAGGCCGTGAGACAGGCCTCTACTGTGACGATGTTTAAATCTAGGCTGAAAAAACTTCTGTTTAACTGTGCTTTTTGATTAATTACTCTTTTTGTCTGTTTTAATGATTTTATTTATTTAATTTTTAAACTTTTTGATTCTATGTTTTGTGATTTTAATGTATTCTTTTTTTTTCTTTCTTGTGAAGCACTTTGAATTACCTTTTGTAATGAACGAATTGTGCTTGTCATGATCCCCTCTTCTGCAGCCAATAGGGAGCCATCAATGTTTCTCAACAATTGGATTAGGATCACCTGGGGTGATTCCTGAATTAACGATCAAGTCACTGATGTTTTAATTAATAATTATTTTATCAACATGTGATAAAGAAGTTATAAATTAAGACAGGACTGGATTTAATGAGTTCTTTTTCAGGAACTCATTAAAATATAACAATCTTATGTTCTTAAAATCAGAAAAACTGACTTTATTTATTATTATTTGTTTACATTAATGTAGATTTTTATCAAGATGATGCTAAAAATAATTAAAAAAACTAAGATTTAGAACAAATTTGATTTAATCATAAACATTAGAGACTCTTTCCAGAGTTTTAAATAAATGATATTTAATGTTTTTACATCATCAAATATAAATCTTAAAGTATGAGTCATCAGTACATTCTGTACCGTGTTTACTGAGACTAAAAGCAGACAGACTGGTTGAAAACAACAACAACAAATATGTCCCTCATTTTTAATCCTGTGATCATCTGAAAATCAAAGAGATTTAAATCAATAAACTAACTTTTCTCAAGAAACAAAATGATGATAAATGATCTAAAAACACATTAAATCAGAATAAAAAACATATTATGAACAAAAAAATGTGTTCTGTGTTTTCTCTTTAAAAAGAAATCAGATAAAAAAAACACAAACTTATCCAGATGTTTCTCTGTAACATAAACTGAATCAAAAACTCATCAGAATACATGTAATTTAAGAAAAACAGGTGATTAAAACCGATCAATAGAAGAATGAATTGATTATTGATCAGTTTTTCTATGTGTATTTCATTAGCGCCACCTGCTGGTAGAAACTCAGACTGACAGTAAAACTAAACCAAGAAAAAAAACATCATTAGATTAATTAATTAATCTAAATTTAAACATTTACCAAAACAGAACAATTAATCAATTAATTAATCTAAATGAAAACAATAATAAAAAATACAAAAGAAAGAAATATTAAAATAGAAAATAAAAATGAGAAATGTTCTTGTTTTTAGAAAAGAATCAAACATCATCTGATGAAAAAAAATCAGTATAAAACTTTATGAATTAAATGAGTTCAAGTCTTTTTAAAATAAAAAAATTTACAAAAATACACTAAAAATGTCTTTTAAAACTAATTAAAATCCTAGAGTGTGAAGAGAAATAAACTGAGTGTAATTCTTGTTGGTTTGGTTTAAACTCAGTCCATCAGTTTAGTTTTTGGTTTAAGATGAACTTAAACCTTCCTAACCCTAACCCGATCAGAATGAACTCTCACTTATTATTCTAATCTAGGGCTGGAACAGTTAATCGATTTAATCGATTATAATCGATTATCAAAATAGTTGTCGACTAATTTGGTCATCGATTAATCGTCTAAAAGTTTTTAATGTCAGCTGCACTTAAATTGGTCTCCATGTGGGGCAGTAGAGAGCAGATTTACTATGTGAGCTACCAAAATAGGAGGAGAAGAAGATAGCAGCCAATCATTGGCCTTCATTTCACCCCGCCTCACGTGATCAGGCAGATTCAACAAGATGGCGGAAAGAAAAACACAAACAAAATTTTCCAAAGTTTGGATCATTTTCCGCTAAATTTAAAAAAGACTCGCGTTAATTTGCAAAGTTTGGGAAACGGACACGTTTTGACACGGAAGCATAACGACGCTGCACGAACATCTGAAAAAAAAACATGTCAGACTCGAAGCGGCAGACGGCAAACCGGAGCGATACACGATGTTATTTCTAATAAAAACAATTTTACAGATCGCAAAATACACTTTTATTGTCTGCAAATAAACAAAAACAACCCAACATGGTCTATTTTCTGTGGAAAACGGTTGCACTCCGCAGCAGAGCGCTTCTCTCAGGGACTCTTATTTTGGAAATGATCGTGTCTGATATGAGGCCGCTGTCAGCAGGAAGACGAGGGGTTTATGTTACGACCCCAATGAGAGGGGGTGCAACAGATAGCCACAAACCAGGCGAGGAGACAGAGGGTCAGTAGTACACAAAGTTTATTTAAGTGGTTTTTTGACCTGTGGGGGAGGAAGGGATGATTAGGTGGTGCCAAAACAATGAATTAAGTAAAACAAAACGGGGCCTAAAGCTCACGCTAACTAACAAAGAAAACAGCAAAAGAACTCTGTCTAGGTAAACTAAAAACCAGGGTCAAAACGTACAGCGGGTGGCACTAACCTCCTACCTGGTGTTCATAGACAGGATTCCAAACCTACGTGAGCATATGTAAAGGGTACCCCAGACTACCTAATCCACAGCCTCCCACCACAGACCAACACATACAAACCACTGTAGAAAGGCATCAGCATCACACTGAGCAAGGTCCTCCTCCTCCTCCTGCTGCTTGTTTCCTCCAGTTTAAGTAGTGGAGTCCGCAGCTTGAGGCCATCTGCCAATCAGCCACCAATCAGCAGACACTGACTCAGGAGAGGGGGGAAACAAAACAAAAAGTTAGTGGCTGTAACAGTTTAAAAAAAAAAAAAAGATTGATAAATTCAATCCAGGATACAAGACCCCCTCCTCTACACCGCAAAGCACATTTTATCCCACAAAAAAAGAGTGCTGTTAGTTGGGCACCCGTTTATTGATTAGTAGATCTGTGTTTGTAATATTATAAATGATAAAGATGGTCATTTTATTTATTAAAGTTACTATTTTTACAGTAGAGATGATGTTTTTTATGTTTTTTTCTTTTTTTTTTTCACTAAAACTACACAACTTGAATGTTTTTGTATATTTTTTTTTCTCATGTTAATCTGGGGCCTTTTTTTGTACGATACTTCTGAACAAGGTTAAATTTCCGAATCCAGAAGTGTTAAAGGTTTCTTGTTTTCAAATGTGATCCAACAGTTTACATTTGATGTTTTATTAGCCAGTACTACTAAAGCACATTTTATGGGTTCTTATGAGTTACTTTTACTGTATACAGTAAGTTATTATTTTTTAGAAATGATAATATGTCATGTCATGTTTATCCGATTAATCGAGTAATCGGCCCAATAATCGACAGATTAATCGATTACCAAAATAATCGTTAGTTGCAGCCCTATTCTAATCAGATCCTTTTAAAGAGGTGATTTTTAAAAATAGTTGGGACCAAGACATTTGGTCGTTCAGGAGGAACAACTTTTATGGAGGAAGAAACTTGATCAAGTTTCTGCTGCAGTTAGAAAAACATTTTAAACCTGTTCTTCAGGAAAGTCTGAGTTCATCTGGAAGGAGTTCAAGGTGTGACGAAGAAAAAAAAAAAAAGATAAAGTTTTTCTTCATTCTTGTTTGTTTCAAAATGAAGACGAAGCTCTGAAAAAAGGTGAGTTTTTATTTTCTCTTGTTGAAAAAAACAGAACATCTAATAATAATGTTGTGTTTTTAGAAACTGAACACTTTTATTAAAAAATAAATTAGAAACAAATTCAGAGTAATTTTATTTAGTTATTATTATTTGTTTAAATAATCATAGATTTTTATCAAGATGATGCTAAAAATAAATCAAAAGACTAAGATTTAGAACAAATTTAATTTAATCAGAAACATTAGAGACTCTTTTTCCAGAGTTTTAAATAAATGATATTTAATGTTTTTACGTCATCAAATATAAATCTTAAAGTATGAGTCATCAGTACATTCTGTACCGTGTTTACTGAGACTAAAAGCAGACAGACTGGTTGAAAACAACAACAACAACAAATATGTCCCTCATTTTTAATCCTGTGATCATCTGAAAATCAAAGAGATTTAAATCAATAAACTAACTTTTCTCAAGAAACAAAATGATGATAAATGATCTAAAAACACATTAAATCAGAATAAAAAAGACATTATTAAATAATAAAAGTTGTGTTCTTTCTTTTAAAAGAAATCAGGTGAAAAAAAAACACCTCAAACTGTCGATCCAGATATTTTCTGGAACATAAACTGGATCAAAATTCAGTCTGAATACACACGCACACACACACACACACGCGCGCGCGCACACGCGCACACGCACGCACGCACGCACACACACACACACACACAAAAAAACAGGTAAGAGTGCAGAATTGGTTTGAGTCATACCTCAGCGTCAGACCTGAACCCACACGCTTTTTCATGTTTTAGTTCATAGTGTTTGTTCTTTTTCTGTGAGGAAGACGAGGACAGAGCAGCTGTCTGTCTGTCTGTCTGTGATGGAGGACACATCCAGACCTCCAGACTCCAGGACTGGACCAGAACCATCACACACACAGTAAGAGAAACACACATAAAACCTTTTATCTGGCTCTGTTTTTATGGAAGTAAAGACTGTACCTGTTTAAACCGGTTTAAACCTGTTCAGGTATCTGGACTCTGAATTCAATAATAAACAATAATCTTTGACACATTGTTTGCTCGTCCTGGGGGAGGGATCTCTCTTTCATGTGGATTCCCAAAAGGTTTCTTATTTTTTCCCCACTGATGGTTTTTTAGGAGTTTTTCCTCACCGTGAAGGAGAGTCTAAGTGCATTAATGTGCTAGTCTTGTTTAGTTAGTATTTGTTTGTTATTTTTCTTGTTGTGTATTTGTTTTAATACATTCCTCTTTTTCTTGTGAAGCCCATTGAGACGGAAATTCTGTGATTTTGGGCTGAACAAATAAAATTGAATTGAATTCTGCTGTATTTGGTATAAAAATCTTCTTTCAGAGAATTTCTCTCTGATTGATGTGAATTTGATTTGAACAACAGAAAGAAACCAGAGAGTCCTGAACACAACCGTCTGTCTGTGAAGAACAACTGGTCTGAAGCTGGACTTCCTCATACCTCCAGTGATGGACCTGGACCTCCCAGTTCACGGTAAGAACATTTGATCATATTAAAAGGAGAATGAAATGATCTTCTAGCTTGTTAGACACTGAGTCCTAGACATCCTAAAAGGTTCTTTATTAAACCTGTTCTAATTAAAGAACCAAACAAACGTTAGAGAACCATCAGAGAACTTCTCACTGCTTGATGTGATATGAAGGACAACATGTTTGTGTTTACAGAGGTTTGAACATCAGACGGAGATCAGAGAGACCAGAACCAGACTGTATGTCTATGAAGAGTGACCGGTCCAAAGATTATGGGCCAAACTTCAGAGATGAACCTCCATCCTCCAGGTGAGAGAAGAACCAGAGGTTTCAGGATGTTTGATTTCTTTAAAGTGGTTTATTTATTTCTCTTTTAATATAAAAACTCTCCAAACATTTTAAACCTGCAGCACACACACTGTTTCCCTCCAACCACTAGCTGCTGTCCCTTTAACTGAGCTTCAACTCTAAAGCAGTAAAACATAGAAACATTGATGATGTTTCTAACAGGAACCATGAGCTGGGTCTGGGTTCTGACCAGTAGATCCCTCTGCAGCAGTGTGTGTGTTCAGAGCTTCTTCATGGTTCCATCAGAGAACTTCTCACTGCTTGATGTGATATGAAGGAGAACATGTTTGTGTTTACAGAGGTTTGGACATCAGACGGAGATCAGAGAGTCCAGAACCAGACTGTATGTCTATGAAGAGTGACCGGTCCAAAGATTATGGGCCAAACTTCAGAGATGAACCTCCATCCTCCAGGTGAGAGAAGAACCAGAGGTTTCAGGATGTTTGATTTCTTTAAAGTGGTTTATTTATTTCTCTTTTAATATAAAAACTCTCCAAACATTTAAAAGCTGCAGCACACACACTGTTTCCCTCCAACCACTAGCTGCTGTCCCTTTAACTGAGCTTCAACTCTAAAGCAGTAAAACATAGAAACATTGATGATGTTTCTAACAGGAACCATGAGCTGGGTCTGGGTTCTGACCAGTAGATCCCTCTGCAGCAGTGTGTGTGTTCAGAGCTTCTTCATGGTTCCATCAGAGAACTTCTCACTGCTTGATGTGATATGAAGGAGAACATGTTTGTGTTTACAGAGGTTTGGACATCAGACGGAGATCAGAGAGACCAGAACCAGACTGTGTGTCTCTGAAGAGTGACTGGTCCAAAGATATAAATCCACACTTCAGAGATGAACCTCGACCTTCAGAGTTCAGGTAATAAAACTTGTTAAAAGTTGAACAAGATGAGCTCAAGACAAACCTGTGATTATACGTCTTAAAAGAAGTAGATAATGTGTAATAAACCTGTTCTGATTGAAGAGAAGTAAACAATGATTAATGTGCTCATGTTTGTGTTTACAGAGGTTTAGACATCAGACGGGGATCAGAGAGACCAGAACCAGACTGTGTGTCTATGAAGAGTGACTGGTCCAGAGACCTAAATCCAGAGTTCAGAGATGGACCTGGACCTTCAGAGTCCCAGTAAGAGAAGATCCAGATGTTTCAGCTGATGTTTTTTTAATCTATAGAACTACTGCTTCTCCAACTCATAGAAAACATTTAATGTCAGAAAAAAATCTTTACATTAAATCAAAGAAATGAGGGCTGTGAGGTGGCACAGGGATTGGCACAGTGACCTCACAGCAAGAAGGTCAGGGTTAAATCCCAGGTGGGGACGAGACTTGCAAACACTGACCTCTCTGTGTGGAGTTTGCATGTTCTCCCCATGTATGTGTGTTTTTTTTATTCCAGTTTCCTCCCACCCTCCAAAAACATGCATGTTAGGATCATTGACCCTAGGAATGAGTGTGTGGATGGTTGTCTGTGTGTGTGGCCCTGCAACAGACTGGCGACCTGTTTGGGGTGTACCCTGCCTCTTGCCTGTAATCAGCCGGGGAGGGGTCCGGTACCCCTTGTGACCCCATCAGTGATAAGAGGTTCAGAAGACAAAATAAATCTCTAAACAAAAACAAAAAATAATCCCAAATAGAAAAAGTTTGATATTTTTTTAGGTTAGGATTAATAATAATTTACACTAGCTCGTCCTCGTTTTCTCTCCTGATCAACATGCATATGGTCTGCTAAACAACTGATGGGATTGATCTACACACAGATTGTTGTTAGTCTTTTATCAGTTTATTTATTTCTAATCTACATTGATGAATGTGTTTTAGTGACGTGTGTGTGTGGAGTCTTTACTTGTACTGATCTTCTGTAAATAAAGTTTTCTTTAGATAAATGCTCTTTCAGAAAATCCTGTTAATGATGAATACATTTCTTCTCAGGAGAAAGAGGGGTGTCTGTGAGGAGCATGACGAGGAGGAGGAGGAGGAGGAACTGTCCAAAGCAGGTCAGATTTTTCTGTTAAAAGTCTCATTTATGATTCAGACTCACATCCAAATCCAAGCATCCACTGACTTCTACACAACCTGAGTTATTTCTAAAGATGTCTTAAGATGTGGGAATACAATTTTAGAGAAACTCTAAGCAAAGTCAGAAGAGCCAAATGGTAAGACGTGAGGGGAAAGAGGAGACTTGTGGACAGAAGCTGAAGTGAACTGAAGACAGTGAAATGAAGCATTTGAAGAAGTAAATAATAATAATAATAATAATCCATCATAAAGCTGGAAGTGACTTGGACCGCCTCCAGTGACTGACATGGATTCCTGATGCACAGGGTCACTCCTTCACAATCACATCTTTCTTGTTGTTTCAGCATCAGATTGATGTGTTCTCTCAAAGTTTTCATGCTGACCTCCTCCTAATCTTATTTACCGTAATTTCACGGCCATAAGGCGCACCTAAAAGTTTAAAATTTTCTTCAAAATGAGCGGTGCGCCCTTTCGTGCGGTGCGCCTTGTGTGTGACCTAAAAGAAAAAGCGGTGCCCGTGAGGCGAGGCGGACCTGAAAGAAAAGCATGAGAACGTTAAAGAGTGAAGTGTAGGTGTGGATTGTGTATAAAAAAGGTATGTGCTGTATGAACAACATTGCTGTTTTAACCCTGAAAATGGCAAAGAGACACACTTATGACGCTCAGTTTAAGCTGAAGGCAATCAGCTACGCGGAGGAACATGGGAATCGAGCCGCCGCGAGAAATTTCAGCATAAACGAGTCAATGGATTGTAGATGCTTGAACTGACGCAGTGCTTCTCAATTACATCCTGTTGCGCCCCCCCTAGAAAGAAGAAAATATTTCGCCCCCCGCTCCCCCACCCTCCGCCATGACCATAATTAGTATCATTTGTTTATGAAATTGTTATAAGCAGTGGTCCCCAACCACCAGGTGGACCACCCCTGGTGTGAGGGGCCTAACTAGTATTTTTATTCACTTTGTTTTTGTGATGTCTTTATTTTGAAGGTATATGTTTACCGTTACCATGGCAACCAGAGTGCGTTCGAGCAGAGAGAATTTTTCCACGTTATAAAGACGCTGCTAATAAATTTTCTCGTGAAGACAACGTGGGTTTAAATGTATTATTATTGATTAAAAAGCCAGTTTTTCCGGCTGGTCTTATCACCTGTAGACCGGTCCGTGAAAATATTATCAGACACTAAACCGGTCCGTGGCGCAGAAAAGGTTGGGGACCCCTGGTTCTAAGTACACTTCTGCATAACATTGTATCCTCATTAACTTTAAAGAAAAAAAAAAGAACAGCTTTATTGTTTTTTAGTGTGTAACAGAAAATATTTAAAGTGCATCAATTAACTTGAATTTTAAAAAAAATAATTCTTATTTAAACTATAAACTACAACTACTGTAGTGGATGTACAATTACACTTTATTCTAGTACGACAAAAAAAGAAAAACGTGTTCCACAGATCACACGCGCCCCACTATTTGAGAAGCACTGGACTATTTTTTAATCCGCACATTTGCGTGCTTGCGTGTGTTGTTGTAAGGCGGTGTGACTGAGACTGCGCCTTTTCGTACGGTGCGCCTTATGTGTGTGTTAAATACAGCAACGGCGCACAAAACTGAGGCTGCGCCTTTTCGTACGGTGCGCCTAATGGCCGTGAAATTACGGTACTTCTGGCTGAGCGCGGTCCTATCAGTGGGACAGAGCAGCATGCAGACTGCTTACTGAGGGGGACCTGGTGGTCTTTCTTCTAGTCTAAAGTCCTGATCATCACATGGTAGAAAGAGCAGGATGAAGCTGGAATAGAAGCAGAGCTTCTTGTTTCTGTAGTCTGTGTGTCCAGTAGAGGACAGTGTGTCTTTTTTCCTCAGTATTATTTCTGTCTTTGTTCATTTTAAAACAAAGTGAAGCTGAGCTGTTCAGCTGTGTTCAACTGGATTCAGGATGAAGGAGCTGCTGCAGGTCTCAGATGATCCAGTTCATCACTGACAGAAAAACAACATGAAAAACAAAGAAAAGATGAGCTCAGATCAACAACATCTAATGATGCTGATTGATGTGTGTGTGTGTGTGTGTGTGTGTGTGTGTGTGTGTGTGTGTGTGTGTGTGTGTGTGTGTGTGTGTGTGTGTGTGTGTTCAGCTCTCAGGACTGAATCTCTGAGCTCTGACTTCAGTTTTTGTCAGTTTGTCTTCCGTCAGTCTGAAGGAAACAAAAGAAAGAATCCAATCTGATTTCTTTTCTCTCTTTCTTCCTGCAGATGTTACTCTGCAGGAGCTTTTAGATGAACATAAGATCAGTCTGAGGAGGAGATGTGAACGTGTGACTGAAGGAAGTGATGACACAGGAAGTGGAATCCTCCTCAGCAGCATCTACACTGAGCTCTTCATCACAGAGGGATGGAGTGAAGAGGTTACTAGGCAACATGAGGTGGTGCAGCTGGAGAAACCTTCCAAGATCAACCCCATCCATGAAGCTCCAATCAGGTGCCAGGACATCTTTAAAACCTCACCTGATCAACCAATCAGAATGGTTCTGACCAACGGCGTGGCAGGTGTTGGAAAAACCTTCTCAGTGCTGAAGTTCACTCTGGACTGGGCAGAGGGCTTGGAGAACCAATATGTCCATGTGGTGGTTCTGCTTCCCTTCAGGGAGCTGAACCTGATCAGAGATGATGAGTACAGTCTTCTCCAGCTGCTCCATGTCTTCCATCCAACATTCCAGAAGATCCCAGCAGAGCTGCTGGCTGTCTGGAAACTTCTCTTCATCTTGGATGGTCTGGATGAAAGCAGACTTTCCCTGGACTTCAGCAACACTCGTTCTGTTTCTGATGTCACACACAAGTCTTCAGTCAACGTGCTGCTGACAAACCTGATCCGGGGGAACCTGCTGCCCTCGGCTCTCATCTGGATCACTTCCAGACCTGCAGCGGCCCATCTGATCCCTCCTGCATGTGTCCACAGGGTGACAGAGGTACGAGGCTTCACTGATGAGCAGAAGGAGGAGTACTTCAGGAGGAGGTTCAGGGATGAAGAGACGTCCAGAACAATCATCTCCCACATGAAGACATCCAGGAGCCTCCACATCATGTGTGCAATCCCAGTCTTCTGCTGGATCACTGCTACAGTTCTGGAGGACATGTTGACCAGAGAGCAGAGAGGAGAGCTGCCCAAGTCCATGACGGACATGTTCTCACACTTCCTGATGGTCCAGACAAAGAGGAAGAAGAACAAGTACCCTGAGGGACTCCAGACGGACAGGGAAGTTCTTCTGAAGCTGGGGAGGCTGGCGTTTGAACATCTGCAGGAAGGAAACATCATGTTCTACCAAGAAGACCTGCAGCAGTGTGGTCTTGATGTCCCAGAGGCCTCACTGTTCTCAGGAGTTTGTACGCAGCTCTTCAGAAGAGACTGTGTGATCTTCCAGAAACCAGTTTACAGCTTCGTTCATCTGAGTGTTCAGGAGTTTCTGGCTGCCGTCTACATGAAGCACTGTGTCATCAACCAGGAGGAGGAGGTGATGAAGGAGTTCCTGGGTGGATACTACAGGTCCTCATCTCTAGAAGAGTTCTTAAAAGGAGCCATGAGAGTTTCCTTTAAAAGTAAAACCGGTCACCTGGACCTGTTTGTTCGCTTCCTTCATGGCCTCTCTCTGCAGTCCAACCAGAGACTCTTAGCAGACCTGTTGGGTCAGACAGAGAACCCTCCAGAAACCATCCAGAGAATCATCACAAACCTCAAACAGATGAACACTGTTAATGTTTCTCCTGACAGAAGCATCAACGTGTTCCACTGTCTGATGGAGATGAACGACCTCTCAGTTTATCAGGAGATCCAAAACTTCCTGAAGTCAGAAAACAGATCAAAGAAGGAACTCTCTGATTTCCAATGTTCAGCTCTGGCCTACATGCTGCTGATGTCAGAGGAGGTTCTGGATGAGGTGGATCTGGACCAGTACAGGACATCAGAACAGGGAAAACACAGACTGGTTCCTGCTGTGAGGAACTGCAGGAAGTTTCGGTGAGTCGATGAGTTCATGAATTTATCAGTCAGTGTCGATCAGGAGGTTTTTTATAATCATCAGACATTTTCTTGGAGACCAAGAGGTAGACCCCAGACCCGCTGGAGAGACTATGTCTCACAGCTGGCCGGGGAACGACTCAGGATCCTCCCGGGTGAGCTGGAGGATGCAGCCAGCGTGAGAGAAGCCTGGCCTTCCCGTCTGAGGCTGTTGCCCCCCCTGACCCGGCCCCGGATAAGTTGACGATGTCGGACCGGAATTTTAAAATATTAAAAATAATATGAGACTCATTTTCTAAGATTTTTTCTGATCTTTGTTTAAGTGAGTTTTTCTACTCATCACTACAGCATCGTGTACGAAACACAAACTTGGAATTGATCAAAATCACAGGAACTCTCTTCACGAAACGTGAGCTTCATAAATCACACTAGTGATGAATCTCAGGTGTAAACAAACTCAGAATTCATCCTGCTCCAACCACACCTCTAGAACTCCAAACATGGATCATGTAAATGATGGGATGTTTTCACTTTTTAACAAGTTTTTATTTTTATTTGTAGAGCTGTTTTATGACAGAAGCCAGAAAAAAACCTTTCAGAATAAAATACCTTAAAGAATGTAAATGAAATGGTTTTTTTGTCCAAACTGTTGGAAGTAAAGTAACTCAGGATGTGGAGGCAGAGCTAGACTAAAACCAGGTAACAGGACAGAGGGGGAGACACAAAGTGGTGAGCTGAGCAGGAAGGTCAGAGTCATAAATATATTTATGAACCAAGTAGATTATTAAAGATAAACAAACAATCTGATGAAAAGTGCAGCAGGAGAGGTCATGACCTGATGAGCTGCAGGTGGAAAAACAGGACACACCCCTCCAAGTTTTTCCTGCACTCTATCTGTGAGCTTCTCTAGGTGATGTACATGTGGGGTGATGCTGTGTGCTCACTCTGATTTCACAGTGTGTTTGTATCACAGATAAAAAGTGATACACCAACATTTTGTCTTACCTGATCAGTAAGTGCTCTGCACCTTCTGTTCAGACTGGTTTTTTACTTCCCAGTGAGACTGACCACTGGTTTTCCAGGAGGGTGGTAGGACATTAAAAAAGAGAGATTTCTAAACCCACTGGAGGATCAGATCTGATGCTACAAAAAAAAATCATCTGATCCATCAGAAAGTCTAAGAAACAGAAAAAAACCCACCAATAAGACTCCAGTCTGAACAAATGGACACTTTAATTTAGGTTTTATTGGATTGAACGTGGGGCGGCACGGTGACCTCACAGCAAGAAGGTTGTGGGTTCAAGTCCCGGGTAGAAACGTGTGTGTGTGTGTGTGTGTGTGTGTGTGTGTGTGTGGATGGTTGTATGTGTCTGGCCCTGTGACAGACTGGTGACTTGTTCGGGGTGTCCCATGCCCTTGCCTTAAATCAGCTGGGATGGGCTCCAGCACCCCCCGTAACCCCTGTAGGGATAGACGGATAAGAAGATGACTGACTGACTGTATTGAACGTTGTTTTTGTTTTTATGGAAACTTTGAAATGTATTTAATTAAATTTATAATTCAATAAAAAATGTTCAATAGAATCATTAAAATCTGTTTAAATTATTTTTTTCTTGATCAGACTGTTGTGTGTGTCTCTTATTCTGGTTGGAGTTGTTCTTCTTTTCTCTGGTAGAGTCACCTCAGACAATCTTCTTCTGAATCTTGATTGAATTAAATCTCACTCTTGTTACGACCCTGGGGTCGTGGCCCCTTTAAATCTTTCTGCCTGTCTGTCGTCACAGTATCTAGAGCGGCAGTTGGCCCGCCCACTGCGATTCGGAAGGCTGCTGGCTGCTCTCTGCGCGACTGACGCGAGTTTGATCCTCTGCCAATCTTTTGTTTTCATTGTATCTTTAGTAGTATTGTCTGTAATAAATCCTTTTGAACCTTTTACTTTGTGTGGCCTACCCCTTATTGTTGCTGCTCGCGAGCCGGAGTAGTAACAAATGGGGGCTCGTCCTGAGACCAATCGGGTACGTTAAAGTCTGTATTATTTTTTTTTTTTTGAAATTGAAAACTGTTTCTTTACTGAATTTGGTTAATTTGGCTTAATTTTTGTCCCATTTTGAGTCCAGTTTGGTTTTGTTTTTGTAATTGGTTGTTTTGTTTTGTAATTGGTTGTTTGGCTACCTTGGCGACTAATCAAATCTGGGGGGAGACCACACAAAGAGTGCGTGATTTGTTTTGCTGACAGTTTGAGTTTCAGTTGGAGTTTTGAGTCAAATTGAGTTTGGAGTGGCAGTTGATCAGGGTTAACAGTTAACAGTTAACAGTTTGTGGAGAATTAGTTTTGTTTTAAAATTTTTGGTTGAAGCCTACATTTTCTTTGTTAGTGTTTTTGAGCACCTGCTGGAAGTTGGGGTTTACCCTGTTAGGATTTAGAAGTGTTTTCTCCTTATGAGATTCGCTTGTTTTTTGTTTTGCAATAGGCATTTAGAGTGGAGGTACGTGCGGGTTGCAGCATCCCACTACCCTTTTCCCTACGTCGGCTCGGGAGCGCGCCGTGGTATTAGTACTTGTACTATACCGTGGGTTGTATGGGGCTGGTTAGCAGCCTCGAGCGCATAAATACCCACCGCCAGGCGTCCTGAAGACTAGGGGTGAGTTTAGTTAGATTCTGGTTAGGTAGTTAGTGGGGAAACCTCAACTCTGTGCTCTAGTTAGTTTTTTTTTACATCAACCATGTCGTCTGTGGAGGATTTTACGGAGTCCCCTACTGAGGAGATGTTAAATGGCTTTACTAGAGAACAACTGTTGCAGTTGGTTGATCATTATTCCGTTGATATTGGTGCTAGAAAATTGAAAGATGAGATAAAGTTGTGTTTGTGGTCTGCTTTGGTACGTGATGGGATTTTGCCAGGGAAAGTTGGTCTAAACAACCCTGAGGTTAAAGATATTTTGACATTTGAACAAAAAAGGGAGTTGCTTTTGTTAGAAATGGAGAAGGAGAAGGTGGTTTTGGAAAGTCGCGAGAAGCAGATGGCTATGGAGCAGATGAAGGAGAAGATGGCAATGGAGCAGATGAAGGAGAAGATGGCTATGGAGCAGATGAGAATAGCTTTGGAAAGGGACAGGTTACAGTTTGAGAGGGAGAAGCTTAGTTCTACTTCCGTTCGAAGTGAGTCTGATGTGGGTTCTAATTTGCGTCTTGTCCCAAGGTTTGATGAAAAGGATCCGGATACATTCTTCGTACTTTTTGAACGTGTTGCTAATTCCAGAAGTTGGCCGGATGATTTGAGGGTTGTTATGTTGCAATCAGTTTTTACAGGGAAGGCCCAAGTAGCCTATTCTGCTTTGAGTGAACATGAGAGCCAGGACTATAAACTTGTTAAGGAAGCGGTGTTGAAAGCTTATGAGTTGGTTCCAGAAGTTTACAGGCAACGTTTTAGGTCTTGGAGGAAGGGTGAAACCCAGTCCCATGTTGAGTTTGTCAAGGACTTAAGCAAGCATTTTCACAGGTGGTGTTCTTCTTTGGAGGTTTCTTCGTATGATAAGCTTTGTGATCTTATGATTCTTGAACAATTTGTCGATTGTGTTCCGCCAGAAGTTGCCACTCATATTAGAGAACGTCGAGTAGTTACTGTTTCAGAAGCGGCTACTATAGCTGATGACTATGTTTTGGCTCACAAGGGTAAATTTAGGAAGAGTGTTTCTACTACTTTTTCTACTGGTACTTCTGTTGCTTCCACCAGGAGTAACAACTTTGAGACTGGAAGACCTAGTGATTTTAGAAAGTCGGGTCAAAGTTGTAACTACTGTCGTGAGGAAGGTCATTGGAAGATTGATTGTCCCTTTTGCAGAGGAAAAGTGGTCAAATGAGAACGAAGACTGTTAAACCGGCGGTTTTCACTGTTCAGGCAAAATCTCAGTGCTTGGGCCCAGTTGTGGAATCCAAATGTTTTTCTGGTCTCGACTCTTTTGTTTCTGATGGGTTTGTGTCACTTTGTGGTGATCATAGGAAAGTCCCAGTGAAAATTTTGAGGGATACAGGTGCTACAGACTCGTTTGTCCTTTCTTCAGTCTTGCCTTTTTCAGAAGAGACAAGTACAGGTGATTGTGTTCTGGTGAGAGGTGTTAGTTTGGTCCCACTTAGTGCCCCGTTGCATAGGATCTTTCTGTCTAGTGGTTTTGTTGAAGGAAATGTGCACATTGCGGTTCGACCAGAATTGCCAGTAGAGGGCGTTGCTGTGATCTTGGGTAATGACTTAGCTGGTAACCAGGTGTGGCCTGTAGAGTGTCCTATCAAAGTTTCAGTCCCAGCAAAAGTTCCTGATTCCTGTGGGCAGAACTTTCCTGAGGTGTTCACTGCTTGTGCTGTCACCAGGGCCATGGCAAAGGCTAAGTCTGAAACTTCAGAAGAATGTTGCCCTAACTCAGATGTTCAGTTTGATTTACCCCAAATGTTTTCTATTTCCCAGCAGGAGTTAATTGCTGAACAGAAAGCGGATGTGTCACTGACTGCGCTGTTTGATAAAGTCCAACCTTCATCGGAACTTCGAAGCTCTGCATCTGGGTATTTTCTTCAGGGTGAGGTTTTGGTTAGGAAATGGCAGCCTCAGGGCTCTGATCTTTTGGGTAGTCCGTTTTTGCAGATAGTCGTTCCTACAAAATTTAGAGAAAGGGTGTTGTCTTGTTCACATGACCGAACAGGCCATTTAGGAGTAAAGAAAACCTATAGTCATGTGCTTAAGTATTTCTTTTGGCCCCTTCTCAAACATGATGTTGCCAAATATATTAGGACCTGCCATACTTGTCAAATTTCTGGCAAACCGAATCAGGGAATTAAGCCTGCACCTCTTAAGCCGATACCTGCGGTTGAAAATCCTTTTGAACATTTGATTATTGATTGCGTTGGACCTTTGCCAAAGTCTAAATCAGGCTCTCAGTATTTGCTGACAGTTATGTGTTTGGTCACTCGTTATCCAGCTGCGTATGCGCTTCGCAATATAACTGCTAAGGCGGTTGTAAAAGCTCTTACTCAGTTTATTTCCATTTTTGGCATCCCTAAAATCATCCAAAGTGACCAAGGCTCTAATTTTTCGTCTCACCTGTTTGCCCAGGTCTTGAAACAGCTTAATGTGAAACATAATCAGGCTTCAGCTTACCACGCACAGAGCCAAGGTGCTCTGGAGAGGTTCCATCAGACTCTTAAAACATTGTTTCGTTCTTATTGTACAGAGTTGCAGAAGGATTGGGAGGAGGGTTTGCCGTGGTTGCTGCTTGCAGCTAGAGAAGTCTGTCAGGAGAGTACGGGTTTTAGTCCAAATGATTTGGTGTTTGGACATAGAGTTCGGGGTCCATTAGCGGTATTTCACGACAACTGGGCTTCAAAACAACCCCCTGATAATTTGTTGGATTACGTGAATGGTTTTCGCCATCGTCTCTACGTGGCGGGGCAGTTGGCGAAGCGAAATTTGGTCAAAGCTCAGACTAAGATGAAGTCTTTGCATGACAGACGATGTGAGAGTCGTGAATTTAGCCCAGGGGATCAAGTGTTGGTTTTGTTGCCTGTTGTAGGTTCACCGTTTCAGGCCAAATTTCATGGTCCCTATACTGTGTTGAGACGGTTGTCGGACTTGAATTATTTGGTTACAACTCCAGACAGGAAGAAGAAGCAACAGCTTTGCCATGTTAATCTCCTTAAACCGTACTTTAGCCGTGAGTCTTTGCAGTGCACGGCAGGGTCTCCTCGGTGTGGTGCGGTGTTGTCTACCTGTGCGGTACCAGGGTCGACAGCTTGTGGGGGGGAGGACGTGGCTATGCCGGATGACGCTGTTCTTTCTGGTCGGTTGAAAAATTCGGAAACTCTGAATAACTTGGATTTGCTATTTTGTCATTTGTCAAAGGATAAAGCTGAACAGTTAGTTGCGTTGATTAACGAATATCACGTTTTATTCAGTGACACTCCTACTCGTACCAACTTGATATCACACGATATAGATGTTGGGGATGCAAAGCCAATCTGTCAAAGGTTCTATCGTGTCTCTGAGGAAAAACGTAAAACGATTGACAAAGAAGTACAGTATATGTTGGATAATGACCTGGCTGTTCATTCTGCTTCTAGTTGGGCCTCTCCTTGTTTGTTGGTGGAAAAATCAGATAAGTCTCCACGTATGTGCACTGATTTCCGTAAAGTGAATGCTGTAACAAAACCAGATTCGTATCCATTACCACGCATTGAGGATTGTGTCGACCAAGTAGGTAGTGCGAAGTTTGTGACGAAGCTTGACTTGCTCAAAGGGTATTGGCAAGTGCCTCTAACCACGAAAGCCCAAGAAATTGCAGCTTTTATAACACCATCTGGTTTGTTTTCCTACACAGTTATGGGGTTTGGACTAAGAAATGCGCCTGCGACTTTCCAACGTTTAATGAATAGAGTGGTTAACGGTTTGAAAGGTTGTGCAGTCTACTTGGATGATGTGGTCCTTTATAGTGACACGTGGGAAAACCATCTTGCCCAAATTAAAGCATTGTTTGAGCGTTTAGTCCAGGGTAATCTGACCTTGAATTTAGCCAAGTGTGACTTTGCTAAAGCCACAGTAACTTACTTGGGTAAAGTTGTGGGGCGGGGTCAAGTTCGCCCTGTTATGGCAAAGGTGACCGCTGTTGCACAGTTTCCGGTTCCAGCTACTAAAAAGGAACTTATGAGATTTTTGGGTCTTGTAGGTTATTACCGCTCTTTTTGCAGAAACTTTTCAACTGTAGTTACACCACTTACAGACCTTCTTAAGAAAAAATCTACATTTATATGGACTGCCTCCTGTCAACATGCTTTTGAGGAAGTAAAATCATTGTTGTGTTCAGCACCTGTACTGCTGGCTCCCCGTTTTGATGTGCCTTTTAAATTGTACGTTGATGCAAGCCATGTTGGGGTAGGAGCTGTGTTGCTGCAAGAGGATGAGGATGGGGTTGAGCGTCCCGTCAGCTTCTTTTCCAAAAAATTCTTACAGTTTCAGTTAAACTATTCCGTCATAGAAAAGGAAGCTCTTGCTCTAATTCTGGCTTTGCGGCATTTTAGTGTCTATGTTGACTCTGGAATCAGTTTAACTGTATACTCGGATCACAATCCACTTACCTTTTTGAATTCTCTACAGAACCCAAACCAGCGCCTTATGCGCTGGGCTCTTTTCCTTCAGCCCTACCATCTAGATATCAAACACGTCAAAGGCACAAATAATGTCCTCGCTGATGCTTTGTCTCGGGCTCCACTAAATTGACTTGGCCCGTTTAGCTCCAGGGGATTCCCACGAATGGCTGGAGATGTGGATCTGGAGGCTGCACTCTTCAACATTCTGTTAAGTATTGTGCACATTGTTTTAAGGGTAGAACCCTGTTTTTTAGGGGGGGAGTGTTACGACCCTGGGGTCGTGGCCCCTTTAAATCTTTCTGCCTGTCTGTCGTCACAGTATCTAGAGCGGCAGTTGGCCCGCCCACTGCGATTCGGAAGGCTGCTGGCTGCTCTCTGCGCGACTGACGCGAGTTTGATCCTCTGCCAATCTTTTGTTTTCATTGTATCTTTAGTAGTATTGTCTGTAATAAATCCTTTTGAACCTTTTACTTTGTGTGGCCTACCCCTTATTGTTGCTGCTCGCGAGCCGGAGTAGTAACACTCTGTAGGTTTAAATGTTCCAGAAATCCTTCAACATTCTGTCTTTCTGATGGAGATCCATCTTTGTTATTTTCTCATTACAGAGGAGGTGATCTAAGAGTCTCAGCTGCTGAATGTGAAGTTATTACCTCAGCTCTAAAGTCCAACCCCTCCCATCTGAGAGAGTTGGAGCTGGATCACATCCAGTCAGGAGGTGTGAAGATTCTGTGTGATGGACTACAGAGTCCAAACTGTCAGCTGGAGATCCTGAGGTCAGTTCCCTCCAGATGTTTCAGATTTTCTCTTCTTGTTTTAATTAATTGAGATAAAAATTTCACCACATTTTATTTGTTTGTTAAGATTTAAATTTAAATCTTTTGTCATGTTTTCAGTAAAATATGTAAATAATTCTCAAATAAAAATCATTCATTGATCTTCTGAGCCAGTCATTCCTCAGATAGGGTAACCCCCCCCCCTCAGGTCAAGTTCTTGTAACTAGGGTCATCTTGAAGACAACAGAGCTGTAAACTGTCCTCTGAAGTCTTTGAGGTCAGAGAAGAACTGTGGGAAACTATCAGATAATGTTGGGTGAAGCAGGAGGGACAGAAGACGGAGTGTGTTGCTGTGTTTTTCTGAAGGTCTGTGTAAACTATGACAGTAATTAATGAATCATAATGAAGTCATTATTTAGACCCCCATATAAAGATCCAGTCTAGTCTTCAAGTCACTCAGTCTGGTTTCCATCAGAGTGAACATGGAGCACCCCACTGTTTACCCCCAACTTCTACTTGGAGAACTTTCTGAGAACAAGATTAAAACCATGTTAAAGTTCTCCTTTTTTACCAGAATCTCTTTAAACAGGGTCTGTCCTGTATGCAGGGGTTCTACTCTTCAATATGTTACCCCAGAAATCCAGCAAACCATTCCTGTTAACCTGCATCCTGTTGGTTTATCTTCTCTCTTCATGCAGGGTGAAGGGATGCTGGCTGTTAAAGACCGACTGTGAGTCTCTGGGCTCAGTACTGAAGTCTGACTCCTCACGTGTGAGAGACTGGAAGGTGGACAGGATCCATGTAGTAGAGTCAGGAGGTGTGAAGAGTCTGTGTGATGGACTACAGATTCAAAACTGTCAGCTGGAGACCCTGGGGTCAGTTTTATTTCTCACCATGTTTTTTTTTTTTAGTGATAAAATTTCTGTGAACATGAGAACGTAAAAAGTTGTGGGTGGACTTTTCTTAAATTTTCAGGATGTATCCACAGTGGGAAGATGAAGATGGGATTAAATTTTGGAGGTGATCTGGGTCACCGGTTGGGTCCAGGTTCTGTTGAAACTCTTTAAGAAACAGAAAACATGATTTAATTCTTAAGATTTAATTAAAGAAACAAGTTTCCTGTTCAAATGATTTCTTTAATGTTCAAACTCAGATGCTGAACAGTAACGAGTTCAATCTAAAAATCCAATCATCTAAATCTGATTAGTCAGTAATGTGTTGATGTGTAAAAGACCAGTCCTTCCAGCTGGAAGTTAAAACCAGCTTCAGCTGGTTCAGAGTCTGATGGCTGTGACCAAGAATCAATTCTTTCTAATTTCAGAGAGTGTTAAAAGTGAGTGTTTGGGTGTGGACAGAGTCTTTAGTGATGGAGGTAGTTCTCCTGTGGACTCTGTGATGCTCTGCAGAGAGGCTTGGAGAGTCTTGGTGGTCTTTGCTGGGGTCTCAACCACCTCTGCAGGTCTTCATAGCACACAGTGAAGCAGCTGCTCACCATGAACTCTGATGCAGCTTTAGAAATGCTGAGGATTTTAGGAGACATGTCCTCAGGAAATCCAGTCACTGCTGAACCTGAACATGTGTGGTGTTCAGTGTCCAGGTGAGCTGATGTGGACCCTCCAGGATTTAAAGACCCCATCTCATCTCATTTCTCTGCTCCATGTAGTTTGTATCCTTCACAAGATTCTCAAGTCATTGTTGAATCTTCAACATTTTCTATCTTTTATCAATAAATAAGCTGAGCATCCCATAATGAATCTTTAAGAGTGAGTAAAGTGGTTGCTAGGTAACAGTGGATGGAAGGAAGGTGTGTGAGCAGCTTTCCATCAGGTGAGAAATGTGTAAAGTCAGTGGGACTGTTTTAACCTGCATCCTGTTGCTTCTTCTTCTCTCTTCATGCAGGTTGAAGGTCTCCAAGATCTCAGAGTCTGACTGTGATTCTCTGGTCTCAGTTCTGAAGTCTGACTCCTCACGTCTGAGAGAGTTGGAGCTGTATCACATCGAGTCAGGAGGTTTGAAGATTCTGTGTGATGGACTACAGAGTCCAAACTGTCAGCTGGAGACCCTGGGGTCAGTTTACTGGAGTTTTTTTTTCTCTTTCTTTTTATTTAATGAGATAAAATTCTCTCCATGTTTTATTTATTTATTAAGAATCAGATTTAAAACTTTGTGTCATGTGTCCAGTAAAGAAACCAGTTTCCCTGCCTGCCCAGTAAAATGATTTCTTTATGTCCAACTTGATGCTGAAAATAAATGGTTTAAATAAGATCAGAAAAATGTCCAGATGTTTCCAGATGCTGATCCTCCATCTTGTCTCTGTACTGGGTTTTAGCTGCTCTTCTCCTCCAGTCTGTACTGGTCTGCTTTCAGCTCAGTCTTGTTTCCATCAGAGTGAACGTGCAGCACCCTCACTGTTTTACCCAGAACTTCTACTTAGAGAACTTCCTGAACAAGATCAATACCATGTCAAAGTTGTGCTGGTTTTTACCAGAAATGTCTTTTCTTCTTCTGTGTTTTAGTTTGATTTTCAGACAGAAATAAATCTCTAATCACTGCCTGATGCTTCTACGCGTCGAGCCTTACCGATGAGCCGGACAGGGTGGTTCGGGCGTCCGGTTGACCCCCTTCCTCCCCATCTGACCACGCCCCCTCGGCCTGAAGGAGCAGGGGGAGGAGCCAGATGGAGGAGGTCCAGGCACCTGGTTGACCCCTCCCTTCCTACCTAGGCCCCTCCCTTTCCTCCAGAGGCGCCTCTTCTTCCCCCATAAGCCCCTCCCTTTCCTCCTTAGGCCCCACCCCCGATATGGAGGCCACGCCCCCGTTCGAGAAGAGCCAGACGGGGCGGTTCGGGCACCTGGTTGACCCCTCCCTTTCTTTTCTTGGCCACGCCCTTTCCTCCACAGGCTCCTCCCCACCACGCTCAGGCCACGCCCCCTCCCCGGTTCGAGAGGAGCCAGACGGGCCGGTTCGGGCACCTGGTCGACACCTCCCTTCCTACCTCAGCCCCTCCCCTTCCTCCATATGCCCTTCCCCTCCCTCCCTACCCCCTCCCCTTCCTCCATATGCCCCACGCCATATGCTCCATTTTTCGCTGAATTACTGTCATTTTTACCAAGTTTTCTTCTTCTGCTGTCTAACGGCTGCAGCAGCACCATGCCGCCCCCTGCGGTGTGTGTGTGTGTGTGTGTGTGTGTGTGTGTGTGTGTGTGTGTGTGTGTGTGTGTGTGTGTGTGGTCAGTGGGACTGTTTTAACCTGCATCCTGTTGCTTCTTCTTCTCTCTTCATGCAGGTTGGATGTCTCCAAGATCTCAGAGACTGACTGGGATTCTCTGGCCTCAGTTCTGAAGTCTGACTCCTCACGTCTGAGAGAGTTGGAGCTGTGGAACATCGAGTCAGGAGGTGTGAAGATTCTGTGTGATGGACTACAGAGTCCAAACTGTCATCTGAAGATCCTGAGGTCAGTTTACTGGAGTTTTTTTTTTTTATTTTTATTTAATGAGATAAAATTCTCTCCATGTTTTATTTATTTATTAATAATCAGATTTAAAACTTTGTGTCATGTGTCCAGTAAAGAAACCAGTTTCCCTGCCTGCCCAGTAAAATGATTTCTTTATTTGATTTGATTTGTTTTTATCAGTGGAATGCCCCTTGAGATGTAACATCTTATTTTCAAGGGGGTCCACAAAACAACAAAAAACAATATTACAAAACAGTTTAACAAATAAATAAAACATACAAACAAAAAAACAAAAAACAAAAAAAACACAGTCACAAACAAACAAACTCACTCCAGACTTTCACCTTCACACCAGCTACCAATAGGTCATAAAGAGAAAGAAAATAAATTAAAGTATATATATATAAACAAACATATATACAAATACACATATAAACAATCAAAATGATAAAATAAACAATCAATATAAGGACACTCAATCTAAACAAGTAAGTTTACTTAATATATACATGTAAAGAAATCACAAAATAAACATTTTTAATGTAAATATAAAGTTAATATAAGGTTATGATAAAAAAAAACAACTAAAGACAACAACTAAAACAACTTTATGTCCAACTTGATGCTGAAAATAAATGATTTAAATAAGATCAGAAAAATGTCCAGATGTTTCCAGATGCTGGTCCTCCATCTTGTCTCTGTACTGGGTTTTAGCTGCTCTTCTCCTCCAGTCTGTACTGGTCTGCTTTCAGCTCAGTCTTGTTTCCATCAGAGTGAACGTGCAGCACCCTCACTGTTTTACCCAGAACTTCTACTTAGAGAACTTCCTGAACAAGATCAATACCATGTCAAAGTTGTGCTGGTTTTTACCAGAAATGTCTTTTCTTCTTCTGTGTTTTAGTTTGATTTTCAGACAGAAATAAATCTCTAATCACTGCCTGATGCTTCTACACGTTGAGCATTACTGGGACTGTTTTAACCTGCATCCTGTTGACTCTTCTTCTCTCTTCATGCAGGTTGTGGTACTGCAGGTTGTCAAAGACAGACTGTGATTATCTGGTCTCAGCACTGAAGTCCAACACATCCCATCTCACTAAACTGGACCTGAGATTTAACTCTCTTCAGGAATCTGATGTGAAGGGTTTTCTTGATCTTGTGAAGGATCCAGAGAACAAACTGCAGACTGTGAGGTGAGTAGAGACCTGGAGGTCCATGCTGCTCTCAGCTGCTTAGAATGTACTGTTTCCTGTAAAGCTGCAGCTTTCCTCAGTGAAGCTGTGAGAGGAGAATGATGTCGGCCTCCAGGATTGGACAGAAACGTCCAATCAGAGGCTTGTTGTGTAGGATTGATACAACATGTCATTTGATCAGGAAACAGCTGATCAGCATCCAGGGCAGAAGCTCTGCTGAAGTCCAGTCATCTCATGGTTCATTAGTTCCATCTTCTATCTCATCACTCCTTTATTTTTATTCACACAGATGGAGGTAGGATGACGGATCATGACGGTGCTGATTTGAGGATCTTGGTTCTGATGATCACAGAGTCTGAAGCTTGGTCTGTTTTATTAAAGCAGATCTTTTTTTTATTAAATTCACAAAGTGTGTTTGTGTTGAAAAAAACTTTCTTTGTTTTTCAAACTGTTTAAAGAAGTCATTCTATTCATTACTGTAAATACTTAACATGTCCACAAGGTGGCGGTCTCTGTTTTCTCATTACCACCATCTTGTGTTGTCTTCTGGAATTACACCTACATGCAGCTTTTATAATGTTTAAATAAATCAATTTTTTTTCACATTCTTTCTATAAAAGTTTGTTATTTCACTGAAAAAAAAACACCAGATTTTTTTAATTATTTCCACATAAAATCAGGAGATCAATAATCTCACTTCAGGATTTTTCAAAGTAAATTTAATCTCTATCTAATTATTTAATTAATAAGTCGCCTTTTAAGAAAGTACTGTCTTAGAAAAGTCGCGAAGCGACATTTTTTTGCAACTTTTTCCCCGAAAAAGTTGAAATTGTCCCGAAAAAATGTCGCGAAAAGTTGACGAAAACTACGCAAGTTTTTGTCAACTTTTCGCGACTATCTTAAAAAGTCGTAAATCGACTTTTTCTGCGACTTTTTCTAAAAAAAAGTCGAAAAAAAAATCACAAAAAACTTTCTTCGCGACTATTCGGAAAGACTAGATGGACTAGAACACTAGTATGTTCTCTCCTCCGACTTCCGACTCGCTTTGCGACTTTTTTTGCGACTTTTTTTTTTACTTTTTTCTGGAAAAAGTCTTTTGTTGCGACTTTTTTGAGAATGTTGAGGGAAAAATTTTTCGGGTCGATTTTAACTTTTTTGGGGAAAAAGTCGCAAAAAAAAAGTCGCTTTGCGACTTTTTGAAGACAGTTGTTCCTTAAAAAGTCGTAAAAAACTCGCTTCGCGATTTTTTTTTCAGAAAAAGTCGAGTTTTTCGCAATTTTTTTTCCGACTTTTTTCCGAAAAAAGTCGCCTTTTAAGGAACTATTGTCTTAAAAAGTCGAGAACCGACTTTTTTTGCGACTTTTTTGAGAATGTTGGGGAAAAATGTCGCGAAAAGTTACCTAGTGTTACCTAAAAAACTCGCGAAGCAACTTTTTCCGAAAAAAAGTCGCGAAACGCGTTTTTTTTTTTTTGTGACTTTTTAAGGAACAACTGTCTTAAAAAAAGTCGCAAAGCGACTTTTTTTTTGCGACTTTTTTGAGAATGTTGAGGAAAAATGTCACGAAAAATGTCACAAAAATAATGCGAAAAGTTGACAAAAACTTACTTATGCAAGTTTTTGTCAACTTTTCGCATTATTTTCGGGTCGATTTTAACTTTTTTGGGGAAAAAGTTACAAAAAAAAGACGCTTTGCGACTTTTTGAAGACAGTTGTTCCTTAAAAAGTCGTAAAAAAAAACTCGCTTCGTGACTTTTTGTTACCCTAGTGTTTCCAAATAGTCGCGAAGCGAGTTTTTTGCGATTTTTTTTTCTGACTTTTTTCCAAAAAAAGTTGCTTTTTAAGGAACTACTGTCTTAAAAAGTTGCGAATCGACTTTTTCTACGACTTTTTCTGCAACTTTTTTTGCGACTTTTTTGAGAATGTTGTGGTAAAACGTCGCGAAAAGTTATCTAGTGTTTCTGAAAAGTCGTGAAGCAAGTTTTTTTGCCACTTTTTTTGTGACTTTTCAGGAAGAACTGTCTTAAAAAGTCGCAAAAAGCGACTTTTTTGCGACTTTTTTGAGAATGTTGAGGAAAAACGTCGCGAAAAGCTTGACAAAAACTCGCTGTTCAAGGAACTCACAGTAGTTCCTTAAAAGGCTTGAAGTGTTTAATAAAAGGTTGTCTGAAGGGAAGATTTTTAAGGTTGTTTTAGAACAAGACCAGAGGGAGTCTAGATGCAAGAAGAGAGGTTGAGAAGACGGAGAACGAACGACCAATCAGGAGAAAGAGAAGACGCCTTACATATGAATATTCATGAACTGTGTTTTTACTATAAATCTGACAATCTCAGTTTTGGGCGTTGTCTTTGTTAACAAATCCGTGTAGTCCCTCATTCATCCAGGAGTGATCCATAGTAGAAAAAGTTTCAAAAAAGTCTTCTGGACAGTTTAATTCTTGATCGAGACGTTTCGACTTCCATCCGGAAATCATTTTCAATCTGAATTAAATGGACTGAAAACTGGATCTATTTATACTAACTTGAGTAAAAGGTAAAAAAATAGTAAGAAGGGCTCGACCAATGAGCCTGTGTTACCTATGATGGCCGTGAATGGCTCCTATTGTAACCACAGACCAGTAAACAAACCTATTATAAAAATGCTAAAAGCCTAGTGAATAGAAATTACCTGCTAACGAGAGGTGTGAAACTGGGTCAAAAGGTGTCATCTTTAGTCCATGGCTTCAAAAGGCTGCTGTAAATACCGGGCAGAATGTATCTAACGCCTCCACTCCGATTCAGTGAGGGATTTTCTTTCATCACAAAAATGGCTTCCTTCACACCTCTTTATTGAAACCTCACAGAGAGACATAGGTGTGCTCTGTGAGGACAATGAAACCCAGATGCATCTGTTTAGATTTTAATGTTGAGGAATAAATATCGGAAATTGAGAAAACGATTGAATCCGGGTCGTATTTCAAATGCTTGGTATCCTTTAATATTTAGTGTTTTGATCACCAGCCTTCTCTCTTCAGTCTGCACACGCAAGAAAGACCGGGTGGTGAGATTATTTGATGAACGATAGTTGAAGTGAATATTGGATTTAACCAAATCTGAGAAGAAGTAAACCCCCGGATTCTTTCAAATGGAGACCCCGACGTGCCTGAAGGAGGAGGGAATGTGATGGTGATCCTTTAAACCGTTCGTGTTATCATACCAAGTTTCCTGGTTCCAACAACGGATCGTGAATCTTCTGAAGGCCTTCAAAACTAAAAGGTAAGAACCTGTTACCTTTAAGAAAAGGTCATGTTCTATTGGATAATCTAAATTTTGGAGAAACACGTTTTGTCCATAGATTAGAAGTCTTAAACACATTTAAAGACCGTAAGGTTATGGTAAACCTAAACTTAGAAATCCAGGATACAGAAAAAGAGATGAAATAAAGAGATATTAAAAGAAAAAGATAGAAAGAGACAACAGGTGGGCAAAAAGTATCCCGTAAAAGTCGTATTCTCGGCTATCTAGGTGAGACTCCCTTGCGTTTGGAGACGTCCAAGACAGACTAATAAGTTACTGGGGCGGGCCGTTGTCAGACTGATGACCTGACTAAAACCCTTAAAAAGGTTATAATAATAATGCATTGAACTTATATAGCGCTTTTTCTAGACACTCAAAGACGCTTTACATACTTATACATGCATTATTCATTCACTCCATACAACCATTCATTCCTGATGATGGGAGCTACCATGCAAGGTGCAGACCACTATCATCAGAAGCAACTGAGGGTTCGGTGTCTTGCTCAAGGACACCTCGGCATGGACTCTGGGCGGGGGATCGAACCTGTGACCTTCCGGTTACGGAGCGGTCGCCCTACCCACCGAGCCATCCTTCCCCTAATGGGTGTATTAAGCCTCTACGTGAATTAGTGAAGAAATACCCGGGTTCGAGTCCCTGTCGCCTAAATCTGTTTTAGAGTAAAAGACAGACACAGGGTGACGAAATTGCAAATATTTTAGAATAGGGAAATAAGTGGACACAGAGGACTAACCATTTTTTATTTTATATAAAATAGAATGAGTGCATCAGAAAAATGCTGTTGAGTGAATGGAATGAAGAGTTTGTTTACTGGAGATGTGAAAGAGAGCATCTGTATGAGAGTTTGTTTACTGGAGATGTGAAAGAGAGCATCTGTGTGAGAGTTTGTTTACTGGAGATGTGAAAGATAGCATCTGTATGAGAGTTTGTTTACTGGAGATGTGAAAGAGAGCATCTGGATGAGAGTTTGTTTACTGGGGAAAGAATGAGAGAGAATGAGAGAGAAAAAAATGTTTTTCAGCTTGATGAGTGAATGGGAGAGAGTGGAGCTGTTACTTCCTATTAAGACTGCAGCCAGCTCGATCTGGGTTAGAGAAAACAAGAACTTTTGGCCAGACCCAAGGAGGAGGAGACAAAGGGTTTGCATGCACACACACACACACACACACACACACACACACACACACACACACACACACACACACACACAGAACTTTTCCCAGATTAACAGACCTTTTAACAGATCTTTTACCAGTAAATATACAAAAATACTTTAAACTTCAACAAACTGTTTATGATTTCAGAGATGATGTAAATTTATTTTACCTAAAACCAGAAAAGGGTTCAGACAGAGGTTTTTATTTTATGTTGGACCTCATTTATGGAATAATATCATAACTAAAGACATAAAAGAATGTGTTTTGTTTCAAATATTTAAAAAGAAAGTCTCACAATTTATTTTTGAAAATGACTAAATTTGGTGATTTTTGTCTTTTTTTTCTCTCTTTTCTGTAAATTTATTTCAAGGTAACCCATGTTGTAAAAGCTAGTTTTTTTTTTTGGGCACACAAGCATTTTTTTTTGCTTTGGCCTGTTCTTGGTCACCTGTATTGTTTGAGTATGAGGATTTGTTTTGTTAATGTGGTGTGAGGCCTTTTTAGGCCTGCTTGTTTCTTTTTTCTCCCCCAAAACTCACAGGTGCTGGATGGCTTCTAACGGGAGGATTGGCTGATTGCTCCCAGCTGCACAGACTTACCGGTGACTATAAAAGATCTGGTCTCACCCACAGTCTCTGTCAGGTCTTCAACTACTCTAGTGGTAAACTGACCACCTCTAAGCTGAGTCAAACTTTGATATCTCAGACTAATTTTCTTATTCTCCCCACAGGAACCTTCAGCCCTTCCTCTTGGCCATCCAGCACTGCCTGAAGCCGTTATCTCTCTGCTGTGGATTCCTTTGTTAAGCACTTAATAAACTGTTAAACCTGCATTTGGATCCTCCTCATTCCCTCTCCTACACAACAGTTAATGTTGTGTAGGAGAGCCATTTTATGGGAGACTGTTGTGTAGGAAAGCCATTTTATGGGAGACTGAGTACGAAAAAAAAAAAAGTTTCAAGTTTTAACTCTATGTAGGTGATATAAGAGGATTAGTGGCGGCATTCAACACATTCGATAGATGTGAGACTATAATGAGAAGAAGTGGACTAAGACGACTGTTAAATGACGAACCTTTTGAGGCATACACAGGTAGATTTTTACTGGTACTGAAGGAAATGTTTCTACGACCAAACCCGACTAACCCAACATATCATTAGTATAAACCAGGACAGACTGCGACTTTTTCTTTTCTTTCTTTTATTTTGTCTTTTTTTATCTTTTATAAAGAAATTCATTATGATACATAAAATGAAAAAAAGTAGTACATCAAATGAAGAGTTTTATAATTACTACTTTAAATTCTTTATATAAGCTTGAAATTAAACATCAAGACTTGCATAATTTTTAAGAAATAACTTAAATTTCTTCTTTAAACAGAAAAGATTGGAACATAATTTAAGTTCATCATCATATTTTTTTCCAAAGATCCACATCTTTAATAGAAAAAACGAATTTAACATTTGTTCTAAATTTATTTTTAATAAAGACATCATTTCCTCTTAGTTCGTTTGGACTTAATGTTAAACATATTTTGTAAAGAGTTTGACATCAAATTATTTTTTATCTTAAACATAAATACTTTGTATTAAAGTGTGTAATTCCACTAAATTATAGAACTTTAATGTTTTTAAATTTATAAATAGATTATTGGTTGATTTTAAGATGAGAATGTTATTACTCGTATTGTTTTTTTTTTGTAAAATATAAATTGGTTTTGTGTTAGTTTTGTATTTTTTCCCCAAATCTCGATACAATAAGTTAAATATGGAAGTACTAATGTATTATATAACATAAACAAACTGTTTTTATTTATTACTAATGTATTATATAACATAAACAAACTGTTTTTATTTATTACTAATGTATTATAAAACATAAACAAACTGTTTTTATTTATTACTAATGTATTATATAACATAAACAAACTGTTTTTATTTATTACTAATGTATTATAAAACATAAACAAACTGTTTTTATTTATTACTAATGTATTATAAAACATAAACAAACTGTTTTTATTTATTACTAATGTATTATAAAACATAAACAAACTGTTTTTATTTATTACTAATGTATTATAAAACATAAACAAACTGTTTTTATTTATTACTAATGTATTATAAAACATAAACAAACTGTTTTTATTTTGGACAAATCTGAATTTATAAATGATTACTTTACACAGTTTATTTTTTTATTTCCATCTTAATTTGTGATCTATAATCATTCCAAGGAACTTACTGTCAGTAAGCTCGTTCTAAAGGGGTGTCATTAAGCATAATTTAAATTTGTTTAGGTACTTTTAATTTTGTAAAAATGATACATTTAGTTTTTTCAATATTTAATGATAATTTATTTATGTCAAACCATATTTTTATTTTACCCAATTCTCTTTCTACTGATTGTCTAATTCGGTTCAGGTCTTTTCCTGAAAATAAAGAGTAGTGTCGTCTGCAAATAGTACATAATTTATTAGTTTGGATGTTGAAAGAATCCGGGGTTTTTCTTCTTAATTTTTTTATTAAATCCAATCTTCACTTAAACTATCATTCATTAATAAATAATCTCACCACCCGGTCTTTCTGAAGAGAGAAGGCTGGTGATCAAACTACAAAATACCTAAATATTAAAACATACCAAGCATTTCAAAAACTACCAGGATTCAACAAGTTTCCCAATTTTCAATATTTATTCCTCAACAGAAAATCTAAAACAGATGCATCTGGGTTTCATTGTCCTCACAGAGCACACCTATGTCTCTCTGTGAGGCTTCAACAAAGACAAAGAAAAATCTCACATTGTCATATTTTATACCAAAATATACAATTCATGAATATTTATTAATTAAGACTTATTTCTGTCTTGTCATTGGCCCTTCGTTCTTCTCCTCCCATCTTCTTGTCTTGCATAGAGGTTCCTCCTTATCACCCGAAACAAAGACAGTTCCACACCCACATGCTCCACAGGAACCACCCTCAGGATGCACCACCCTCAGGATGCACCACCCTCAGGATGCACCACCCTCAGGATGCACCACCCTCAGGATGCACCACCCTCAGGATGTACCACCCTCTGGTTCACACTGGCTTATCCGGTCTCTTATATAATGCCGGTGCCAATGTCTGACCGGTTTCTATTCAAACAATCCCATAGAACACAACAAGAGACATTTATCCAAATCACTTCATTAGCAAAATAAAACACTCAAAAACAATGAAACAGTAAAGCAGACATTCCAAAACCTGTCTCTATTGAATAAAAGTTACATGTTAAACTTCTTAAAATGTAAAAAGATAAAGAATAAAATATCAACTTCCTTCAATGTGTAACACGAATCATTGATGTTCAAGATAAAGAGGTTAGACTGATTACATAGACTCATGCATAGATACATATTCAGAAGCCATGCGTGCACACTCTTTTAAAACACCTCCTACAATCACATTGTTTCTGAAGACAGTCTTAGATAAACGACCAACACCAGTAAAACAGGCCCAAGAGGCCATACCTGGTATCACAAATGATCATGCACAATTTGGAATTTACCTAGGCTTAGATTCCAATTGAATAAAGCCAGAGAGAAAGCTACACAAGCCAGACAAGACAGGAAGAGGGTAAAGACTGAAGCAACACACCAGGTAACTTAGTTGCTGTATTCACAGCTGCACCACAGACTCTGACATCAGCACCTGGCCCATCACCCGCAAGCGTATTATACGCAACACCTCCCTCATACATACCACGAAACCCACATCAGCTGCAACAGAGGCCTAGCTGGGGACAGGGTAATTGGGAAAACATGAGGGGTTTCAACGGGGAAGATTTAGAGCGTCTGGGAGTTTCAGGGGCAGAGGACGAGGGTCATCAGTTGGACCAACGAACTTTCAAGGATGTTATAACTGTGGAAACCTCAGCCACTGAGCCAGGAACTGCTGACATGTGCAGAATGGGATACCAACGGAACCTCCAACATCATCCTACATCATCTTACCATCCATGGCTGATAAGACTTACTCTGTGCTTGTGGACACAAATGCCTCACTTTCAACTTTCAGAGGCACTGAGACATCAAATTTACCGTAATTTCACGACCATTAGGCGCACCGTACGAAAAGGCGCATTCTCAGTCACACACTGCCTTACAACAACACACACGCAAGCATGCAAATGTGCGTATTAAAAAATAGTCCAGTGCTTCTCAAATAGTGGGGCGCGTGTGATCCTGTGGAACACGTTTTTCTTTTTTGCCGTACTAGAATAAAGTGTAATTGTACATCCACTACAGTAGTTGTAGTTTATAGTTTAAATAAGAATTATTTTTATTAAAATTCAAGTTAATTGATGCACTTTAAATATTTTCTGTTACACTAAAAAACAATGTTAATAAAGCTGTTCTTTTTTTTTCTTTAATGTTAATGAGGATACAATGTTATGCAGAAGTGTACTTAGAACCAGGGGTCCCCAACCTTTTCTGCGCCACGGACCGGTTTAGTGTCTGATAATATTTTCACGGACCGGTCTACAGGTGATAAGACCAGCCGGAAAAACTGGCTTTTTTAATCAATAATAATACATTTAAATCCACGTTGTCTTCACGAGAAAATTTATTAGCAGCGTCTTTATAACGTGGAAAAATTCTCTCTGCTCGAACGCACTCTGGTTGCCATGGTAACGGTCAACATACCTTCAAAATAAAAGACATCACAAAAACAAAGTGAATAAAAATACTAGTTAGGCCCCTCACACCAGGGGTGGTCCACCTGGTGGTTGGGGACCACTGCTTATAACAATTTCATAGACAAATTAAACTAATTATGGTCATGGCGGAGAGTGTGGGAGAGGGCACCGCTTTTTCTTTTAGGTCACACACAAGGCGCACCGCAAAAAGGGCGCACCGCTCATTTTGAAGAAAATTTTAGACTTTTAGGTGCGCCTTATGGCCGTGAAATTACGGTAATAGTAAAAAAATGTAATTCCTAACTCCAACACAAGATAGAAACAAAAGACTATACACTTTTATTTTATAGAATAATTAGGAAATAAAATGTATGAAATATTGATGTTTAGTTAGTTTAAGAAACAATTCAGTTCATAAAAAACATTCATTCAGATGATTAAAAAGTTTGATCTTCATTGAAATAAACTTTAATGAAAACATAAAAACTATTTGATGTCACAATAAAATAACAGTTTAACTTTTATTAAACTCATCTTCACTGCATTGGATGAATATGTAAATCCTGATGTGACCACAAGAGGGTGACAAATACCATGTTTTAATAATAAAGATTTTCTATTGAAGTCATTTTTTAAAAACACACTATTTTACTAAAAGTATTTTCTCACCTGTCTTGATCATACTATGAACCGAAGTGCATCCCATTCCTAACCCAGAGTTCAATATGATGTCGCTCCACCTTTAGCAGCTATCACAGCTTGAACTCTTCTGGGAAGACTGTCCACAAGGTGGAGGAGAGTGTTTAGAGGAGTTTTTAACCATCGATGAGGTCACACACTGATGGTGGTCGAGAAGGCCCAGCTCTCAGTCTCTGCTGTAATTCATCCTAAAGGTTGAGGTCAGGACTCTGAGCAGGCCAGTCAGGTTCATCCACATCAGACTCTGTCATCCATGTCTTTATGGTGCACAGTCATGTTGGAAGTAGACGTGGCCCGCTCCAAACTGTTCCCACAAGGTTGGGAGCATGGATTGGTATCTTGAAGCTTTTAAAGTTCCTTTCACTGGATCTAAGGAGCCACGCCCAGCTCCTGAACAACAACCCCACACCATAATACCTCCTCCACCAAATTTCACAGGCTGGTAACATCCAAACCAAGACTCGTCCATCAGATTACCAGATTTAAAAGTGTGATTCATCACTCCAGAGAAGGTGTCTCCACTGCTCTAGAGGCCAGTGGAGGCGTGCTTTACACCATCAGACGCTTTGCATTGCACTTAGTGATGTGTGGCTCGGCTGCAGTCGCTCGGCTATGGAAACCCATTCCATGAAGCTCTCTGCGTACTATACGAGGGCTGATCTGAAGGTCACATTATGTTTGTAGCTCTGTAGTGATCGACAGCTGATTCTGATCATTTGAATGGGTGAGTGAATACTTCTGATAACATAGTGTAAGAGCAGAATAACTGGATTTTAATCCAGCAGAAAAAAAAGATGATCAATACTCTCTATATCCTGTTCACTGAAATATTCTCTTTTAGAGACTTTCTTTTATTTTGGAAGGGAAGCTCATGTCCATGAGTTGCTTTATTTTGAAATCTAACTCAATGTTTCTCTGTTAGTGAGTAAAGTTAATTTTATTTTGAAATCTAACTTAATGTTTCTCTGTTAGTGAGTAAAGTTCATTTTATTTTGAAATCTAACTCAATGTTTCTCTGTTAGTGAGTAAAGTTCATTTTATTTTGAAATCTAACTTAATGTTTCTCTGTTAGTGAGTAAAGTTCATTTTATTTTTAAATCTAACTCAATGTTTCTCTGTTAGTGAGTAAAGTTCATTTTATTTTGAAATCTAACTCAATGTTTCTCTGTTAGTGAGTAAAGTTCATTTTATTTTGAAATCTAACTTAATGTTTCTCTGTTAGTGAGTAAAGTTCATTTTATTTTGAAATCTAACTTAATGTTTCTCTGTTAGTGTGTAAAGTTCATTTTATTTTGAAATCTAACTTAATGTTTCTCTGTTAGTGAGTAAAGTTCATTTTATTTTGAAATCTAACTTAATGTTTCTCTGTTAGTGAGTAAAGTTCATTTTATTTTGAAATCTAACTTAATGTTTCTCTGTTAGTGAGTAAAGTTCATTTTATTTTGAAATCTAACTTAATGTTTCTCTGTTAGTGAGTAAAGTTCATTTTAAATCTAAAGCAGTGAGTTCTGAGTTAAACGTCCTGATTGTAGAAAGACAGAAAGTCCAGGAAAGAAGGAATCAAACAGGATTCATTCTGATTTAATAAATAAGATGAACTACAGAATAAATCTCTCTTTTCAAACAGTTTGTTTTACTGTTTTTTAATCTCAGAATGACATGGAAGTAAAAACTGTTCTTCTTTAAATCCAGCGTTACTAGATGATGCTGGTCCAACACTTACTAGTAGACATTCTAGTAAAAGCTCTGCAGACTGAACGACCCGATTCCCAGTTCTATCTGGTGAAAAGTAAGAAACCAGTTCAAAGAGTTGGAAGATGAGCTGAGAGATAGATGAAGAACAGGTAGCACACAGTTAACACTTTAAATCATTCTGATCTTTAGAAAAACAGATGAAAAGCTCAATATTAGTAAAGTTCATTCTTTTTTTTTTTCTAGATCTCCATGATGACACATTAGAACAGACTGATGACCCCCCTCAATATGGATGTTACACCCCAAAGAAGAAACTTTGAGAAACATGAAGCTAAATTAATATCATGTTCTTAGAAGTTTGACAGGATGCAGAAAATTAATAAAAAATATTTACATTCAGCAGTTTTTAAAACAGAACAAGCAAGTTTTTTATTTTATTATATTTTTTTTTTTAAAGTCCTGGTTTTCTGAAAAAAAACAAAAACAAACATGACTAAAGAAAAAACTCAAAAACTCTATTTAAACTTTTATTTTTCTAAAATATTTGTACTTTTTAATTAAGAACAACAAAATAAAACCAAAGATTTTTATAGAAAGGAATGTTTAAAAGATGATTAAGATGATCATTTAACAAAAATACAACAATTAATCAATTAATTAATGAATCTAAATGAACACAATCACCAAAAATACAAAAAAGAAAACTATAAAAACATCAATAAAATACAGTATTTTTATAAAGAATCAAACATCAGATGAACTGATCAATACTTTTATTCTAATCAGATCTTTTTGATGATTTTTAAAAATAGTTGGTACCAAGACATTTTGTCGTTCAGGAGGAAAAACTTTATGGAGGAAGAAACTTGATCAAGTTTCTGCTGCAGTTAGAAAAACATTTTAAACCTGTTCTTCAGGAAAGTCTGAGTTCATCTGGAAGGAGTTCAAGGTGTGACGAAGAAAAAAAAAAAGATAAAGTTTTTCTTCATTCTTGTTTGTTTCAAAATGAAGACGAAGCTCTAAAAAAAGGTGAGTTTTTATTTTCTCTTGTTGAAACTTTAAAAAATGACAGTAAAAATCAGATTTTATTTTGATTTTTTTAAGTCTGTCTGAGGACAAAAAATATAAAGAAATTTTTATTTTATTATAAATTAAAATCTGTCAATTTGTCAAAAAATAGTTTTAAAAGTAAAATGTTTTTCATTAATTCTAGTTTTTGTGGATTTTTGAAACTTTTATCAAAGTTGTTATTTTTTTCTTAAAAGGTCTGTTTTTATGAACAAAAATAAGTTTTTTGTTTCAAAGTGTTTTATAACAAAAATTTAAAAAGGAAATTAAAACAAAATGTAAAAAATAAAAGAAATAAAACTTTTTTTAAACAGTTTGATGAGAAATAAAATAAATTTAATAAATCAAAGTTTAAGATCACAGTCAGTCACTTCCTTAAACCTCTAACCCTTACGGGGGTGCCGGGGCCCATCCCCGCTGATTAGAGGTGAGGGTCAGGGTACACCCTAAACAGGTCACCAGGTTTTTACGGGGCCAAACACACAACCATACACACACACTCTAATTCCTAAAGGTAATCATGTAGTGACCAATCAACCTAACATGTATGTTTTTGGAGGAAACCAGAGTAAAACCCCAGAAACACAAGGAGAACATGCAAACTACACACAGAGAGACAAGTGATTAAAGCCTCGTCCCATCCGGGCCTCGAACCCTTGACCTTCTTGCTGTGTGGCCACTGACCTACCCACTGTGCCACCCAGTATGCCACCCACAGTGCCACCCACATGTTTAAAGCTGCATCGTTTAAATCAGCTTTCATTAACTTTCTTCATGAATCAGGAGAAAAATGTTGTTTTCATTCATTAATGATGTTTCATAATGAATTAATGATCAAGTCACTGCTGTTTTAATTATTAATTATTTTATCAACATGTGATAAAGAAGTTATAAATTAAGACAGGACTGGATTTAATGAGTTCTTTTTCAGGAACTCATTAAAATATAACAATCTTATGTTCTTAAAATCAGAAAAACTGACTTTATTTATTATTATTTGTTTACATTAATGTAGATTTTTATCAAGATAATGCTAAAAATAATTAAAAAGACTAATATTTAGAACCAATTTAATTTAATCATAAACATTAGAGAGTCTTTTTCCAGAGTTTTAAATAAATGATATTTAATGTTTTTACGTCATCAAATATAAATCTTAAAGTATGAGTCATCAGTACATTCTGTACCGTGTTTACTGAGACTAAAAGCAGACAGACTGGTTGAAAACAACAACAACAACAAATATGTCCCTCATTTTTAATCCTGTGATCATCTGAAAATCAAAGAGATTTAAATCAATAAACTAACTTTTCTCAAGAAACAAAATGATGATAAATGATCTAAAAACACATTAAATTAGAATAAAAAACATATTATGAACAAAAAAATGTGTTCTGTGTTTTCTCTTTAAAAAGAAATCAGATTAAAAAAAACACAAACTTATCCAGATGTTTCTCTGGAACATAAACTGGATCAAAAACTCATCAGAATACATGTAATTTAAGAAAAACAGGTGATTAAAACCGATCAATAGAAGAATGAATTGATTATTGATCAGTTTTTCTATGTGTATTTCATCAGCGCCACCTGCTGGTAGAAACTCAGACTGACAGTAAAACTAAACCAAGAAAAAAAACATCATTAGATTAATTAATTAATCTAAATTTAAACATTTACCAAAACAGAACAATTAATCAATTAATTAATCTAAATGAACACAATAATAAAAAATACAAAAGAAAGAAATATTAAAATAGAAAATAAAAATGAGAAATGTTCTTGTTTTTAGAAAAGAATCAAACATCATCTGATGAAGAAAAATCAGTGTAAAACTTTATGAATTAAAAGAGATCAAGTCTTTTTAAAATAAAAAAATATACAAAAATACACTAAAAATGTCTTTTAAAACTAATTAAAATCCTAGAGTGTGAAGAGAAATAAACTGAGTGTAATTCTTGTTGATTTGGTTTAAACTCAGTCCATCAGTTTGGTTTTTGGTTTAAGATGAACTTAAACCTTCCTAACCCTAACCCGATCAGAATGAACTCTCACTTATTATTCTAATCAGATCTTTTTGGTGATTTTTAAAAATAGTTGGTACCAAGACATTTGGTCGTTCAGGAGGAAAAACTTTTATGGAGGAAGAAACTTGATCAAGTTTCTGCTGCAGTTAGAAAAACATTTTAAACCTGTTCTTCAGGAAAGTCTGAGTTCATCTGGAAGGAGTTCAAGGTGTGACGAAGAAAAAAAAAAGATAAAGTTTTTCTTCATTCTTGTTTGTTTCAAAATGAAGACGAAGCTCTGAAAAAAGGTGAGTTTTTATTTTCTCTTGTTAAAAAGAAAAACAGAACATCTAATAATAATGTTATGTTTTTAGAAACTGAACACTTTTATTAAAAAATAAATTAGAAACAAATTCAGAGTAATTTTATTTAGTTATTATTATTTGTTTAAATAATCATAGATTTTTATCAAGATGATGCTAAAAATAAATCAAAAGACTAAGATTTAGAACAAATTTAATTTAATCATAAACATTAGAGACTCTTTTTCCAGAGTTTTAAATAAATGATATTTAATGTTTTTACGTCATCAAATATAAATCTTAAAGTATGAGTCATCAGTACATTCTGTACCGTGTTTACTGAGACTAAAAGCAGACAGACTGGTTGAAAACAACAACAACAACAAATATGTCCCTCATTTTTAATCCTGTGATCATCTGAAAATCAAAGAGATTTAAATCAATAAACTAACTTTTCTCAAGAAACAAAATGATGATAAATGATCTAAAAACACATTAAATCAGAATAAAAAAGACATTATTAAATAATAAAAGTTGTGTTCTTTCTTTTAAAAGAAATCAGGTGAAAAAAAAAACACCTCAAACTGTTGATCCAGATGTTTTTCTAGAACATAAACTGGATCAAAATTCAGTCTGAATACACACACACACACGCACACACGCGCGCGCGCACACACACACACACACTCACACGCACACACAAAAACAAACAGGTAACAGAGTGCAGAATTGGTTTGAGTCATACCTCAGCGTCAGACCTGAACCCACGCCCATTTTTATGTTTTAATTCAGAGTGTTTGTTCTTTTTCTGTCAGGAAGACGAGGACAGAGCAGCTGTCTGTCTGTCTGTCTGTGATGGAGGACACATCCAGACCTCCAGACTCCAGGACTGGACCAGAACCATCACACACACAGTAAGAGAAACACACATAAAACCTTTTATCTGGCTCTGTTTTTATGGAAGTAAAGACTGTACCTGTTTAAACCGGTTCAAACCGGTTTAAACTTGTTCAGGTATCTGGACTCTGAATTCAATAATAAACAATAATCTTTGACACATTGGTTGCTCGTCCCGAGGGAGGGATGTCTCTTTCATGTGGATCCTCACAAGGTTTCTTATTTTTTCCCCACTGATGGGTTTTTTAGGAGTTTTTCCTCACCGTGAAGGAGAGTCTAAGTGCATTAATGTGCTAGTCTTGTTCAGTTAGTGTTTGTTAGTTATTTTTCTTGTTGTGTATTTGTGTTTATACATTCCTCTTTTTCTTGTGAAGCCCATTGAGACGGACATTCTGTGATTTTGGGCTGAACAAATAAAATTGAATTGAATTCTGCTGTATTTGGTATAAAAATCTTCTTTCAGAGAATTTCTCTCTGATTGATGTGAATTTGATTTGAACAACAGAAAGAAACCAGAGAGTCCTGAACACAACCGTCTGTCTGTGAAGAACAACTGGTCTGAAACTGGACTTCCTCATACCTCCAGTGATGGACCTGGACCTCCCAGTTCACGGTAAGAACATTTGATCATATTAAAAGGAGAATGAAATGATCTTTAGCTTGTTAGACACTGAGTCCTAGACATCCTAAAAGGTTCTTTATTAAACCTGTTCTAATTAAAGAACCAAACAAACGTTAGAGAACCATCAGAGAACTTCTCACTGCTTGATGTGATATGAAGGACAACATGTTTGTGTTTACAGAGGTTTGGACATCAGACGGAGATCAGAGAGACCAGAACCAGACTGTATGTCTATGAAGAGTGACTGGTCCAAAGATGGGGTACCAGACTTCAGAGGTGTACCTCCATCCTCCAGGTGAGAGAAGAACCAGAGGTTTCAGGATGTTTGATCTCTTTAAAGTGGTTTATTTATTTCTCTTTTAATATAAAAACTCTCCAAACATTTAAAACCTGCAGCACACACACTGTTTCCCTCCAACCACTAGCTGCTGTCCCTTTAACTGAGCTTCAACTCTAAAGCAGTAAAACATAGAAACATTGATGATGTTTCTAACAGGAACCATGAGCTGGGTCTGGGTTCTGACCAGTAGATCCCTCTGCAGCAGTGTGTGTGTTCAGAGCTTCTTCATGGTTCCATCAGAGAACTTCTCACTGCTTGATGTGATATGAAGGAGAACATGTTTGTGTTTACAGAGGTTTGGACATCAGACGGAGATCAGAGAGACCAGAACCAGACTGTGTGTCTCTGAAGAGTGACTGGTCCTTGTCAATTCCTCCAGACTTCAGAGATGGACCTGGACCTTCAGAGTCCCAGTAAGAGAAGATCCAGATGTTTCAGCTGATGTTTTTTTAATCTATAGAACTACTGCTTCTCCAACTCATAGAAAACATTTAATGTCAGAAAAAATTCTTTACATTAAATCAAACATCTCTGGAAAATGAGGGCTGTGAGGTGGCACAGGGATTGGCACAGTGGCCTCACAGCAAGAAGGTCAGGGTTAAATCCCAGGTGGGGACGAGGCTTGCAACACTGACCTCTCTGTGTGGAGTTTGCATGTTCTCCCCATGTATGTGTGTTTTTTTTATTCCAGTTTCCTCCCACCCTCCAAAAACATGCATGTTAGGATCATTGACCCTAGGAATGAGTGTGTGGATGGTTGTCTGTGTGTGTGGCCCTGCCACAGACTGGTGACCTGTTTGGGGTGTACCCTGCTTCTTGCCTGTAATCAGCCGGGGAGGGGTCCGGTACCCCCATGTCCCCATCAGGGATAAGTGGTTCAGAAGACAAAATAAATCTCTGAACAAAAACACAAAATAATCCCAAATATAAAAAGTTTGATATTTTTTTAGGTTAGGATTAATAATAATTTACACTAGCTCGTCCTCATTCTCTCTCCTGATCAACATGCATATGGTCTGCTAAACAGCTGATGGGATTGATCTACACACAGATATTGGTTTATTTATTTCTAATCTATATTTTAGTGACGTGTGTGTGGAGTCTTTATGTAAATAAAGTTCCCTTTAGATAAATAAAGTTGGTTTGATTTGTTTTTTAAACCATCAACATGATGAGAGACTTTCTGGTTTCCAGCTGCAGAGACATTCTTATCACCACCACATCCTTTTAGGACTGTTTTCTAAAAGCTGGGCAGACCTGTGGACTCTGAGAGTGAGTTCATGTGGACAGAAGATACTCTCAGTCATACACACACTGTACATGTTTGATCCTGAACATCTTTTCAGAGCATGAGCAGCTTGAAGCTGCCGTTGCTTCATGTGTAGATCTGCTGTTCCACAGCAGAGGGGTAGAACAAGTAGGTTAAAGACAAACAGATTTTATTTCAGTTTGCTGGTTGGAATAAAAATGAAGCTCTCTGAGAAAACAGACACACATAGTCTGATCTTTCTCTCTTTTCCAGGCTCTCTTCTGTCGGCTCACAAAAATCATCCAGGAAAGAAAATAAATTCTTCAGGATCTTCAAACCTTCATCCTCCAGGTGAGACAAGAACCAGATGTTTCAGGATGTTAGATGATGCTCTTTCAGAAAATCCTGTTAATGATGAATACATGTCTTCTCAGGAGAAAGAGGAGTGTCTCTGAGGAGGAAAAGGAGAAGGATGAACTGTCCAAAGCAGGTCAGATTTTTCTGTTGAATGTCTGATTTATGATTCAGACTCACATCCAAATCCAAGCGTCCACTGACTTCTACACAACCTGAGTTATTTCTAAAGATGTCTTAAGATGTGGGAGTACAAATTTAGAGAAACTCTAAGTAAAGTCAGAAGAGCCACATGGTAAGACGTGGGGAAAAGAGGAGACTTGTGGAGAGAAGCTGAAGTGAACTGAAGACAGTGAAATGAAGCATTTGAAGGAATAAAAAATAATAATAATAATAATAATAATCCATCATAAAGCTGGAAGTGACTTGGACCGCCTCCAGTGACTGACATGGATTCCTGATGCACGGGGTCACTCCTTCACAATCACATCTTTCTTGTTGTTTCAGCATCAGATTGGTGTGTTCTCTCAAAGTTTTCATGCTGACCACCTCCTAATCTTTTTTTCTTGTGGCTGAGCCCTGTCCTATCAGTGGGACAGAGCAGCATGCAGACTGCTTACTGAGGGGGACCTGGTGGTCTTTCTTCTCGTCTAAAGTCCTGATCATCACATGGTAGAAAGAGCAGGATGAAGCTGGAATAGAAGCAGAGCTTCTTGTTGCTGTAGTCTGTGTGTCCAGTAGAGGACAGTGTGTCTTTTTTCCTCAGCATTATTTCTGTCTTTGTCCAGTTTAAAACAAAGTGAAGCTGAGCTGTTCAGCTGTGTTTAACTGGATTCAGGATGAAGGAGCTGCTGCAGGTCTCAGATGATCCAGTTCATCACTGACAGAAAAACAACATGAAAAACAAAGAAAAGATGAGCTCAGATCAACAACATCTATTGAAGCTGATTGAAATGTGTGTGTGTGTGTGTGTGTGTGTGTGTGTGTGTGTGTGTGTGTGTGTGTGTTCAGCTCCCAGGACTGAATCTCTTAGCTCTGACTTCAGTTTCTCAGCTGTTTTTGTCAGTTTTTCTGTCGTCAGTCTGAAAGAAAGAAAAGAAAGAATCCAATCTGATTTGTTTTCTCTCTTTCTTCCTGCAGATGTTGCTCTGCAGGAGCTTTTAGATGAACATAAGATCAGTCTGAGGAGGAGATGTGAACGTGTGACTGAAGGAAGTGATGAAACAGGAAGTGGAATCCTCCTCAGCAGCATCTACACTGAGCTCTTCATCACAGAGGGATGGAGTGAAGAGGTTACTAGGCAACATGAGGTGGTGCAGCTGGAGAAACCTTCCAAGATCAACCCCCTCCATGAAGCTCCAATCAGGTGCCAGGACATCTTTAAAGCCTCACCTAAGCAACCAATCAGAGTGGTTCTGACCAACGGCGTGGCAGGTGTTGGAAAAACCTTCTCAGTGCTGAAGTTCACTCTGGACTGGGCAGAGGGCTTGGAGAACCAAGATGTCCGTGTGGTGGTTCTGCTTCCCTTCAGGGAGCTGAACCTGATCAGAGATGATGAGTACAGTCTTCTCCAGCTGCTCCATGTCTTCCATCCAACATTCCAGAAGATCCCAGCAGAGCAGCTGGCTGTCTGGAAACTTCTCTTCATCTTGGATGGTCTGGATGAAAGCAGACTTTCCCTGGACTTCAGCAACACTCTTCCTGTTTCTGATGTCACACACAAGTCTTCAGTCAACGTGCTGCTGACAAACCTGATCCGGGGGAACCTGCTGCCCTCGGCTCTCATCTGGATCACTTCCAGACCTGCAGCGGCCCATCTGATCCCTCCTGCATGTGTCCACAGAGCGACAGAGGTACGAGGCTTCACTGATGAGCAGAAGGAGGAGTACTTCAGGAGGAGGTTCAGGGATGAAGAGACGTCCAGAACAATCATCTCCCACCTGAAGACATCCAGGAGCCTCCACATCATGTGTGCAATCCCAGTCTTCTGCTGGATCACTGCTACAGTTCTGGAGGACATGTTGACCAGAGAGCAGAGAGGAGAGCTGCCCAAGTCCATGACGGACATGTTCTCACACTTCCTGATGGTCCAGACAAAGAGGAAGAAGAACAAGTACCCTGAGGGACTCCAGACGGACAGGGAAGTTCTTCTAAAGCTGGGGAGGCTGGCGTTTGAACATCTGGAGAAAGGAAACATCATGTTCTACCAAGAAGACCTGCAGCAGTGTGGTCTTGATGTCCCAGAGGCCTCGCTGTTCTCAGGAGTTTGTACGCAGCTCTTCAGAAGAGACTGTGTGATCTTCCAGAAACCAGTTTACAGCTTCGTTCATCTGAGTGTTCAGGAGTTTCTGGCTGCCGTCTACATGAAGCTCTGTGTCATCAAGAAGAAGGAGGAGGTGATGAAGAAGTTCCTGTATGGATCCTACAGGTTCTCATCTCTAGAAGACTTCTTAGAAAGAGCCATGAGAGTTTCCTTAGAAAGTAAAACCGGTCACCTGGACCTGTTTGTTCGCTTCCTTCATGGCCTCTCTCTGCAGTCCAACCAGAGACTCTTAGCAGACCTGTTGGGTCAGACAGAGAACCCTCCAGAAACCATCCAGAGAATCATCACAAACCTCAAACAGATGAACACTGGTAGAGTTTCTCCTGACAGAAGCATCAACGTGTTCCACTGTCTGATGGAGATGAACGACCTCTCAGTTCATCAGGAGATCCAAAAGTTCCTGAAGTCAGAGAACAGATCAGAGAAGGAACTCTCTGAGATCCAATGTTCAGCTCTGGCCTACATGCTGCTGATGTCAGAGGAGGTCCTGGATGAGGTGGATCTGGACCAGTACAGAACATCAGAGAAGGGAAAACACAGACTGCTTCCTGCTGTGAGGAACTGCAGAAAGTTTCGGTGAGTCGATGAGTTTATAAATTTATCAGTCAGTGTCGATCAGGAGGTTTTTTATAATCATCAGACATTTTCTTGGAGACCAAGAGGTAGACCCCAGACCCGCTGGAGAGACTATGTCTCACAGCTGGTTGGGGAACAACTCAGGATCCTTCTGGGTGAGCTGGAGGATGCAGCCGGGGTGAGAGAAGCCTGGCCTTCCCGTCTGAGGCTGTTGCCCCCCCCTGACCCGGCCCCGGATAAGTTGACGATGTCGGACCGGAATTTTAAAATATTAAAAATAATCTGAGCCTCATTTTCTAAGATTTTTTCCGATCTTTGTTTAAGTGAGTTTTTATACTCGTCACTACGACGTCGTGTACGAAACACAAACTTGGAATTGATCAAAATCACGGGAACTCTCTTCACGAAACGTGAGCTTCATAAATCACACTAGTGATGAATCTCAGGTGTAAACAAACTCAGAATTCATCCTGCTCCAACCACACCTCTAGAACTCCAAACATGGATCATGTAAATGATGGGATGTTTTCACTTTTTAACAAGTTTTATTTTTATTTGTAGAGCTGTTTTATGACAGAAGCCAGAAAAAAAACCTTTCAGAATAAAATACCTTAAAGAATGGAAATGAAATGGTTTTATTGTCCAAACTGTTGGAAGTAAAGTAACTCAGGATGTGGAGGCAGAGCTAGACTCAAACCAGGTAACAGGACAGAGGGGGAGACACAAAGTGGTGAGCTGAGCAGGAAGGTCAGACTCATAAATATATTTATGAACCAAGTAGATTATTAAAGGTTAACAAACAGAACGTGGGGCGGCACGGTGGCATCACAGCAAGAAGGTTGTGGGTTCAAGTCCCGGATAGAAACGTGGCTTGTAGCGCTGTCCTTTCTGTGTGGAGTTTGCATGTTCTCCCGTGTCTGTGAGGGTTTACTCCCACCCTCTAAAAATGTGCATGTCAGGTTGATTGGCCAGTGCTAAAGTACCCCTAGGAATGAGTGTGTGTGTGTGTGTGTGTGTGTGTGTGTGTGTGTGTGTGTGTGTGTGTGTGTGTGTTTGGATGGTTGTATGTGGCCCTGTGACAGACTGGTGACTTGTTCGGGGTGTACCTGCCCTCGCCTTAAATCAGCTGGGATGGGCTCCAGCACCCCCCGTAACCCCTGTAGGGATAGACGGATAAGAAGATGACTGACTGACTGTATTGAACGTTGTTTTTGTTTTTATGGAAACTTTGAAATGTATTTAATTAAATTTATAATTCAATAAAAAATGTTCAATAGAAACATTAAAATCTGTTTAAATTATTTTTTTCTTGATTAGACTGTTGTGTGTGTCTCTTATTCTGGTTGGAGTTGTTCTTCTTTTCTCTGGTAGAGTCACCTCAGACAATCTTCTTCTGAATCTTGATTGAATTAAATCTCACTCTGTAGGTTTAAATGTTCCAGAAATCCTTCAACATTCTGTCTTTCTGATGGAGATCCATCTTTGTTATTTTCTCATTACAGAGGAGGTGGTCTCAGTGTCTCAGCTGCTGAAAGTGAAGTTATTACCTCAGCTCTAAAGTCCGACCCCTCCCATCTGAGAGAGTTGGAGCTGGATCACATCAGGTCAGGAGGTGTGAAGATTCTGTGTGATGGACTACAGAGTCCAAACTGTCAGCTGGAGATCCTGAGGTCAGTTCCCTCCAGATGTTTCAGATTTTCTCTTCTTGTTTTAATTGATTGAGATAAAAATTTCACCACATTTTATTTGTTTATTAAGATTTAAATTTAAAACCTTTTTGTCATGTTTTCAGTAAAATATGTAAATAATTCTCACATAAAAATCATTCATTGATCTTCTGAGCCAGTCCTTCCTCAGATAGGGTAACCCCCCGCACCCCCCCTCAGGTCAAGTTCTTATAACTAGGGTCATCTTGAAGACAACAGAGCTGTAAACTGTCCTCTGAAGTCTTTGAGGTCAGAGAAGAACTGTGGGAAACTATCAGATAATGTTGGGTGAAGCAGGAGGGACAGAAGAGGGAGTGTGTTGCTGTGTTTTTCTGAAGGCCTTGAACACACTTTAGATTGGTGTGTGCAGTGTGAACAACAAGGATGGAGGGATTTGTAGTTCTAAGAAAGACTCATTTTACTTTGTGGAAACAGAGATTCTCACTGCAGCTAAATAAAGATGTCTAATTACTGATCACCACGTTTGATCAATCCATTTCAACACTTCACAGTCTTGTTACCTCTCAGATCGAAGGTGGGGTACACCCCAAATAAGTTGCCACACTGTTGCTGAGGCACACAACCATTCACACATACTCGTTCCTTGGGGCTGTGGCTCAGTGGCCAATCAGTACATCATCCATGTCTTTAGAGGAAACCAGAGCACCTGGAGGAAACCCACACATACACAGAAAGAACATGCAAACTACACACAGAAAGACCAGTGATTCCAGATTAAAACCATGTTAAAGTTCTCCTTTTTTACCAGAATCTCTTTAAACAGGGTCTGTCCTGTATGCAGGGGTTCTACTCTTCAATATGTTACCCCAAAAATCCAGCAAACCATTCCTGTTAACCTGCATCCTGTTGGTTCATCTTCTCTCTTCATGCAGGGTGAAGGACTGCAGGCTGTCACAGACCGACTGTGAGTCTCTGGGCTCAGTACTGAAGTCTGACTCCTCACGTCTGAGGGAGTGGAAGCTGGACACGATCTATGTAGAAGAGTCAGGAGGTGTGAAGAGTCTGTGTGATGGACTACAGATTCAAAACTGTCAGCTGGAGACCCTGAGGTCAGTTTTATTTCTCACCATGTTTTGTTTTTTTAGTGAGAAAATTTCTGTGAACATGAGAACGTAAAAAGTTGTGGGTGGACTTTTCTTAAATTTTCAGGATGTATCCACAGTGGGAAGATGAAGATGGGATTAAATTTTGGAGGTGATCTGGGTCACCGGTTGGGTCCAGGTTCTGTTTAAACTCTTTAAGAAACGGAACAGAAAACATGATTTAATTCTTAAGATTTAATTAAAGAAACAAGTTTCCTGTTCAAATGATTTCTTTAATGTTCAAACTCAGATGCTGAACAGTAACGAGTTCAATCTAAAAATCCAATCATCTAAATCTGATTAGTCAGTAATGTGTTGATGTGTAAAAGACCAGTCCTTCCAGCTGGAAGTTAAAACCAGCTTCAGCTGGTTCAGAGTCTGATGGCTGTGACCAAGAATCAATTCTTTCTAATTTCAGAGAGTGTTAAAAGTGAGTGTTTGGGTGTGGACAGAGTCTTTAGTGATGGAGGTAGTTCTCCTGTGGACTCTGTGATGCTCTGCAGAGAGGTTTGGAGAGTCTTGGTGGTCTTTGCTGGGGTCTCAACCACCTCTGCAGGTCTTCACAGCACACAGTGAAGCATCTGCTCACCATGAACTCTGATGCAGCTTTAGAAATGCTGAGGATTTTAGGAGACATGTCCTCAGGAAATCCAGTCACTGCTGAACCTGAACATGTGTGGTGTTCAGTGTCCAGGTGAGCTGATGTGGACCCTCCAGGATTTAAAGACCCCATCTCATCTCATTTCTCTGCTCCATGTAGTTTGTATCCTTCACAAGATTCTCAAGTCATTGTTTTTTTTTTTCTCACACACACATCCATTCAATCCATTATCAATCCCATAGATAAACTGGTGAACATTCTCCATCCTGTCCTTGTACCAGTTTATCTGGTGGAACATCTCATCTTGTTCTCCTGATCCAAACCTACATGATCTGTCTCTTTCTCTGCATCAGGCTCGTCTTTGGATTCTCTTCATCTCTGTCTATGAACCAGATTTATTTCAAACTTAAAAAACTTCTTTCTTTCTTTAAACAAACATCAAATCCAACAAAATCCTGATCAAATGTTTCTTATTGAGGATGTTTTATTTTTATTCACATGCAGATCAAATCTTTTTATTACAGTTATTGATATGAATTAAAATAATAAAAATAAAGCTTAAAAAAGTGTTTTAATTGATGAAATTAAGTTAAAAATACACTGAATCTCTTAAAAAAAACCACCTCAGTCATTGTTTTGCTGCAACAACTTTATCCAATAAATAAGCTGAGCATCCCATAATGAATCTTTAAGAGTGAGTAAAGTGGTTGCTAGGTAACAGTGGATGGAAGGAAGGTGTGTGAGCAGCTTTCCATCAGGTGTGTGAAGTCAGTGGGACTGTTTTAACCTGCATCCTGTTGCTTCTTCTTCTCTCTTCATGCAGGTTGGATGTCTCCAAGATCTCAGAGACTGACTGGGATTCTCTGGTCTCAGTTCTGAAGTCTGACTCCTCACGTCTGAGAGAGTTGGTGCTGTGGAGCATCGAGTCAGGAGGTTTGAAGATTCTGTGTGATGGACTACAGAGTCCAAACTGTCATCTGGAGATCCTGAGGTCAGTTTACTGGAGTTTTATTTTTTCTCTTTCTTTTTATTTAATGAGATAAAATTCTCTCCATGTTTTATTTATTTATTAAGAATCAGATTTAAAACTTTGTGTCATGTGTCCAGTAAAGAAACCAGTTTCCCTGCCTGACCAGTAAAATGATTTCTTTATGTCCAACTTGATGCTGAAAATAAATGATTTAAATAAGATCAGAAAAATGTCCAGATGTTTCCAGATGCTGATCCTCCATCTTGTCTCTGTACTGGGTTTTAGCTGCTCTTCTCCTCCAGTCTGTACTGGTCTGCTTTCAGCTCAGTCTTGTTTCCATCAGAGTGAACGTGCAGCACCCTCACTGTTTTACCCAGAACTTCTACTTAGAGAACTTCCTGAACAAGATCAATACCATGTCAAAGTTGTGCTGGTTTTTACCAGAAATGTCTTTTCTTCTTCTGTGTTTTAGTTTGATTTTCAGACAGAAATAAATCTCTAATCACCGCCTGATGCTTCTACGCGTCGAGCCTTACCGATGAGCCGGACAGGGTGGTTCGGGCGTCCAGTTGACCCCCTTCCTCCCCATCTGACCACGCCCCCTCAGCCTGAAGGAGCAGGGGGAGGAGCCAGATGGGGGAGGTCCAGGCACCTGGTTGACCCCTCCCTTCCTACCTAGGCCCCTCCCTTTCCTCCGGAGGCCCCTCTTCTTCCCCCATAAGCCCCTCCCTTTCCTCCTTAGGCCCCACCCCCAATATGGAGGCCACCCCACCCCCGTTCGAGAAGAGCCAGACGGGGGCGGTTCGGGCACCTGGTTGACCCCTCCCTTTCTTTTCTTGGCCACGCCCTTTCCTCCACAGGCTCCTCCCCACCACGCTCAGGCCACGCCCCCTCCCCAGTTCGAGAGAAGCCAGACGGGCCGGTTCGGGCACCTGGTCGACACCTCCCTTCCTACCTCAGCCCCTCCCCTTCCTCCATATGCCCCACGCCATATGCTCCATTTTTCACTGAATTACTGTCATTTTTACCAAGTTTTCTTCTTCTGCTGTCTAACGGCTGCAGCAGCACCATGCCGCCCCTTGCGGTGTGTGTGTGTGTGTGTGTGTGTGTGTGTGTGTGTGTGGTCAGTGGGACTGTTTTAACCTGCATCCTGTTGCTTCTTCTTCTCTCTTCATGCAGGTTGAAGGTCTCCATGATCTCAGAGACTGACTGTGATTCTCTGGTCTCAGTTCTGAAGTCTGACTCCTCACGTCTGAGAGAGTTGGATCTGTGGAACATCGAGTCAGGAGGTGTGAAGATTCTGTGTGATGGACTACAGAGTCCAAACTGTCATCTGGAGATCCTGAGGTCAGTTTACTGGAGTTTTTTTTTTCTGTTTCTTTTTATTTAATGAGATAAAATTCTCTCCATGTTTTATTTATTTATTAAGAATCAGATTTAAAACTTTGTGTCATGTGTCCAGTAAAGAAACCAGTTTCCCTGCCTGACCAGTAAAATGATTTCTTTATGTCCAACTTGATGCTGAAAATAAATGATTTAAATAAGATCAGAAAAATGTCCAGATGTTTCCAGATGCTGATCCTCCATCTTGTCTCTGTACTGGGTTTTAGCTGCTCTTCTCCTCCAGTCTGTACTGGTCTGCTTTCAGCTCAGTCTTGTTTCCATCAGAGTGAACGTGCAGCACCCTCACTGTTTTACCCAGAACTTCTACTTAGAGAACTTCCTGAACAAGATCAATACCATGTCAAAGTTGTGCTGGTTTTTACCAGAAATGTCTTTTCTTCTTCTGTGTTTTAGTTTGATTTTCAGACAGAAATAAATCTCTAATCACCGCCTGATGCTTCTACGCGTCGAGCCTTACCGATGAGCCGGACAGGGTGGTTCGGGCGTCCGGTTGACCCCCTTCCTCCCCATCTGGGGAGGCCTGCTCCTTCAGGCCACGCCCCCTCATCCTAGGGGGCGTGGCCTGAAGAAGCAGGGGGAGGAGCCAGATGGGGGAGGTCCAGGCACATGGTTGACCCCTCCCTTCCTACCTAGGCCCCTTCCTTTCCTCCGGAGGCCCCTCCCCTTCCCCATAAGCCCCTCCCTTCCCTCCTTAGGCCCCACCCCCGATGTGGAGGCCACGCCCCCGTTCGAGAAGAGCCAGACGGGGCGGTTCGGGAACCTGGTCGACCCCCTCCCTTCCTACCTCAGCCCCTCCGCTCACTCAAGAGGCCCCTCTCCTCCCTAGCTCCTCCCCTTACTCTTTAGGCCCCACCCCCTTCTCCACAGGCCACGCCCCTTCCTTTTTGGACGAGAGAAGCCAGACGGGGAGGTTCGGGCACGTGGCTGCGGAGGGTGCCGGAGCCCGGCCCGGCTGATTTAAGGCCAAGGGCAGGGTACACCCTGAACAGGTTGCCAGTGGGTACTAGTACCACACACACACACACACACACACACACACACACACACACACACACACACACACACTGACTCCCGATGCCAGCAGTGTTGAATATCAAAACCGGAGTCCCTAGACTTTTTGTGTTAAATAAGGTGTATCTCTTTAAGGAGCCACTGAAATGAAAAACTAAGAGTGATTTTTGCGTTAAATTGATGCTCGCGCACAATTCGGCGCTATTTTCGGACTTTTTTACGCCGTCTTTATGAGTTTTGACCGAAAATCCAGGCGTTTTTGCTGGATTTTGAAGAGCGGAAGTCAGCTCAGATCCAAGAAGTCAGCTCGATAAAAAGCCGTTTTCTGACTGAAACCTGTGTAAAATTCCTCAAGAACCACGCCGATAGTTGGAGACTGATTTTCCATTGCACCTCGCTTCGAGTTTGGATGTTTTTCAGGGACTTTTGACCGTGTTTTTGCAATTTTTTGCTGAATTACTGTCATTTTTACCAAGTTTTCTTCTTCTGCTGTCTAACGGCTGCAGCAGCACCATGCCGCCCCCTGCGGTGTGTGTGTGTGTGTGTGTGTGTGTGTGTGTGTGTTTGTGTGTGTGTGTGTGTGTGTGTGTGTGTGTGTGTGTGTGTGTGTGTGTGTGGTCAGTGGGACTGTTTTAACCTGCATCCTGTTGCTTCTTCTTCTCTCTTCATGCAGGTTGGTGGTCTCCATGATGTCAGAGACTGACTGGGATTCTCTGGTCTCAGTTCTGAAGTCTGACTCCTCATGTCTGAGAGAGTTGGTGCTGTGGAACATCGAGTCAGGAGGTTTGAAGATTCTGTGTGATGGACTACAGAGTCCAAACTGTCAGCTGGAGATCCTGAAGTCAGTTTACTGGAGTTTTTTTTTCTCTTTCTTTTTATTTAATGAGATAAAATTCTCTCCATGTTTTATTTATTTATTAAGAATCAGATTTAAAACTTTGTGTCATGTGTCCAGTAAAGAAACCAGTTTCCCTGCCTGCCCAGTAAAATGATTTCTTTATGTCCAACTTGATGCTGAAAATAAAAGAGTTAAATAAGATCAGAAAAATGTCCAGATGTTTCCAGATGCTGATCCTCCATCTTGTCTCTGTACTGGGTTTTAGCTGCTCTTCTCCTCCAGTCTGTACTGGTCTGCTTTCAGCTCAGTCTTGTTTCCATCAGAGTGAACGTGCAGCACCCTCACTGTTTTACCCAGAACTTCTACTTAGAGAACTTCCTGAACAAGATCAATACCATGTCAAAGTTGTGCTGGTTTTTACCAGAAATGTCTTTTCTTCTTCTGTGTTTTAGTTTGATTTTCAGACAGAAATAAATCTCTAATCACTGCCTGATGTTTCTACGCGTCGAGCCTTACCGATGAGCCGGACAGGGTGGTTCGGGCGTCCGGTTGACCCCCTTCCTCCCCATCTGGGGAGGCCTGCTCCTTCAGGCCACGCCCTCTCATCCTAGGGGGCGTGGCCTGAAGAAGCAGGGGGAGGAGCCAGATGGGGGAGGTCCAGGCACATGGTTGACCCCTCCCTTCCTACCTAGGCCCCTTCCTTTCCTCCGGAGGCCCCTCCCCTTCCCCATAAGCCCCTCCCTTCCCTCCTTAGGCCCCACCCCCGATGTGGAGGCCACGCCCCCGTTCGAGAAGAGCCAGACGGGGCGGTTCGGGAACCTGGTCGACCCCCTCCCTTCCTACCTCAGCCCCTCCGCTCACTCAAGAGGCCCCTCTCCTCCCTAGCTCCTCCCCTTACTCTTTAGGCCCCACCCCCTTCTCCACAGGCCACGCCCCTTCCTTTTTGGACGAGAGAAGCCAGACGGGGAGGTTCGGGCACGTGGCTGCGGAGGGTGCCGGAGCCCGGCCCGGCTGATTTAAGGCCAAGGGCAGGGTACACCCTGAACAGGTTGCCAGTGGGTACCAGTACCACACACACACACACACACACACACACACTGACTCCCGATGCCAGCAGTGTTGAAAATCAAAACCGGAGTCCTTAGACTTTTTGTGTTAAATAAGGTGTATCTCTTTAAGGAGCCACTGAAATGAAAAACTAAGAGTGATTTTTGCGTTAAATTGATGCTCGCGCACAATTCGGCGCTATTTTCGGACTTTTTTACGCCGTCTTTATGAGTTTTGACCGAAAATCCAGGCGTTTTTGCTGGATTTTGAAGAGCGGAAGTCAGCTCAGATCCAAGAAGTCAGCTCGATAAAAAGCCGTTTTCTGACTGAAACCTGTGTAAAATTCCTCAAGAACCACGCCGATAGTTGGAGACTGATTTTCCATTGCACCCCGCTTCGAGTTTGGATGTTTTTCAGGGACTTTTGACCGTGTTTTTGCAATTTTTCGCTGAATTACTGTCATTTTTACCAAGTTTTCTTCTTCTGCTGTTTAATGGCTGCAGCAGCACCATGCCGCCCCCTGCGGTGTGTGTGTGTGTGTGTGTGTGTGTGTGTGTGTGTGTGTGTGTGTGGTCAGTGGGACTGTTTTAACCTGCATCCTGTTGCTTCTTCTTCTCTCTTCATGCAGGTTGAAGGTCTCCATGATCTCAGAGACTGACTGTGATTTTCTGGTCTCAGTTCTGAAGTCTGACTCCTCACGTCTGAGAGAGTTGGTGCTGGATCACATCAAGTCAGGAGGTTTGAAGATTCTGTGTGATGGACTACAGAGTCCAAACTGTCATCTGGAGATCCTGAGGTCAGTTTACTGGAGTTTTTTTTTTTTTCTCTCCATGTTTTATTTATTTATTAAGAATCAGATTTAAAACTTTGTGTCATGTGTCCAGTAAAGAAACCAGTTTCCCTGCCTGACCAGTAAAATGATTTCTTTATGTCCAACTTGATGCTGAAAATAAATGATTTAAATAAGATCAGAAAAATGTCCAGATGTTTCCAGATGCTGATCCTCCATTTTGTCTCTGTACTGGGTTTTAGCTGCTCTTCTCCTCCAGTCTGTACTGGTCTGCTTTCAGCTCAGTCTTGTTTCCATCAGAGTGAACGTGCAGCACCCTCACTGTTTTACCCAGAACTTCTACTTAGAGAACTTCCTGAACAAGATCAATACCATGTCAAAGTTGTGCTGGTTTTTACCAGAAATGTCTTTTCTTCTTCTGTGTTTTAGTTTGATTTTCAGACAGAAATAAATCTCTAATCACTGCCTGATGCTTCTACACGTTGATCATTACTGGGACTGTTTTAACCTGCATCCTGTTGCTTCTTCTTCTCTCTTCATGCAGGTTGAGGGACTGCAGCTTGTCAAAGACAGACTGTGATTCTCTGGTCTCAGCACTGAAGTCCAACACATCCCATCTCACTGAACTGGACCTGAGATGGAACTCTCTTCAGGAATCTGATGTGAAGGATCTGTTTGATCTTGTGAAGGATCCAGAGAACAAACTGCAGACTGTGAGGTGAGTAGAGACTTGGAGGTCCATGCTGCTCTCAGCTGCTTAGAATGTACTGTTTCCTGTAAAGCTGCAGCTTTCCTCAGTGAAGCTGTGAGAGGAGAATGATGTCGGCCTCCAGGATTGGACAGAAACGTCCAATCAGAGGCTTGTTGTGTAGGATTGATCCAACATGTCATTTGATCAGGAAACAGCTGATCAGCATCCAGAGCAGAAGCTCTGCTGAAGTCCAGTCATCTCATGGTTCATTAGTTCCATCTTCTATCTCATCACTCCTTTATTTTTATTCACACAGATGGAGGTAGGGTGATGGATCACGACGGTGCTGATGTGAGGATCTTGGTTCTGATGATCCACAGAGTCTGAAGCTTGGTCTGTTTTATTAAAGCAGATCTTTTTTTTTATTAAATTCACAAAGTGTGTTTGTGTTAAAAAAAACTTTCTTTGTTTTTCAAACTGTTTAAAGAAGTCATTCTATTCATTACTGTAAATACTTAACATGTCCACAAGGTGGCGGTACCTGTTTTCTTACTACCCCCATCTTCTGGCGTCTTCTGGAATTACACCTACATGCAGCTTTTATAATGTTTAAATAAATCTTTTTTTTTCACATTCTTTCTATAAAAGTTTGTTATTTCACTGAAAAAAAACCACCAGATTTTTTAAATTATTTCCACATAAAATCAGGAGATCAATAATCTCACTTCAGGATTTTTCACAATAAATTTAATCTCTATCTAATTATTTAATTAATAAGTCGCCTTTTAAGAAAGTACTGTCTTAGAAAAGTCGCGAAGCGACATTTTTTTGCGACTTTTTCCCCGAAAAAGTTGAAATTGTCCCGAAAAAATGTCGCGAAAAGTTGACGAAAACTACGCAAGTTTTTGTCAACTTTTCGCGACTATTTTGGTTCCATAAAAGTTGCCTTTTATGGAACTACTGTCTTAAAAAGTCGTAAATCGACTTTTTCTGCAACTTTTAAAAAAAAAAAGTCGAAAAAAAAATCACAAAAAACTCACTTCGCGACTATTCGGAAAGACTAGATAGACTAGAACACTAGTATGTTCTCTCCTCCGACTTCTGACTCGCTTTGCGACTTTTTTTGCGACTTTTTTTTTTACTTTTTTCTGAAAAAAGTCTTTTGTTGCGACTTTTTTGAGAATGTTGAGGGGAAAATTTTTCGGGTCGATTTTAACTTTTCTGCGGAAAAAGTCGCAAAAAAAGACGCTTTGCGACTTTTTGAAGACAGTTGTTCCTTAAAAAGTCGTAAAAAAACTCGCTTCGCGATTTTTTTTCAGAAAAAGTCGAGTTTTTCGCTATTTTTTTTCCGACTTTTTTCCGAAAAAAGTCGCCTTTTAAGGAACTATTGTCTTAAAAAGTCGCGAACCGACTTTTTTTGCGACTTTTTTGAGAATGTTGGGAAAAAATGTCACGAAAAGTTGACAAAAACTTACGTATGCAAGTTTTTGTCAACTTTTCGCATTATTTTCGGGTCGATTTTAACTTTTTTGGGGAAAAAGTTACAAAAAAAAGACGCTTTGCGACTTTTTGAAGACAGTTGTTCCTTAAAAAGTCGTAAAAAAAAAACTCGCTTCGCGACTTTTTGTTACCCTAGTGTTTCCGAATAGTCGCGAAGCGAGTTTTTTGCGATTTTTTTTTTCTGACTTTTTTCCAAAAAAAGTTGCTTTTTAAGGAACTACTGTCTTAAAAAGTTGCGAATCGACTTTTTCTACAACTTTTTCTGCAACTTTTTTTGCGACTTTTTTGAGAATGTTGTGGTAAAACGTCGCGAAAAGTTATCTAGTGTTTCTGAAAAGTCGTGAAGCAAGTTTTTTTGCCACTTTTTTTGTGACTTTTCAGGAAGAACTGTCTTAAAAAGTCGCAAAAAGCGACTTTTTTGCGACTTTTTTGAGAATGTTGAGGAAAAACGTCGCGAAAACTTGACAAAAACTTGTGTTCAAGGAACTCACAGTAGTTCCTTAAAAGGCTTGAAGTGTTTATTAAAAAGTTGTCCGAAGGGAAGATTTTTAAGGTTGTTTTAGAACAAGACCAGAGGGAGTCTAGATGCAAGAAGAGAGGTTGAGAAGACGGAGAACGAACGACCAATCAGGAGAAAGAGAAGACGCCTTACATATGAATATTCATGAACTGTGTTTTTACTATAAATCTGACAATCTCAGTTTTGGGCGTTGTCTTTGTTAACAAATCCGTGTAGTCCCTCATTCATCCAGGAGTGATCCATAGTAGAAAAAGTTTCAAAAAAGTCTTCTGGACAGTTTAATTCTTGATCGAGACGTTTCAACTTCCATCCGGAAATCATTTTCAATCTGAATTAAATGGACTGAAAACTGGATCTATTTATACTAACTTGAGTAAAAGGTAAAAAAATAGTAAGAAGGGCTCGACCAATGAGCCTGTGTTACCTATGATGGCCGTGAATGGCTCCTATTGTAACCACAGACCAGTAAACAAACCTATTATAAAAATGCTAAAAGCCTAGTGAATAGAAATTACCTGCTAACGAGAGGTGTGAAACTGGGTCAAAAGGTGTCATCTTTAGTCCATGGCTTCAAAAGGCTGCTGTAAATACCGGGCAGAATGTATCTAACGCCTCCACTCCGATTCAGTGAGGGATTTTCTTTCATCACAAAAATGGCTTCCTTCACACCTCTTTATTGAAACCTCACAGAGAGACACAGGTGTGCTCTGTGAGGACAATGAAACCCAGATGCATCTGTTTAGATTTTAATGTTGAGGAATAAATATCGGAAATTGAGAAAACGATTGAATCCGGGTCGTATTTCAAATGCTTGGTATCCTTTAATATTTAGTGTTTTGATCACCAGCCTTCTCTCTTCAGTCTGCACACGCGAGAAAGACCGGGTGGTGAGATTATTTAATGAACGATAGTTGAAGTGAATATTGGATTTAACCAAATCTGAGAAGAAGTAAACCCCCGGATTCTTTCAAATGGAGACCCCGACGTGCCTGAAGGAGGAGGGAATGTGATGGTGATCCTTTAAACCGTTCGTGTTATCATACCAAGTTTCCTGGTTCCAACAACGGATCGTGAATCTTCTGAAGGCCTTCAAAACTAAAAGGTAAGAACCTGTTACCTTTAAGAAAAGGTCATGTTCTATTGGATAATCTAAATTTTGGAGAAACACGTTTTGTCCATAGATTAGAAGTCTTAAACACATTTAAAGACCGTAAGGTTATGGTAAACCTAAACTTAGAAATCCAGGATACAGAAAAAGAGATGAAATAAAGAGATATTAAAAGAAAAAGATAGAAAGAGACAACAGGTGGGCAAAAAGTATCCCGTAAAAGTCGTATTCTCGGCTATCTAGGTGAGACTCCCTTGCGTTTGGAGACGTCCAAGACAGACTAATAAGTTACTGGGGCGGGCCGTTGTCAGACTGATGACCTGACTAAAACCCTTAAAAAGGTTATAATAATAATGCATTGAACTTATATAGCGCTTTTTCTAGACACTCAAAGACGCTTTACATACTTATACATGCATTATTCATTCACTCCATACAACCATTCATTCCTGATGATGGGAGCTACCATGCAAGGTGCAGACCACTATCATCAGAAGCAACTGAGGGTTCGGTGTCTTGCTCAAGGACACCTCGGCATGGACTCTGGGCGGGGGATCGAACCTGTGACCTTCCGGTTACGGAGCGGTCGCCCTACCCACCGAGCCATCCTTCCCCTAATGGGTGTATTAAGCCTCTACGTGAATTAGTGAAGAAATACCCGGGTTCGAGTCCCTGTCGCCTAAATCTGTTTTAGAGTAAAAGACAGACACAGGGTGACGAAATTGCAAATATTTTAGAATAGGGAAATAAGTGGACACAGAGGACTAACCATTTTTTATTTTATATAAAATAGAATGAGTGCATCAGAAAAATGCTGTTGAGTGAATGGAATGAAGAGTTTGTTTACTGGAGATGTGAAAGAGAGCATCTGTATGAGAGTTTGTTTACTGGAGATGTGAAAGAGAGCATCTGTGTGAGAGTTTGTTTACTGGAGATGTGAAAGATAGCATCTGTATGAGAGTTTGTTTACTGGAGATGTGAAAGAGAGCATCTGGATGAGAGTTTGTTTACTGGGGAAAGAATGAGAGAGAATGAGAGAGAAAAAAATGTTTTTCAGCTTGATGAGTGAATGGGAGAGAGTGGAGCTGTTACTTCCTATTAAGACTGCAGCCAGCTCGATCTGGGTTAGAGAAAACAAGAACTTTTGGCCAGACCCAAGGAGGAGGAGACAAAGGGTTTGCATGCACACACACACACACACACACACACACACACACACACACACACACACACACACACACACACACACACACACACACACACACACACACACACACACACACACACACACACACACACACACACACACAGAACTTTTCCCAGATTAACAGACCTTTTAACAGATCTTTTACCAGTAAATATACAAAAATACTTTAAACTTCAACAAACTGTTTATGATTTCAGAGATGATGTAAATTTATTTTACCTAAAACCAGAAAAGGGTTCAGACAGAGGTGTTTATTTTATGTTGGACATCATTTATGGAATAATATCATAACTAAAGACATAAAAAATGTGTTTTGTTTCAAATATTTAAAAAGAAAGTCTCACAATTTATTTTTGAAAATGACTAAATTTGGTGATTTTTGTCTTTTTTTTCTCTCTTTTCTGTAAATTTATTTCAAGGTAACCCATGTTGTAAAAGTTAAGCTTTATTTTTGGGCACACAAGCATTTTTTTTGCTTCGGCCTGTTCTTGGTCACCTGTATTGTTTGAGTATGAGGATTTGTTTTGTTAATGTAGTGTGAGGCCTTTTTAGGCCTGCTTGTTTCTTTTTTCTCCCCCAAAACTCACAGGTGCTGGATGGCTTCTAACGGGAGGATTGGCTGATTGCTCCCAGCTGCACAGACTCACCGGTGGCTATAAAAGACCTGGTCTCACCCACAGTCTCTGTCAGGTCTTCAACTACTCTAGTGGTAAACTGACCACCTCTAAGCTGAGTCAAATTTTGATATCAGACTAATTTTCTTATTCTCCTCACAGGAACCTTCAGCCCTTCCTCTTGGCCATCCAGCACTGCCTGAAGCCGTTATCTCTCTGCTGTGGATTCCTTTGTTAAGCACTTAATAAACTGTTAAACCTGCATTTGGATCCTCCTCATTCCCTCTCCCACACAACAGTTAATGTTTATAGTCATTTTATGGGAGACTGAGTACGAAAAAAAAAAAAAGTTTCAAGTTTTAACTCTATGTAGGTGATATAAGAGGATTAGTGGCGGCATCCAACACATTAGAAAGACATGAGACTATAATGAGAAGGACTGGACTAAGACGACTGTTAAATGACGAATCTTTTGAGGCATACACAGGTAGATTTTTACTGGTACTGAAGGAAATGTTTCTACGACCAAACCCGACTAACCCAACATATCATTAGTATAAACCAGGACAGACTGCGACTTTTTCTTTTCTTTTTTTTTTTTTTGTCTTTTATAAAGAAATTCATTATGAGACATAAAATGAAGAAAAGTAGTGCATCAAATGAAGAGTTTTATAATTACTACTTTAAATTCTTTACACATATAAGCTTGAAATTAAACATCAAGACTTGCATATTTTTTAAGAAATCTTCTTCTTCTCCTTTCGGCATTTTCCTTCAGGGGTCGCCACAGCAAGTCAGTTTCTTCCATCTAACCCTATCTGCTGCATCCTCTTCGGTCACGCCAACTATCTTCATGTCTTCCTTCACTGTATCCATGAACCTCCTCTTTGGTCTTCCTCTAGCCCTCTTTCCTGGTGGTTCCAAATCCAGCATCCTTCTGCCGATGTACTCGGTCTCTCTCCTCTGTACATGTCCAAACCATATTTTTTAAGAAATAATAACTTAAATTTCTTCTTTAAACAGAAAAGATTGGAACATAATTTAAGTTCATCATCACAATTATTCCAAAAATCTACTCCTTTACTAGAAACACAGAATTTTTTAACATTTGTTCTAAATTTATTTTTAATAAACACATCATTTCCTCTTAGTTCGATTGGACTTAATATTAAACATATTTTGTAAAGAGTTTAACATCAAATAATTTATTATCTTAAACATAAATTTTAAAGTGTGTAATTCCACTAAATCACAGAACTTTAATGTTTTTAAATTCATAAATAGATTATTGGTTGATTTTAAGATGAAAATGTTATTACTCGTATTGCTTTTTTTTTGTAAAATATAAATTGGTTTTGTGTTAGTTTTGTATTTTTTCCCCAAATCTCGATACAATAAGTTATATATGGAAGTACTAATGTATTATAAAACATAAACAAACTGTTTTTATTTATTACTAATGTATTATAAAACATAAACAAACTTTTTTTATTTATTACTAATGTATTATAAAACATAAACAAACTGTTTTTATTTATTACTAATGTATTATATAACATAAACAAACTGTTTTTATTTATTACTAATGTATTATAAAACATAAACAAACTGTTTTTATTTATTACTAATGTATATATAACATAAACAAACTGTTTTTATTTATTACTAATGTATTATAAAACATAAATAAACTGTTTTTATTTATTACTAATGTATTATAAAACATAAACAAACTGTTTTTATTTATTACTAATGTATTATATAACATAAACAAACTGTTTTTATTTATTACTAATGTATTATAAAACATAAACAAACTGTTTTATTTATTACTAATGTATTATAAAACATAAACAAACTGTTTTTATTTATTACTAATGTATATATAACATAAACAAACTGTTTTTATTTATTACTAATGTATTATAAAACATAAACAAACTGTTTTTATTTTGGACAAATCTGAATTTATAAATGATTACTTTAGACAGTTTATTTTTTTATTTCCATCTTAATTTGTGATCTATAATCATTCCAAGGAACTTACTGTCATAAGCTCGTTCTAAAGGGGTGTTATTAAGCATAATTTGAATTTGTTTAGGTATTTTTAATTTTATAAAAATGATACATTTAGTTTTTTCAATATTTAATGATAAATTATTTATGTCAAACCATATTTTTATTTTACCCAATTCTCTTTCTACTGATTGTCTGATTCCGTTCAGGTCTTTTCCTGAAAATAAAGAGTAGTGTCGTCTGCAAATAGTACATAAATTATTAGTTTGGATGTTGAAAGAATCCGGGGTTTTTCTTCTTAATTTTTTGATTAAATCTAATCTTCACTTAAACTATCATTCATTAATAAATAATCTCACCACCCGGTCTTTCTGAAGAGAGAAGGCTGGTGATCAAACTACAAAATACCTAAATATTAAAACATACCAAGTATTTCAAAAACTACCAGGATTCAACAAGTTTCCCAATTTTCAATATTTATTTCTCAACAGAAAATCTAAAACAGATGCATCTGGGTTTCATTGTCCTCACAGAGCACACCTATGTCTCTCTGTGAGGCTTCAACAAAGACAAAGAAAAATCTCACATTGTCATATTTTATACCAAAATATACAATTCATGAATATTTATTAATTAAGACTTATTTCTGTCTTGTCATTGGCCCTTCGTTGTCCTCCTCCCATCTTCTTGTATCATCCGAAACAAAGACAGTTCCACACCCACATGCTCCCCAGGAACCACCCTCAGGATGCACCACCCTCAGGATGCACCTTCCTCAGGATGCACCACCCTCAGGATGTACCACCCTCTGGTTCACACTGGCTTATCCGGTCTCCTATACAATGCCGGTGCCAATGTCTGACCGGTTTCTATTCAAACAATCTCATAGAACACAACAGGAGGCATTTATTCAAATCACTTCATTAGCAAAATAAAACACTCAAGAACAATGAAAAAGTAAAGCAGACATTCCAAAACCTGTCTCTATTGAATAAAAGTTACATGTTAAACTTCTTAAAATGTAAAAAGATAAAGAATAAAATATCAACTTCCTTCAATGTGTAACACGAATCATTGATGTTCAAGATAAAGAGGTTAGACTGATTACATAGACTCATGCATTGATACATATTCAGAAGCCATGCGTGCAAACTCTTTTAAAACACCTCCTACAATCACATTGTTTCTGCAGACAGTCTTAGATAAACGACCAACACCAGTTAAACAGGCCCAAGAGGCCATACCTGGTATCACAAATGATCATACACAATTTGGAATTTACCTAGGGTTAGATTACAATTGAATAAAGCCAGAGAGAAAGCTACACAAGCCAGACAAGACAGGAAGAGGGTAAAGACAGAAGCAACACGCCAGGTAACTTAGTTGCTGTGTTCACAGCTGCACCACAGACTCTGACATCAGCACCTGGCCCATCACCCGCAAGTGTATTATACGCGACACCTCCCTCATACATACCACGAAACCCACATCAGCTGCAACAGAGGCCTAGCTGGGGACAGGGTAATTGGGAAAACATGAGGGGTTTCAACAGGGAAAGATTTAGAGCGTGTGGGTGTTTCAGGGGCAGAGGACGAGGGTCATCTGTTGGACCAACGAACTTTCAAGGATGTTTTAACTGTGGAAACCTCAGCCACTGAGCCAGGAACTGCTGACATGTGCAGAATGGGATACCAACGGAACCTCAAACATCATCCTACATCATCTTACTATCCATGGCTGATATGACTTACTCTGTGCTTGTGGACACAAATGCCTCACTTTCAACTATCAGGGGCACTGAGACATCAAATTTACCGTAATTTCACGACCATTAGGCGCACCGTACGAAAAGGCGCATTCTCAGTCACACACTGCCTTACAACAACACACACGCAAGCACGCAAATGTGCGTATTAAAAAATAGTCCAGTGCTTCTCAAATAGTGGGGCGCATGTGATCCTGTGGAACACGTTTTTCTTTTTTGCCGTACTAGAATAAAGTGTAATTGTACATCCACTACAGTAGTTGTAGTTTATAGTTTAAATAAGAATTATTTTTATTAAAATTCAAGTTAATTGATGCACTTTAAATATTTTCTGTTACACACTAAAAAACAATAAAGCTGTTCTTTTTTTTTTCTTTAATGTTAATGAGGATACAATGTTATGCAGAAGTGTACTTAGAACCAGGGGTCCCCAACCTTTTCTGCGCCACGGACCGGTTTAGTGTCTGATAATATTTTCACGGACCGGTCTACAGGTGATAAGACCAGCCGGAAAAACTGGCTTTTTTAATCAATAATAATACATTTAAATCCACGTTGTCTTCACGAGAAAATTTATTAGCAGCGTCTTTATAACGTGGAAAAATTCTCTCAGCTCGAACGCACTCTGGTTGCCATGGTAACGGTAAACTTACCTTCAAAATAAAAGACATCACAAAAACAAAGTGAATAAAAATGCTTGTTAGGCCCCTCACACCAGGGGTGGTCCACCTGGTGGTTGGGGACCACTGCTTATAACAATTTCATAAACAAATGATACTAATTATGGTCATGGCGGAGAGTGTGGGAGAGGGCACCGCTTTTTCTTTTAGGTCACACACAAGGCGCACCGCAAAAAGGGCGCACCGCTCATTTTGAAGAAAATTTTAGACTTTTAGGTGCGCCTTATGGCCGTGAAATTACGGTAATAGTAAAAAAAATGTAATTCCTAACTCCAACACAAGATAGAAACAAAAGACTATACACTTTTAATTTATAGAATAATTAGGAAATAAAATGTATGAAATATTGATGTTTAGTTAGTTTAAGAAACAATTCAGTTCATAAAAAACATTCATTCAGATGATTTAAAAGTTTGATCTTCATTGAAATAAACTTTAATGAAAACATAAAAACTATTTGATGTCACAATAAAATAACAGTTTAACTTTTATTAAACTCATCTTCACTGCAGTGGATGAACATGTAAATCCTGATGTGACCACAAGAGGGAGACAAAGACCATGTTTTAATAATAAAGATTTTCTATTGAAGTCATTTTTTAAAAAAACACTATTTTACTAAAAGTATTTTTTTCACCTGTCTTGATCATACTATGAACTGAAGTGCATCCCATTCCTAACCCAGAGTTCAATATTATGTCGCTCCACCTTTAGCAGCTATTACAGCTTCAACTCTTCTGGGAAGATTGTCCACAAGGTGGAGGAGAGTGTTTAGAGGAGTTTTTAACCATCGATGAGGTCACACACTGATGGTGGTTGAGAAGGCCTGGCTCTCAGTCTCTGCTCTAATTCATCCTAAAGGTGTTCTATCGGGTTCAGGTCAGGACTCTGAGCAGGCCAGTCAGGTTCATCCACACCAGACTCTGTCATCCATGTCTTTATGGTGGACAGCCATGTTGGAAGAGGAAGGGGCCCGCTCCAAACTGTTCCCACAAGGTTGGGAGCATGGATTGGTATCCTGAAGCTTTTAAAGTTCCTTTCACTGGATCTAAGGGGCCACGCCCGGCTCCTGAACAACAACCCCACACCATAATACCTCCTCCACCAAATTTCACAGGCTGGTAACATCCAAACCCAGATTCATCCATCAGATTACCTGATTTAAAAGTGTGATTCATCACTCCAGAGAAGGCATCTCCACTGCTCTAGAGGCCAGTGGCGGCGTGCTTTACACCATCAGACGCTTTGCATTGCACTTGGTGATGTGTGGCTTGGCTGCAGCTGCTCGGCTATGGAAACCCATTCCATGAAGCTCTCTGCGTACTATACGTGGGCTGATCTGAAGGTCACATTATGTTTGTAGCACTGTAGTGATCAACAGCTGATTCTGATCATTTGAATGGGTGAGTGAATACTTCTGATAACATAGTGTAAGAGCAGAATAACTGGATTTTAATCCAGCAGAAAAAAAAGATGATCAATACTCTCTATATCCTGTTCACTGAAATATTCTCTTTTAGAGACTTTTTCAAGTTTTTTTTTTTTTTTATTCAATCTTTCTTTTATTTTGGAAGGGAAACTCATGTCCATGGGTTTTTCTCCCATTTCTTGTTTGATTTTGAAATCTAACTTAATGTTTCTCTGTTGGTGAGTAAAGTTAATTTTATTTTGAAATCTAACTCAATGTTTCTCTGTTAGTGAGTAAAGTTCATTTTATTTTGAAATCTAACTTAATGTTTCTCTGTTAGTGAGTAAAGTTCATTTTAATTTGAAATCTAACTTAATGTTTCTCTGTTAGTGACTAAAGTTCATTTTATTTTGAAATCTAACTTAATGTTTCTCTGTTAGTTAGTAAAGTTCATTTTATTTTGAAATCTAACTTAATGTTTCTCTGTTAGTGAGTAAAGTTCATTTTATTTTGAAATCTAACTTATTGTTTCTCTGTTAGTGAGTAAAGTTCATTTTATTTTGAAATCTAACTTAATGTTTCTCTGTTAGTGAGTAAAGTTAATTTTATTTTGAAATCTAACTCAATGTTTCTCTGTTAGTGAGTAAAGTTCATTTTATTTTGAAATCTAACTTAATGTTTCTCTGTTTGTGAGTAAAGTTCATTTTATTTTGAAATCTAACTTAATGTTTCTCTGTTAGTGAGTAAAGTTCATTTTATTTTGAAATCTAACTTAATGTTTCTCTGTTTGTGAGTAAAGTTCATTTTAAATCTAAAGCAGTGAGTTCTGAGTTAAACGTCCTGATTGGAGAAAGACAGAAAGTCCAGGAAAGAAGGAATCAAACAGGATTCATTCTGATTTAATAAATGAGATGAACTACAGAATAAATCTCTCTTTTCAAACAGTTTGTTTTACTGTTTTTTAATCTCAGAATGACATGGAAGTAAAAACTGTTCTTCTTTAAATCCAGCGTTACTAGATGATGCTGGTCCAACACTTACTAGTAGACATTCTAGTAAAAGCTCTGCAGACTGAACGGCCCGATTCCCAGTTCTATCTGGTGAAAAGTAAGAAACCAGTTCAAAGAGTTGGAAGATGAGCTGAGAGATAGATGAAGAACAGGTAGCACACAGTTAACACTTTAAATCATTCTGATCTTTAGAAAAACAGATGAAAAGCTCAATATTAGTAAAGTTCATTCTTTTTTTTTTCTAGATCTCCATGATGACACATTAGAACAGACTGATGACCCCCCTCAATATGGATGTTACACCCCAAAGAAGAAACTTTGAGGAACATGAAGCTAAATTAATATCATGTTCTTAGAAGTTTGACAGGATGCAGAAAATTAATAAAAAATATTTACATTCAGCAGTTTTTAAAACAGAACAAGCAAGTTTTTTATTTTATTATTGTTTGTTTTTTTTTTTAAAAAGTCCTGGTTTTCTGAAAAAAAAAAAAAAAACATGACTAAAGAAAAAACTCAAAAACTCTATTTAAACTTTTATTTTTCTAAAATATTTGTATTTTTTTAATTAAGAACAACAAAATAAAATCAAAGATTTTTATAGAAAGGAATGTTTAAAAGATGATTAAGATGATCATTTAACAAAAAAAAACAACAATTAATCAATTAATTAATTAATCTAAATGAACACAATCACCAAAAATACAAAAAATAAAAATATAAAAACATCAATAAAATACAGTATTTTTATAAAGAATCAAACATCAGATGAACTGATCAATACTTTTATTCTAATCAGATCTTTTTGGTGATTTTTAAAAATAGTTGGTACCAAAACATTTGGTCGTTCAGGAGGAAAAACTTTATGGAGGAAGAAACTTGATCAAAACATTTTAAACCTGTTCTTCAGGAAAGTCTGAGTTCATCTGGAAGGAGTTCAAGGTGTGACGAAGAAAAAAAAAAAGATAAAGTTTTTCTTCCTTCTTGTTTGTTTCAAAATGAAGACGAAGCTCTGAAAAAAGGTGAGTTTTTATTTTCTCTTGTTGAAACTTTAAAAAATCAATTTAAATACAAGATTTTATTTTGATTTTTTAAGTCTGTCTGAGGAAAAAAAAATAGGGAAATTTTAATTTTATTATAAATTAAAATCTGTCAATTTGTCAAAAAATAGTTTTAAAAGTAAAATGTTTTTTATTAATTCTAGTTTTTGTGGATTTTTTAAACTTTTATCAAAGTTGTTATTTTTTTCTTAAAAGGTCTGTTTTTATGAACAAAAATAAGTTTTTTGTTTCAAAGTGTTTTATAACAAAAATTTAAAAAAGGAAATTAAAAGAAAATGTAAAAAATAAAAGAAATAAAACTTTTTTTAAACAGTTTGATGAGAAATAAAATAAATTTAATAAATTAAAGTTTAAGATCACAGTCAGTCACTTCCTTAAACCTCTATCCCTTACGGGGGTGAGGGGAGCCCATCCCCGCTGATTAGAGGTGAGGGTCAGGGTACACCCTAAACAGGTCACCAGGTGTTTACGGGGCCACACACACAACCATACACACACACTCTAATTCCTAAAGGTAATCATGTAGTGACCAATCAACCTAACATGTATGTTTTTGGAGGAAACAACAGTAAAACCCCAGAAACACAAGGAGAACATGCAAACTACACACAGAGAGACAAGTGATTAAAGCCTCGTCCCATCTGGGACACGCACCCGTGACCTTCTTGCTGTGTGGCCACAGACCTACCCACTGTGCCACCCACTATGCCACCCACAGTGCCACCCACATGTTTAAAGCTGCATCGTTTAAATCAGCTTTCATTAACTTTCTTCATGAATCAGGAGAAAAATGTTGTTTTTATTCATTAATGATGTTTCATAATGAATTAATGATCAAGTCACTGATGTTTTAATTATTAATTATTTTATCAACATGTGATAAAGAAGTTATAAATTAAGACAGGACTGGATTTAATGAGTTCTTTTTCAGGAACTCATTAAAATATAACAATCTTATGTTCTTAAAATCAGAAAAACTGACTTTATTTATTATCATTTGTTTACATTAATGTAGATTTTTATCAAGATGATGCTAAAAATAATTAAAAAAACTAAGATTTAGAGCCAATTTAATTTAATCATAAACATTAGAGACTCTTTTTCCAGAGTTTTAAATAAATGATATTTAATGTTTTTACGTCATCAAATATAAATTTTAAAGAATGAGTCATCAGTACATTCTGTACCGTGTTTACTGAGACTAAAAGCAGACAGACTGGTTGAAAACAACAACAACAACAAATATGTCCCTCATTTTTAATCCTGTGATCATCTGAAAATCAAAGAGATTTAAATCAATAATCTAACTTTTCTCAAGAAACAAAATGATGATAAATGATCTAAAAACACATTAAATCAGAATAAAAAACATATTATGAAGAAAAAAATGTGTTCTGTGTTTTCTCTTTAAAAAGAAATCAGATTAAAAAAAACACAAACTTATCCAGATGTTTCTCTGGAACATAAACTGAATCAAAAACTCATCAGAATAAATGTAATTTAAGAAAAACAGGTGATTAAAACCGATCAATAGAAGAATGAATTGATTATTGATCAGTTTTTCTATGTGTATTTCATCAGCGCCACCTGCTGGTAGAAACTCAGACTGACAGTAAAACTAAACCAATAAAAAAAAAAAACATCATCAGATTAATTAATTAATCTAAATTTAAACATTTACCAAAACAGAACAATTAATCAATTAATTAATCTAAATGAAAACAATAATAAAAATACAAAAGAAAGAAATATTAAAATAGAAAATAAAAATGAGAAATGTTCTTGTTTTTAGAATAGAATCAAACATCATCTGATGAAGAAAAATCAGTATAAAACTTTATGAATTAAAAGAGTTCAAGTCTTTTTAAAATAAAAAAATATACAAAAATACACTAAAAATGTCTTTTAAAACTAATTAAAATCCTAGAGTGTGAAGAGAAATAAACTGAGTGTAATTCTTGTTGATTTGGTTCAAACTCAGTCCATCAGTTTGGTTTTTGGTTTAAGATGAACTTAAACCTTCCTAACCCTAACCCGATCAGAATGAACTCTCACTTATTATTCTAATCTAGGGCTGGAACAGTTAATCGATTTAATCGATTATAATCGATTATCAAAATAGTTGTCGACTAATTTGGTCATCGATTAATCGTCTAAAAAGTTTTTAATGTCAGCTGCACTTAAATTGGTCTCCAAGTGGGGCAGTAGAGAGCAAATTTACTATGTGAGCTACCAAAATAGGAGGAGAAGGAGATAGCAGCCAATCATTGGCCTTCATTTCACCCCGCCTCACGTGATCAGGCAGATTCAACAAGATGGCAGAAAGAAAAACACAAACAAAATCTTCCAAAGTTTGGATCATTTTCCGCTAAATTTAAAAAAGACTCGCGTTAATTTGCAAAGTTTGGGAAACGGACACGTTTTGGCACGGAAGCATAACGACGCTGCACGAACATCTGAAAAAAAAACATGTCAGACTCGAAGTGGCAGACGGCAAACCAGAGCGATACACGATGTTATTTCTAATAAAAACAATTTTACAGGTCTTAAAATACACTTTTATTGTCTGCAAATAAACAAAAACAACCCAACATGGTCTATTTCCTTGGAAAACGGTTGCACTCCGCAGCAGAGCGCTTCTCTCAGGGACTCTTATTTTGGAAATGATCGTGTCTGATATGAGGCCGCTGTCAGCAGGAAGACGAGGGGTTTATGTTACGACCCCAATGAGAGGGGGTGCAACAGATAGCCACAAACCAGGCGAGGAGACAGAGGGTCAGTTGTACACAAAGTTTATTTAAGTGGTTTTTTGACCTGTGGAGGAGGAAGGGATGATTAGGTGGTGCCAAAACAATGAAATAAGTAAAACAAAACAGGGCCTAATGCTCACGCTAACTAACAAAGAAAACAGGAAAAGAACTCTGTCTAGGTAAACTAAAAACCAGGGTCAAAACGTACAGCGGGTGGCACTAACCTCCTACCTGGTGTTCATAGACAGGATTCCAAACCTACGTGAGCATATGTAAAGGGTACCCCAGACTACCTAATCCACAGCCTCCCACCACAGACCAACACATACAAACCACTGTAGAAAGGCATCAGCATCACACTGAGCAAGGTCCTCCTCCTCCTCCTGCTAGGGGTGGGCGGATCGATCCTAATATCGATAATATCGATACCAACGCTAGTATCGATATCGATCGATACTCCAACTACAATATCGATACTGGGATTGAAGTTTTACCCCTCGCACTTTGCTTCCGTTTTTTTTTCTCTTTTTTTTTTTTTATTTTATTTTTCTAATTAACCTAACTGATTTGTCTGCAAAATATGCGTAAATGCTGTGTGTAGCCCCTGTATGCTAAAGCGAGGCGGCTCCGCCCCCTCTCTTTTGCGTTGACTTGTCACATGACTCAGCGACTCGGGTCCAAAAAACAAAAAAAAACGCAAGTTGTTAAAAGTAGAGAGAGATGGAAGGAAAAAAAGAGAAATAGCGTGTGGCTGTACTTTGAGGCACCATGTGCAGAAAGGCTGTTAAATATAGGGGTAACACTACAAATTAAAGAATCACCCCAAAGAAAAACTTCAGAAACAGAGGAGAAAACCCTGACCCCTTCTGTTTCCCAGAGGCAGAGCTCATTAACAGCGACAGTCCATTTTCCAAAGAACACCCAGGTAGATACTAACTGTAAAAGTACAACAAACTCATCTTTAACATTAGTTAACATTTGTTTGTGTGCAACTGGGCACTTCTATCGATCTACCAACCTGTGTTTATACATATACTTGGTCATTTTATATATATGATCCTAACACTTGATGCAAAAATAGTCATTTAAAAAAATTTAAATATCGGTATCGATATCGGCGATATTGGTCTGTGTTTACTTGGTATCGGATCAATACCAAAACTTGCGGTATCGCACACCCATACCTCCTGCTGCTTGTTTCCTCCAGTTTAAGTAGTGGAGTCCGCAGCTTGAGGCCATCTGCCAATCAGCCACCAATCAGCAGACACTGACTCAGGAGAGGGGGGAAACAAAACAAAAAGTTAGTGGCTGTAACAGTTTAAAAAAAAAAAAAAGATCGATAAATTCAATCCAGGATACAAGACCCCCTCCTCTACACCGCAAAGCACATTTTATCCCACAAAAAAAGAGTGCTGTTAGTTGGGCACCCGTTTATTGATTAGTAGATCTGTGTTTGTAATATTATAAGTGATAAAGATGGTCATTTTATTTATTAAAGTTACTATTTTTACAGTAGAGATGATGTTTTTTTTTTTTTTGGTTTTTTCTTTTTTTTTCACTAAAACTACACAACTCGAATGTTTTTGTATATTTTTTTCATGTTAATTTGGGGCCTTTTTTTTGTACGATACTTCTGAACAAGGTTAAATTTCCGAATCCAGAAGTGTTAAAGGTTTCTTGTTTTCAAATGTGATCCAACAGTTTACATTTGATGTTTTATTAGCCAGTACTACTAAAGCACATTTTATGGGTGCTTATGATTTACTTTTACTGTATACAGTAAGTTATTTTTTTTTAGAAATGATAATATGTCATGTCATGTTTATCCGATTAATCGAGTAATCGGCCCAATAATCGACAGATTAATCGATTACCAAAATAATCGTTAGTTGCAGCCCTATTCTAATCAGATCCTTTTAAAGAGGTGATTTTTAAAAATAGTTGGTAACAAGACATTTGGTCGTTCAGGAGGAAAAACTTTTATGGAGGAAGAAACTTGATCAAGTTTCTGCTGCAGTTAGAAAAACATTTTAAACCTGTTCTTCAGGAAAGTCTGAGTTCATCTGGAAGGAGTTCAAGGTGTGACGAAGAAAAAAAAAAAAGATAAAGTTTTTCTTCATTCTTGTTTGTTTCAAAATGAAGACGAAGCTCTGAAAAAAGGTGAGTTTTTATTTTCTCTTGTTAAAAAGAAAAACAAAACATCTAATAATAATGTTATGTTTTTAAAAACTGAACACTTTTATTAAAAAATAAATTAGAAACAAATTCAGAGTAATTTTATTTAGTTATTATTATTTGTTTAAATAATCATAGATTTTTATCAAGATGATGCTAAAAATAAATCAAAAGACTAAGATTTAGAACAAATTTAATTTAATCATAAACATTAGAGAGTCTTTTTCCAGAGTTTTAAATAAATGATATTTAATGTTTTTACGTCATCAAATATAAATCTTAAAGTATGAGTCATCAGTACATTCTGTACCGTGTTTACTGAGACTAAAAGCAGACAGACTGGTTGAAAACAACAACAACAAATATGTCCCTCATTTTTAATCCTGTGATCATCTGAAAATCAAAGAGATTTAAATCAATAAACTAACTTTTCTCAAGAAACAAAATGATGATAAATTATCTAAAAACACATTAAATCAGAATAAAAAAGACATTATTAAATAATAAAAGTTGTGTTCTTTCTTTTAAAAAAAATCAGGTGAAAAAAAAAAACACGTCAAACTGTTGATCCAGATATTTTCTGGAACATAAACTGGATCAAAATTCAGTCTGAATACACACACACACACGCGCGCACGCACACACACACACACACACAAAACAGGTAACAGAGTGCAGAATTGGTTTGAGTCATACCTCAGCGTCAGACCTGAACCCACACCCATTTTTATGTTTTAGTTCAGAGTGTTTGTTCTTTTTCTGTGAGGAAGACGAGGACAGAGCAGCTGTCTGTCTGTCTGTCTGTGATGGAGGACACATCCAGACCTCCAGACTCCAGGACTGGACCAGAACCATCACACACACAGTAAGAGAAACACACATAAAACCTTTTATCTGGCTCTGTTTTCATGAACGTAAAGACTCTACCTGTTTAAACCGGTTTAAACCTGTTCAGATATCTGGACTCTGAATTCTGCTGTATTTGGTATAAAAATCTTCTTTCAGAGAATTTCTCTCTGATTGATGTGAATTTGATTTGAACAGAAAGAAACCAGAGAGTCCTGAACACAACCGTCTGTCTGTGAAGAACAACTGGTCTGAAACTGGACTTCCTCATACCTCCAGTGATGGACCTGGACCTCCCAGTTCACGGTAAGAACATTTGATCATATTAAAAGGAGAATGAAATGATCTTCTAGCTTGTTAGACACTGAGTCCTAGACATCCTAAAAGGTTCTTTATTAAACCTGTTCTAATTAAAGAACCAAACAAACGTTAGAGAACCATCAGAGAACTTCTCACTGCTTGATGTGATGTGAAGGACAACATGTTTGTGTTTACAGAGGTTTGGACATCAGACGGAGATCAGAGAGACCAGAACCAGACTGTATGTCTCTGAAGAGTGACCGGTCCAAAGATGGGCCACCAGACTTCAGAGATGAACCTCCATCCTCCAGGTGAGAGAAGAACCAGAGGTTTCAGGATGTTTGATTTCTTTAAAGTGGTTTATTTATTTCTCTTTTAATATCCGTGTAGTCCCTCATTCATCCAGGAGTGATCCATAGTAGGAAAAGTTTCAAAAAAGTCTTCTGGACAGTTTAATTCTTCAACGAGACGTTTCGACTTCCATCCGGAAATCATTTTCAATCTGAATGAAATGGACTGGAACCTGGATCCATTTATACTAACCTGAGTAACAGGTAAAAAAATGTAAGAAGGGCTCGACCAATGAGAATGTTCCTTAAGATGGCCGTGAATGGCTCCTATTGTAGCCACAGACCAGTAACAAACCTATTATAAAAATGCTAAAAGCCTAGTGAAAAGAGAAACCTGCTAACGAGAGGCGTGAAACTGAGTCACGAGGTGTCATCTTTAGTCCATGGCTTCAAAAGGCTGCTATAGATACCGGGCAAAACGTATCTAACGCGTCCACTCCGATTCAATGAGGGATTCTCTTTCATCACAAAAATGGCTTCTTTCACCCCTCTTTCAAACCAACCTTTCTCTCTACTTAGAATCTTCACCTCACTGTCCTCAAAAGTGTGTTTGGTGGATTTAAGATGCAGATGTACGGCAGACTGTGGACCACTAGAGGCTTCTCTTCTGTGTTGGTAAAGTCTTTTGTGGAGTGGTTGCTTTGTTTCCCCAATGTAGTTTTCTTTGCAGCTCCCTTCACTGCACCGGATCAAATAAACTACATTGCTCTGTTTTTCCGTAGGCATCTTGTCTTTAGGATGTACTAGTTTTTGACGTAATGTGTTGACCGGTTTAAAGAAAACCGGGATGTCATGTTGTCTGAAGATTCTCTGTAACTTCTCGGACAGTCCTGACACGTAGGGAATAGAGACTCCATTTTTTCTCTTCTCAGTTTCTGTTTCCCTCTTCTCATGTTTCTTGGACGCTCTCACCCTATTCAGGGCCCATTTGGGGTAGCCACAGACCGAGAGGGCTTTTCAGACATGCTGTGTCTCCTTCTCCTTAGCCTCTGTGCTCGTGGGTACCTCCTCAGCCCTGTGTTGTAAAGTTCTGATGACACCCAGTTTGTGTTGCAAAGGATGATTAGAGTCAAACTGTAGGTACTGGTCTGTGAAAAGACTTCATACAAACGGCACAGCTATCTCAACACAGGAAGGTTAAGGAACGTCATTTGAAGAAATTCAACATTCTTCTGAGCAGAAAGAACAAGTTTCAAGAATACCAGGTGATGAGAGCTTCTGACACACAGAAGGGGACTGGAATCAGCAAGGACAATTGGATAAGAAATCTTTCAGATCGGATACTCTCACAGGCAGAGAAAGATGTTCTTTCCAAAGGACTTAATTTTGCAGTTACGTCAAAAGACATCCCCACAGTAGACTTCATCACAGCCACAGAAGCAGCCATAAAGAAGAACAATTTGTCTAGATCAGAAGCTGCAGATCTAAGGCTACGAGTCACCGCTTCACTTAACAGTGCGAAACCTCCACCGTCCAACATCACACCAGAGGAGAGGAAAGCACTGTCAGCCCTGCAGAAAGATCACAGCATAAACATTCTACCAGCAGACAAAGGACGTTGCACTGTGATTCTCAACACCACGGATTATGAAGCCAAGATGAACAACCTCCTGGAAGACACTTCCACTTATCAAAAACTCAAGCGGGACCCTTCCAGTGGCTACAAAAAGAAGTTGATTGACTATTTACAGAAGCTGGAAAAGGACGACATGATTGATAAAGCTTTGTACTTCAGACTGTATCCGGGTGATGCCATTCCATGTATCTACGGCTTACCCAAAGTCCACAAACAGGATGTTCCTCTTAGACCCATTGTGTGCAGCACTGACTCTATAACCTACAACGTAGCCAAATACCTGAAAACCATCTTGGCCCCCTTAGTGGGTAACACAGAACACCACGTGGAGAACACACAAGATTTTGTAGAGAAAGTGAAACATGTACATATAGACAAAGATGACATCATTGTTTCTTATGACGGTGTATCACTCTTCACCTGCATCCCTACAAAAGAAGCTGTAACAGCAGTCAGACAAAGACTACAAGGGGACACCACACTGCAAGAAAGGACCAAACTGACTCCGGAACACATCTGCAACCTGTTGGACATTTGTCTCAATTCCACTTACTTTCAGTTTCGTGGTGGTTTCTACAGACAAATCCACGGCTGTGCGATGGGCTCTCCAGTGTCCCCCATAGTAGCTAATCTTTACATGGAGGAGGTTGAGAAGCAAGCCCTGAGCACATTCCCAGGAAATCCACCCAGTCACTGGTTCCGCTATGTTGATGACACTTTTGTGAAGATCAACAAGCAAGATCTGGAAGCCTTCACTTCACACATCAACATTGTGGATCCGAACATCAAGTTTACACGTGAAGACTCCAAGGACAACCGGTTGGCCTTTTTAGACTGCGCTGTGATCATAGGGGAGGACGGGAATTTGCAACTGGAGGTATACAGGAAACCCACGCACACAGACCAGTACCTACAGTTTGACTCTAATCATCCTTTGCAACACAAACTGGGTGTCATCAGAACTTTACAACACAGGGCTGAGGAGGTACCCACGAGCACAGAGGCTAAGGAGAAGGAGACACAGCATGTCCGAAAAGCCCTCTCGGTCTGTGGCTACCCCAAATGGGCCCTGAATAGGGTGAGAGCGTCCAAGAAACATGAGAAGAGGGAAACAGAAACTGAGAAGAGAAAAAATGGAGTCTCTATTCCCTACGTGTCAGGACTGTCCGAGAAGTTACAGAGAATCTTCAGACAACATGACATCCCGGTTTTCTTTAAACCGGTCAACACATTACGTCAAAAACTAGTACATCCTAAAGACAAGATGCCTACGGAAAAACAGAGCAATGTAGTTTATTCGATCCGGTGCAGTGAAGGGAGCTGCAAAGAAAACTACATTGGGGAAACAAAGCAACCACTCCACAAAAGACTTTACCAACACAGAAGAGAAGCCTCTAGTGGTCCACAGTCTGCTGTACATCTGCATCTTAAATCCACCAAACACACTTTTGAGGACAGTGAGGTGAAGATTCTAAGTAGAGAGAAAGGTTGGTTTGAAAGAGGGGTGAAGGAAGCCATCTTTGTGATGAAAGAGAATCCCTCACTGAATCGGAATGGAGGCGTTAGATACGTTTTGCCCGGTATCTATAGCAGCCTTTTGAAGCCATGGACTAAAGATGACACCTCGTGACTCAGTTTCACGCCTCTCGTTAGCAGGTTTCTCTTTTCACTAGGCTTTTAGCATTTTTATAATAGGTTTGTTTACTGGTCTGTGGCTACAATAGGAGCCATTCACGGCCATCTTAAGGAACATTCTCACTGGTCGAGCCCTTCTTACATTTTTTTACCTGTTACTCAGGTTAGTATAAATGGATCCAGGTTCCAGTCCATTTCATTCAGATTGAAAATGATTTCCGGATGGAAGTCGAAACGTCTCGTTGAAGAATTAAACTGTCCAGAAGACTTTTTTGAAACTTTTTCTACTATCTCTTTTAATATAAAAACTCTCCAAACATTTAAAACCTGCAGCACACACACTGTTTCCCTCCAACCACTAGCTGCTGTCCCTTTAACTGAGCTTCAACTCTAAAGCAGTAAAACATAGAAACATTGATGATGTTTCTAACAGGAACCATGAGCTGGGTCTGGGTTCTGACCAGTAGATCCCTCTGCAGCAGTGTGTGTGTTCAGAGCTTCTTCATGGTTCCATCAGAGAACTTCTCACTGCTTGATGTGATATGAAGGACAACATGTTTGTGTTTACAGAGGTTTGGACATCAGACGGAGATCAAAGAGACCAGAATCAGACTGTGTGTCTCTGAAGAGTGACTGGTCCAAAGATTGGGGGCCAGACTTCAGAGATGGACCTGGACCTTCAGAGTTCAGGTAATAAAACTTTATCAGATTGTTAAAAGTTGAACAAGATGAGCTCAAGACAAACCTGTGATTATACGTCTTAAAAGAAGTAGATAATGTGTAATAAACCTGTTCTGATTGAAGAGACGTAAACAATGATTAATGTGCTCATGTTTGTGTTTACAGAGGTTTAGACATCAGTCGGGGAGCAGAGAGTCCAGAACCAGACTGTCTGTCTATGAAGAGTGACTGGTCCAGAGGAAGAGTTCCAGACTTCAGAGATGAACCTGGACCTTCAGAGTCCCAGTAAGAGAAGATCCAGATGTTTCAGCTGATGTTTTTTTAATCTATAGAACTACTGCTTCTCCAACTCATAGAAAACATTTAATGTCAGAAAAAAATCTTTACATTAAATCAAACATCTCTGAGAAATGAGGGCTGTGAGGTGGCACAGGGATTGGCACAGTGGCCTCACAGCAAGAAGGTCAGGGTTAAATCCCAGGTGGGGACGAGGCTTGCAACACTGATCTCTCTGTGTGGAGTTTGCATGTTCTCCCCATGTATGTGTGTTTTTTTATTCCAGTTTCCTCCCACCCTCCAAAAACATGCATGTTAGGATCATTGACCCTAGGAATGAGTGTGTGGATGGTTGTCTGTGTGTGTGGCCCTGCAACAGACTGGTGACGTGTTTGGGGTGTACCCTGCCTCTTGCCTGTAATCAGCCGGGGAGGGGTCCGGTACCCCCCGTGACCCCATCAGGGATAAGTGGTTCAAAATACAAAATAAATCTCTGAACAAAAACACAAAATAATCCCAAATATAAAAAGTTTCATATTTTTTTAGGTTAGGATTAATAATAATTTACATTAGCTCGTCCTCATTCTCTCTCCTGAACAACATGCATATGGTCTGCTAAACAGCTGATGGGATTGATCTACACACAGATATTGGTTTATTTATTTCTAATCTATATTTTAGTGACGTGTGTGTGGAGTCTTTATGTAAATAAAGTTCCCTTTAGATAAATAAAGTTGATTTGATTTGTTTTTTAAACCATCAACATGATGAGAGACTTTCTGGTTTCCAGCTGCAGAGACATTCTTATCACCACCACATCCTTTTAGGACTGTTTTCTAAAAGCTGGGCAGACCTGTGGACTCTGAGAGTGAGTTCATGTGGACAGAAGATACTCTCAGTCATACACACACTGTACATGTTTGATCCTGAACATCTTTTCAGAGCATGAGCAGCTTGAAGCTGCCGTTGCTTCATGTGTAGATCTGCTGTTCCACAGCAGAGGGGTAGAACAAGTAGGTTAAAGACAAACAGATTTTATTTCAGTTTGTTGGTTGGACTAAAGATGAAGCTCTCTGAGAAAACAGACACATATAGTCTGATCTTTATCTCTTTTCCAGGCTCTCTTCTGTCGGCTCACAAAAATCATCCAGCAAAGGAAGCTTCAAAAAATTATCCAAGATCTTCAGAACTTTATCCTTCAGGTGAGAGAAGAACCAGATGTTTCAGGATGTTAGATGATGCTCTTTCAGAAAATCCTGTTAATGATGATACATTTCTTCTCAGGAGAAAGAGGAGTGTCTCTGAGGAGGAGGAAGAGGAGGAACTGTCCAAAGCAGGTCAGATTTTACTGTTAAATGTCTGACTTATGATTCAGACTCACATCCAAATCCAAGCGTCCACTGACTTCTACACAACCTGAGTTATTTCTAAAGATGTCTTAAGATGTGGGAGTACAATTTTAGAGAAACTCTAAGTAAAGTCAGAAGAGCCACATGGTAAGACGTGGGGGGAAAGAGGAGACTTGTGGACAGAAGCTGAAGTGAACTGAAGACAGTGAAATGAAGCATTTGAAGGAGTAAATAATAATAATAATAATAATAATCCATCATAAAGCTGGAAGTGACTTGGACCGCCTCCAGTGACTGACATGGATTCCTGATGCACAGGGTCACTCCTTCACAATCACATCTTTCTTGTTGTTTCAGCATCAGATTGGTGTGTTCTCTCAAAGTTTTCATGGTGACCACCTCCTAATCTTTTTTTCTTGTGGCTGAGCCCTGTCCTATCAGTGGGACAGAGCAGCATGCAGACTGCTTACTGAGGGGGACCTGGTGGTCTTTCTTCTAGTCTAAAGTCCTGATCATCACATGGTAGAAAGAGCAGGATGAAGCTGGAATAGAAGCAGAGCTTCTTGTTGCTGTAGTCTGTGTGTCCAGTAGAGGACAGTGGGTCAGTTTTCCTCAGCATTATTTCTGTCTTTGTCCAGTTTAAAACAAAGTGAAGCTGAGCTGTTCAGCTGTGTTTAACTGGATTCAGGATGAAGGAGCTGCTGCAGGTCTCAGATGATCCAGTTCATCACTGACAGAAAAACAACATGAAAAACAAAGAAAAGATGAGCTCAGATCAACAACATCTATTGATGCTGATTGAAGTGTGTGTGTGTGTGTGTGTGTGTGTGTGTGTGTGTGTGTCTCTGTGTGTGTGTGTGTGTGTGTGTGTGTGTGTGTGTGTGTGTGTGTGTGTGTGTGTGTGTGTGTGTGTGTGCATTCAGCTCTCAGGACTGAATCTCTGAGCTCTGACTTCAGTTTTTGTTAGTTTGTCTTCCATCAGTCTGAAGGAAAGAAAAATAAAGAATCCAATCTGATTTGTTTTCTCTCTTTCTTCCTGCAGATGTTGCTCTGCAGGAGCTTTTAGATCAACATAAGATCAGTCTGAGGAGGAGATGTGAACGTGTGACTGAAGGAAGTGATGAAACAGGAAGTGGAATCCTCCTCAGCAGCATCTACACTGAGCTCTTCATCACAGAGGGATGGAGTGAAGAGGTTACTAGGCAACATGAGGTGGTGCAGCTGGAGAAACCTTCCAAGATCAACCCCCTCCATGAAGCTCCAATCAGGTGCCAGGACATCTTTAAAACCTCACCTGAGCAACCAATAAGAGTGGTTCTGACCAACGGCGTGGCAGGTGTTGGAAAAACCTTCTCAGTGCTGAAGTTCACTCTGGACTGGGCAGAGGGCTTGGAGAACCAAGATGTCCATGTGGTGGTTCTGCTTCCCTTCAGGGAGCTGAACCTGATCAGAGATGATGAGTACAGTCTTCTCCAGCTGCTCCATGTCTTCCATCCAACATTCCAGAAGATCCCAGCAGAGCAGCTGGCTGTCTGGAAACTTCTCTTCATCTTGGATGGTCTGGATGAAAGCAGACTTTCCCTGGACTTCAGCAACACTCTTCCTGTTTCTGATGTCACACACAAGTCTTCAGTCAACATGCTGCTGACAAACCTGATCCGGGGGAACCTGCTGCCCTCGGCTCTCATCTGGATCACTTCCAGACCTGCAGCGGCCCATCTGATCCCTCCTGCATGTGTCCACAGGGCGACAGAGGTACGAGGCTTCACTGATGAGCAGAAGGAGGAGTACTTCAGGAGGAGGTTCAGGGATGAAGAGACGTCCAGAACAATCATCTCCCACATGAAGACATCCAGGAGCCTCCACATCATGTGTGCAATCCCAGTCTTCTGCTGGATCACTGCTACAGTTCTGGAGGACATGTTGACCAGAGAGCAGAGAGGAGAGCTGCCCAAGTCCATGACGGATATGTTCTCACACTTCCTGATGGTCCAGACAAAGAGGAAGAAGAACAAGTACCCTGAGGGACTCCAGACGGACAGGGAAGTTCTTCTGAAGCTGGGGAGGCTGGCGTTTGAACATCTGGAGAAAGGAAACATCATGTTCTACCAAGAAGACCTGCAGCAGTGTGGTCTTGATGTCCCAGAGGCCTCACTGTTCTCAGGAGTTTGTACGCAGCTCTTCAGAAGAGACTGTGTGATCTTCCAGAAACCAGTTTACAGCTTCGTTCATCTGAGTGTTCAGGAGTTTCTGGCTGCCGTCTACATGAAGCACTGTGTCATCAACCAGGAGGAGGAGGTGATGAAGAAGTTCCTGGGTGAAGACTACAGGTCTTCATCTCTAGAATACTTCTTAGAAAGAGCCATGAGAGTTTCCTTTGGAAGTAAAACCGGTCACCTGGACCTGTTTGTTCGCTTCCTTCATGGCCTCTCTCTGCAGTCCAACCAGAGACTCTTAGCAGACCTGTTGGGTCAGACAGAGAACCCTCCAGAAACCATCCAGAGAATCATCACAAACCTCAAACAGATGAACACTGATCAAGTTTCTCCTGACAGAAGCATCAACGTGTTCCACTGTCTGATGGAGATGAACGACCTCTCAGTTTATCAGGAGATCCAAAACTTCCTGAAGTCAGAGAACAGATCAGAGAAGGAACTTTCTGATTTCCAATGTTCAGCTCTGACCTACATGCTGCAGATGTCAGAGGAGGTTCTGGATGAGGTGGATCTGGACCAGTACAGGACATCATATCAGGGAAAACACAGACTGGTTCCTGCTGTGAGGAACTGCAGGAAGTTTCGGTGAGTCGATGAGTTTATAAATTTATCAGTCAGTGTCGATCAGGAGGTTTTTTATAATCATCAGATATTTTCTTGGAGACCAAGAGGTAGACCCCAGACCCGCTGGAGAGACTATGTCTCACAGCTGGTTGGGGAACGACTCGGGATCCTTCTGGGTGAGCTAGAGGATGCAGCCGGGGTGAGAGAAGCCTGGCCTTCCCGTCTGAGGCTGTTGCCCCCCTGATCCAGCCCCGGATAAGCGGACGATGTCACATTGGAATTTTAAAATATTAAAAATAATCTGAGCCTCATTTTCTAAGACTTTTTCCGATCTTTGTTTAAGTGAGTTTTTCTACTCATCACTACGACGTCGTGTACGAAACACAAACTTGGAATTGATCAAAATCACAGGAACTCTCTTCACAAAACGTGAGCATCATAAATCACACTAGTGATGAATCTCAGGTGTAAACAAACTCAGAATTCATCCTGCTCCAACCACACCTCTAGAACTCCAAACATGGATCATGTAAATGATGGGATGTTTTCACTTTTTAACAAGTTTTATTTTTATTTGTATTTCTGTTTTATGACAGACCTTTCAGATTAAAATACCTTAAAGAATGGAAATGAAATGGTTTTATTCTCCAAACTGTTGGAAGTAAATTAACTCAGGATGTGGAGGCAGAGCTAGACTAAAACCAGGTAACAGGACAGAGAGGGAGACACAAAGTGGTGAGCTGAGCAGGAAGGTCAGACTCATAAATATATTTATGAACCAAGTAGATTATTAAAGATAAACAAACAATCTGATGAAAAGTGCAGCAGGAGAGGTCATGACCTGATGAGCTGCAGGTGGAAAAACAGGACACACCCCTCCAAGTTTTTCCTGCACTCTATCTGTGAGCTTCTCTAGGTGATGTACATGTGGGGTGATGCTGTGTGCTCACTCTGATTTCACAGTGTGTTTGTATCACAGATAAAAAGTGATACACCAACATTTTGTGTTACCTGATCAGTAACTGCTCTGCACCTTCTGTTCAGACTGGTTTTTTACTTCCCAGTGAGACTGACCACTGGTTTTCCAGGAGGGTGGTAGGACATTAAAAAAGAGAGATTTCTAAACCCACTGGAGGATCAGATCTGATGCTACAAAAAATCATCTGATCCATCAGAAAGTCTAAGAAACAGAAAAAAACCACCAATAAGACTCCAGTCTGAACAAATGGACACTTTAATTTAGATTTTATTGGATTGAACGTGGGGCGGCACGGTGACCTCACAGCAAGAAGGTTGTGGGTTCAAGTCCCGGGTAGGAACGTGGCTTGTAGCGCTGTACTTTCTGTGTGGAGTTTGCATGTTCTCCCGTGTCTGCGAGGGTTTTCTCAGGTACTCTGGTTTTCTCCCACCCTCTAAAAATGTGCATGTCAGGTTAATTGGCCAGTGCTAAATTGCCCCTAGGAATGTGTGTGTGTGTGTGTGTGTGTGTGTGTGTGTGTGTATGGTTGTATGTGTCTGGCACCGTGACAGACTGGTGACTTGTTCGGGGTGTACCTGCCCTCGCCTTAAATCAGCCGGGATGGGCTCCAGCACCCCCCGTAACCCCTGTAGGGATAGACGGATAAGAAGATGACTGACTGACTGTATTGAACGTTGTTTTTGTTTTTATGGAAACTTTGAAATGTATTTAATTAAATGTATAATTCAATAAAAATGTTAAATAGAAAGATTTAAATCTGTTTAAATTATTTTTTTCTTGATTAGACCGTTGTGTGTGTCTCTTATTCTGGTTGGAGTTGTTCTTCTTTTCTCTGGTAGAGTCACCTCAGACAATCTTCTTCTGAATCTTGATTGAATTAAATCTCACTCTGTAGGTTTAAATGTTCCAGAAATCCTTCAACATTCTGTCTTTCTGATGGAGATCCATCTTTGTTATTTTCTCATTACAGAGTAGGTGGTCTCAGTGTCTCAGCTGCTCAATGTGAAGTTATTACCTCAGCTCTAAAGTCCGACCCCTCCCATCTCAGAGAGTTGGAGCTGAATCACATCATGTCAGGAGGTGTGAAGATTCTGTGTGATGGACTACAGAGTCCAAACTGTCAGCTGGAGATCCTGAGGTCAGTTCCCTCCAGATGTTTCAGATTTTCTCTTCTTGTTTTAATTAATTGAGATAAAATTTTCACCACATTTTATTTGTTTATTAAGATTTAAATTTAAAACCTTTTTGTTATGTTTTCAGTAAAATATGTAAATAATTCTCACATAAAATTCATTCATTGATCTTCTGAGCCAGTCATTCCTCAGATAGGGTAACCCCCCTTCAGGTCAAGTTCTTGTAACTAGGGTCAACTTGAAGACAACAGAGCTGTAAACTGTCCTCTGAAGTCTTTGAGGTCAGAGAAGAACTGTGGGAAACTATCAGATAATGTTGGGTGAAGCAGGAGGGACAGAAGAGGGAGTGTGTTGCTGTGTTTTTCTGAAGGTCTGTGTAAACTATGACAGTAATTAATGAATCATAATGAAGTCATTATTTAGACCCCCATATAAAGATCCAGTCTAGTCTTCAAGTCACTCAGTCTGGTTTCCATCAGAGTGAACATGGAGCACCCCACTGTTTACCCCCAACTTCTACTTGGAGAACTTTCTGAGAACAAGATTAAAACCATGTTAAAGTTCTCCTTTTTTACCAGAATCTCTTTAAACAGGGTCTGTCCTGTATGCAGGGGTTCTACTCTTCAATATGTTACCCCAAAAATCCAGCAAACCATTCCTGTTAACCTGCATCCTGTTGGTTTATCTTCTCTCTTCATGCAGGGTGAAGGACTGCAGCCTGTCACAGACCGACTGTGAGTCTCTGGGCTCAGTACTGAAGTCTGACTCCTCACGTGTGAGAGAGTGGAAGCTGGACACGATCGTTGTAGAAGAGTCAGGAGGTGTGAAGAGTCTGTGTGATGGACTACAGATTCAAAACTGTCAGCTGGAGACCCTGGGGTCAGTTTTATTTCTCACCATGTTTTTTTTTTTTAGTGAGAAAATTTCTGTGAACGTGAGAACGTAAAAAGTTGTGGGTGGACTTTTCTTAAATTTTCAGGATGTATCCACAGTGGGAAGATGAAGATGGGATTAAATTTTGGAGGTGATCTTGGTCACCGGTTGGGTCCAGGTTCTGTTTAAACTCTTTAAGAAACAGAACAGAAAACATGATTTAATTCTTAAGATTTAATTAAAGAAACAAGTTTCCTGTTCAAATGATTTCTTTAATGTTCAAACTCAGATGCTGAACAGTAACGAGTTCAATCTAAAAATCCAATCATCTAAATCTGATTAGTCAGTAATGTGTTGATGTGTAAAAGACCAGTCCTTCCAGCTGGAAGTTAAAACCAGCTTCAGCTGGTTCAGAGTCTGATGGCTGTGACCAAGAATCAATTCTTTCTAATTTCAGAGAGTGTTAAAAGTGAGTGTTTGGGTGTGGACAGAGTCTTTAGTGATGGAGGTAGTTCTCCTGTGGACTCTGTGATGCTCTGCAGAGAGGCTTGGAGAGTCTTGGTGGTCTTTGCTGGGGTCTCGACCACCTCTGCAGGTCTTCATAGCACACAGTGAAGCAGCTGCTCACCATGAACTCTGATGCAGCTTTAGAAATGCTGAGGATTTTAGGAGACATGTCCTCAGGAAATCCAGCCACTGCTGAACCTGAACATGTGTGGTGTTCAGTGTCCAGGTGAGCTGATGTGGACCCTCCAGGATTTAAAGACCCCATCTCATCTCATTTCTCTGCTCCATGTAGTTTGTATCCTTCACAAGATTCTCAAGTCATTGTTTTTTTTTTTCTCACACACACATCCATTCAATCCATTATCAATCCCATAGATAAACTGGTGGAACGTTCTCCATCCTGTCCTTGTACCAGTTTATCTGGTGGAACATCTCATCTTGTTCTCCTGATCCAAACCTACATGATCTGTCTCTTTCTCTGCATCAGGCTCGTCTTTGGATTCTCTTCATCTCTGTCTATGAACCAGATTTATTTCAAACTTAGAAAACTTCTTTCTTTCTTTAAACAAACATCAAATCCAACAAAATCCTGATCAAATGTTTCTTATTGAGGATGTTTTATTTTTATTCACATGCAGATCAAATCTTTTTATTACAGTTATTTATATGAATGAAAAAAATAAAAATAAAGCTGAAAAAAGTGTTTTTATTTGATGAAATTAAGTAAAAAATACACTGAATCTCTTAAAAAAACACCTCAGTCATTGTTTTGCTGCAACAACTTTATCCAATAAATAAGCTGAGCATCCCATAATGAATCTTTAAGAGTGAGTAAAGTGGTTGCTAGGTAACAGTGGATGGAAGGAAGGTGTGTGAGCAGCTTTCCATCAGGTGAGAAATGTGTGAAGTCAGTGGGACTGTTTTAACCTGCATCCTGTTGCTTCTTCTTCTCTCTTCATGCAGGTTGGAGGTCTCCAAGATCTCAGAGACTGACTGTGATTCTCTGGTCTCAGTTCTGAAGTCTGACTCCTCACGTCTGAGAGAGTTGGAGCTGTATTACATCAAGTCAGGAGGAGTGAAGATTCTGTGTGATGGACTACAGAGTCCAAACTGTCAGCTGGAGATCCTGAGGTCAGTTTACTGGAGTTTTTTTTTTCTTTCTTTTTATTTAATGAGATAAAATTCTCTCCATGTTTTATTTATTTATTAAGAATCAGATTTTAAACTTTGTGTCATGTGGTCAGTAAAGAAACCAGTTTCCCTGCCCAGTCTTCTTCTTCGCATTTCGACATTGCCCTTCAGGGGGCGCCACATCAAGTCAGTTTCCTCCATCTAACCCTATCTCATGCATCCTCTTCAGTCACACCAACTATCTTCATGTCTTCCTTCACTGTATCCATGAACCTCCTCTTTGGTCTTCCTCTAGTCCTCTTTCCTGGTGGTTCCAAACCCAGCATCCTTCTTCTGATGTACTCTCTCTCTCTCCTCTGCACATGTCCAAACCATCTCAGTCTGACCTCTCTGACTTTAAAACCTCTAACATGTGCTGTTCCTCTGATCCTGTCCATCCTGGTCACTCCCAGAGAGATCCTCAGCATCTTCATCTCTGCTACAAACATCTCTGCTTCCTGTCTTTTCCTCAGTGGCACTGTCTCTAGACCAATCAGCATGGCTGCTCTCACCACACTGTCTCTAGACCAATCAGCATGGCCGCTCTCACCACACTGTCTCTAGACCAATCAGCATGGCCGCTCTCACCACACTGTCTCTAGACCAATCAGCATGGCCGCTCTCACCACGGTTTTTTACACTTCTCCTTTCATTTTAGCTGAAACTCTTCTGTCACACATCACACCTGATACTTTTCTCCACCCGTTCCAGTCTGCCTGCACACGCTTCTTCACCTCTTTTCCACACTCTCCATTGCTCTGGACTGTTGATCCTAGATACTTAAAATCTTCCACCTTCTTTATCTCTTCTCCCTGTAACCTCACTTTTCCATTTGGATCCCTCTCATTCACACACATGTACTCTGTTTTACTCTGACTAATCTTCAAACCTCCACCTCTCCAGCTTTTCCTCCACGTCTTCCCTCCTCTCACTACAGATCACAATGTCATCTGCAAACATCATTGTCCATCATTTCCCTGCCCAGTAAAATGATTTCTTTATGTCCAACTTGATGCTGAAAAGTCTAGAAATGAGTTGAATAAGATTAGGATGAACTCTGATGCAGCTTTAGAAATGCTGAGGATTTTAGGAGACATGTCCTCAGGAAATCCAGTCACTGCTGAACCTGAACATGTGTGGTGTTCAGTGTCCAGGTGAGCTGATGTGGACCCTCCAGGATTTAAAGACCCCATCTCATCTCATTTCTCTGCTCCATGTAGTTTGTATCCTTCAGAAGATTCTCAAGTCATTGTTTTTTTTTTTCTCACACACACATCCATTCAATCCATTATCAATCCCATAGATAAACTGGTGAACATTCTCCATCCTGTCCTTGTACCAGTTTATCTGGTGGAACATCTCATCTTGTTCTCCTGATCCAAACCTACATGATCTGTCTCTTTCTCTGCATCAGGCTCGTCTTTGGATTCTCTTCATCTCTGTCTATGAACCAGATTTATTTCAAACTTAGAAAACTTCTTTCTTTCTTTAAACAAACATCAAATCCAACAAAATCCTGATCAAATGTTTCTTATTGAGGATGTTTGATTTTTATTCACATGCAGATCAAATCTTTTTATTACAGTTATTGATAAGAATAAAAATAATAAAAATAAAGCTGAAAAAAGTGTTTTTATTTGATGGATTTAAGAAAAAAAAAACACAGAATCACCAAAAAAAAAAAAAAAAACTCAGTCATTGTTTTGCTGCAACAACTTTATCCAATAAATAAGCTGAGCATCCCATAATGAATCTTTAAGAGTGAGTAAAGTGGTTGCTAGGTAACAGTGGATGGAAGGAAGGTGTGTGAGCAGCTTTCCATCAGGTGAGAAATGTGTGAAGTCAGTGGGACTGTTTTAACCTGCATCCTGTTGCTTCTTCTTCTCTCTTCATGCAGGTTGAAGGTCTCCATGATCTCAGAGACTGACTGTGATTCTCTGGTCTCAGTTCTGAAGTCTGACTCCTCACGTCTGAGAGAGTTGGTGCTGGATCACATCGAGTCAGGAGGTTTGAAGATTCTGTGTGATGGACTACAGAGTCCAAACTGTCATCTGGAGATCCTGAGGTCAGTTTACTGGAGTTTTTTTTTCTCTTTCTTTTTATTTAATGAGATAAAATTCTCTCCATGTTTTATTTATTTATTAATAATCAGATTTAAAACTTTGTGTCATGTGTCCAGTAAAGAAACCAGTTTCCCTGCCTGACCAGTAAAATGATTTCTTTATGTCCAACTTGATGCTGAAAATAAATGATTTAAATAAGATCAGAAAAATGTCCAGATGTTTCCAGATGCTGATCCTCCATCTTGTCTCTGTACTGGGTTTTAGCTGCTCTTCTCCTCCAGTCTGTACTGGTCTGCTTTCAGCTCAGTCTTGTTTCCATCAGAGTGAACGTGCAGCACCCTCACTGTTTTACCCAGAACTTCTACTTAGAGAACTTCCTGAACAAGATCAATACCATGTCAAAGTTGTGCTGGTTTTTACCAGAAATGTCTTTTCTTCTTCTGTGTTTTAGTTTGATTTTCAGACAGAAATAAATCTCTAATCACCGCCTGATGCTTCTACGCGTCGAGCCTTACCGATGAGCCGGACAGGGTGGTTCGGGCGTCCAGTTGACCCCCTTCCTCCCCATCTGACCACGCCCCCTCGGCCTGAAGGAGCAGGGGAAGGAGCCAGATGGGGGAGGTCCAGGCACCTGGTTGACCCCTCCCTTCCTACCTAGGCCCCTCCCTTTCCTCCGGAGGCCCCTCTTCTTCCCCCATAAGCCCCTCCCTTTCCTCCTTAGGCCCCACCCCCAATATGGAGGCCACCCCACCCCCGTTCGAGAAGAGCCAGACGGTGCGGTTCGGGCACCTGGTTGACCCCTCCCTTTCTTTTCTTGGCCACGCCCTTTCCTCCACAGGCTCCTCCCCACCACGCTCAGGCCACGCCCCCTCCCCAGTTCGAGAGAAGCCAGACGGGCCGGTTCGGGCACCTGGTCGACCCCTCCCTTCCTACCTCAGCCCCGCCCCTTCCTCCATATGCCCCACGTCATATGCTCCATTTTTCACTGAATTACTGTCATTTTTACCAAGTATTCTTCTTCTGCTGTCTAACGGCTGCAGCAGCACCATGCCGCCCCTTGCGGTGTGTGTGTGTGTGTGTGTGTGTGTGTGTGTGTGTGTGTGTGTGTGTGTGTGTGTGTGTGTGTGTGTGGTCAGTAGGACTGTTTTAACCTGCATCCTGTTGCTTCTTCTTCTCTCTTCATGCAGGTTGGATGTCTCCATGATCTCAGAGACTGACTGGGATTCTCTGGTCTCAGTTCTGAAGTCTGACTCCTCACGTCTGAGAGAGTTGGTGCTGGATGACATCGAGTCAGGAGGTGTGAAGATTCTGTGTGATGGACTACAGAGTCCAAACTGTCAGCTGGAGATCCTGAGGTCAGTTTACTGGAGTTTTTTTTTCTCTTTCTTTTTATTTAATGAGATAAAATTCTCTCCATGTTTTATTTATTTATTAAGAATCAGATTTAAAACTTTGTGTCATGTGTCCAGTAAAGAAACCAGTTTCCCTGCCTGCCCAGTAAAATGATTTCTTTATGTCCAACTTGATGCTGAAAATAAATGATTTAAATAAGATCAGAAAAATGTCCAGATGTTTCCAGATGCTGATCCTCCATCTTGTCTCTGTACTGGGTTTTAGCTGCTCTTCTCCTCCAGTCTGTACTGGTCTGCTTTCAGCTCAGTCTTGTTTCCATCAGAGTGAACGTGCAGCACCCTCACTGTTTTACCCAGAACTTCTACTTAGAGAACTTCCTGAACAAGATCAATACCATGTCAAAGTTGTGCTGGTTTTTACCAGAAATGTCTTTTCTTCTTCTGTGTTTTAGTTTGATTTTCAGACAGAAATAAATCTCTAATCACTGCCTGATGCTTCTACACGTTGAGCTTTACTGGGACTGTTTTAACCTGCATCCTGTTGATTCTTCTTCTCTCTTCATGCAGGTTGTATGACTGCAGGTTGTCAAAGACAGACTGTGATTCTCTGGTCTCAGCACTGAAGTCCAACACATCCCATCTCACTAAACTGGACCTGAGAGATAACTCTCTTCAGAAATCTGATGTGAAGGATCTTCTTGATCTTGTGAAGGATCCAGAGAACAAACTGCAGACTGTGAGGTGAGTAGAGACTTGGAGGTCCATGCTGCTCTCAGCTGCTTAGAATGTACTGTTTCCTGTAAAGCTGCAGCTTTCCTCAGTGAAGCTGTGAGAGGAGGATGATGTCGGCCTCCAGGATTGGACAGAAACGTCC